>OY747717.1:1195000-1625000 GCA_963556495.2 Valencia hispanica
CATTTACTGAGGAAGAAGTAATCATGTTTGGGAGGATGCCAATGATTTTATTTTTAATAGAATAAATTTTATTTACGAAGAATCTCATAAAATCATCACTGCTGAGAGCTGGGGGAATAGTTGGCTCAACAGAGCTATGACTCTGTGTAAGTTTGGCAACTGTACTAAAAAGAAACCTAGGATTGTTTTTATTCTTCTCTATTAATGATGAAATATGCTGTTCTAGCTTGTCGAAGGGTCTTTTTATACAGCAATAGACTGTTATTCCAGGTTAAATAGGAATCCTCTAGATGGGATTGTGATGGGATTTTACAGAAAACTGTAAAAGTGAAAAACTAAACTCGGTTATGCTGAACTTCAGCTGTTGGTATTTTATTGAGCCAAACCTTCCCTGCTGGATGGATTCATCTGACCTTCTGCTCCCCCCCCCCCCAGCTCAACCACCTGAGGTGTTTGCAGGACTTTGCAGAGGCCCAGGCCACCTACTACGCTCAGTGTCACCACTACATGCAGGATCTGCAGAGGGAGCTGAACAGGTGAGGACCTCCTGCTGCAGGTTGGCTCTTCACCGCAGGGATGTTCAAACCTTATCCTATTATCCTAATGTTCAATATTTAAAGTCAAATTATCGCAGGATTTAGTTGAAGCTTTTCTAAATGTCTAGATTAGCTTAATTAGATCATTTAACATATTATTGGACGTTCAGACACTATAAAAACATATTTTAACCCTTTTAACCTGACGGACAGAAACATCTATTTCCCTGAAACTGTTTGAAAAAAATTATATTTTGATGTTTTTCCACTATATTATAGATGTTTTGGCCATTTAAAACTACTTCAGCAAACTATACTGGAGATAATAATGAGTTCACCTGGATTTAATGTCCCACAAACCACCGATCAGCTCTAACACCGTGTCCATCGTCTTCTTTTTTTCTTCTGGTATCCAGATAAGTCCCTCAGGGCTCCATACTGGGGCCCCTTCCCTTTAGTTTGGTCATATTTTTGTGATAATTTGACGCTGGCGTTAATTTTTATGCAGCATAAGCTGTCTATTGCTAATCTCCACCCGTAGTTCAAAACCTGCTGCCTTTGATGCAGCTCGGTCCAGTGTGGTGTTAAATGTAGGAACATCTTCTGGGTTTCTGACGGGTTCAACAGGAGGAAACCCAACAGATTATTTACACTCCTCTGCTTTCACGCAGGAAATAAACTTTCCTTTTATTACCCTTCAAACACACAGCTGTCTGCAGCGACTCCACTGCTGGATCCAAAGCTATGAAAGTTGCTGGACTGTTTTCTGCTGCATCAGATGATATCAGAACTGGCTCCGATAAGCCGTCTGGGACTAAAACTCATGCTTGTTCTTGTCTTCCGGTCTCCATGCAGATGTGCTAACTCAGCCGGTGCCCCGCATTCATCCGCTGCCGGCTGCCCCGATGCGGTTTCCTCAGCTTTCCCGTCCGGACGCCTGTCTCCTGGCGCCTCTGGTTCCAGGAAGGCCAAGGTTCTGTATGACTACGACGCTCATGATGCAAGCGAGCTCTCTCTCCTGGCTGACGAGGTGACTCACTGTTAATAACGTATGCAATACACAGAATGTTTTAATGACTACAGGGAACTGTGATTAAAAGCCAAAAACCAAATTGACCTCAATGTGGGTAGAAAACATGAGGAGAATGTTGTGAATTTGTTTAATAGTTTCCCAATGAAGCCTGAACATGTTGAAGCGTGTGATGGGTGGGCTGGTTCCGGTTATTTCTGTTCAGCTTTGATCCTCTAGAGACCAAATGTTTCAGAGCTGAGTCGGGACCCGAAAGCAGCAGGAAGACATTCATTATCTTTAAGCCCTGAGGTGTTTTTAATGGTTTGGCCTGAAATAAACCGGCGAATGTTGATCCAGAACCGGCTTGTTAAAACTGAACTGGCTGAAATAATTCTGAGTTTTTTTATTTCCCTGCTCGTCTTCAGTGTTCCTTCACTGTGTGAGTAGCGGAGACCACCAGTTTCTGAAGCATCACACCCCCACTGCCGTGCCTTAACCCACACAGCGCACTTCCTTCTGAATCATGGAACAACCTAAGCGAGTCAGATTGGTTGGAGAGGATCTGGGCATTTCTTTAACATTAGTGGCCTTTATCTGCAGTAGTGAGACAGCAAACAGGCAGGGAGAGAAAGGGGGAAGACATGCAGAAAATGACCCAGAGTCTGGACTCGAACCCGGTCGGCTGCGTTGAGGTATAATACCTACGGTGGCCGGGAAGTTCAAAACAAAATTACATTAACCTAAAACACATTTACAATCTTACCGAAACACTTTTACAAATTTAACAAAACACGTTTACAAAGACATGACCCGGAAGTGATACTGCAGGGATGAGGTTAGTGTCGGGACCAAAGTGGTAACCGTAATGGAATCGATCCTGCCAGCAGCTCAATCTGCAGAGATGTTTTGCCCGTTTTGCGGAATCTATTTTCAAGTTTTAGAGACATTTTGTGGGGATTGTGGACATAGTTTGGACTTTGTCGCTGATGCAGAGGGAGAAGAGGTCGGTTTTATGGCCACTCAGTGTGATTGTTGACATGATGGAACGGCTTCAAAATGTCCGCCTGTCTTTGCGGACCGTGAAAACCAAATTAAATAATGCCAGATTCTACCGCAGAAAAAACTATTCATCTAAAGTAGATATCCGAAACGCCATCAGACTGGAACTTCGTGGACCAGGACAGCTGTTTGGCTACAGGGCAATGTAATTCTGCATTGACTTCTGTCTTCTTCTTCTTCTTCTTCTTCTGCTTTAATGGCGGTTGGCAACTGATTCCGTTCCCCGCGGCATCACTTCCGGGTCATGACTTTGTACAAGTGTTTTTTTTTAGCTTGTAAAAGTGTTTTAGGTTAATGTAATTTTGTTTTGCACTTCCCGGCCACTGTAAATACCATTACCATACCATTTTATTTATAATGCGCTTTACAAATGACAAAACTCAACCAAAGCGCTGAACACAAACTAAAAACATAGATAAGAATGTAAAACAGAGAATAAAACAGTAAAAACAAATAGATAGAACAGCAGAATATGACAGAAAGAAATCTGGAACAAAGGCTCAGGAACACATATGACAGAACTACCCTTTGAGCTAAACTGACATTATGGCGAATTAAAAGCTAAACTAAAATAATACGTTTTCAGTCGAGACATGAAGCGAAGTGGACTGTCGTATCTCGAGACGTAATATCCTCCAAGTAATATCCTCCGGCTGCTCCACCTATACACCACGCACCACCCAAAAACATCAGTTTTTTTAAGTCTTACCACAGATTCTCAGTTGGATTTAGGCCTGGACTTTGACTAGGACATTCTAACCCATGAATGTGTTTTGATCTAAACCATCCCATAATATCTAAGGCTTCATTTTCAGAGTGTCTGGTTGTGTTCTGTCATTTAGCTGTTTTTAGAGCTCATTTGGAAGTTCTCCATCAGGAGAAAGCTGTTTTTCTTTTTGAGACGTCTAATGCCGCTTTCCCACCGCTCAGAAAAACGCTCACAAAGCCTGAAGCCTGCAAAGCCCCGCCACTTGCTGAGCAAAAAAAGAGCGAGTGGGCGGGGCTTCCTCTGTTGCCGGATCTTTTAAACAATGGCGGATCATATCGAGAGTGGGTGTATCTCAATGTCTTGGTAGGCGAGGCGCCTTGCTTACGACGACACTGTCCTTCCTTGGTCGAAGAAAGCGGTTAAACGAAACAGACTTACCTCACGTAACCGCAGCTGCCGAGGGCTTACGCACTCTGTTTACGTCCTGTCCATCGTAGTAGCATAGTAGCTACGCTATGCTATTTAAATTGGAAATTCGCGCCCGAAGTAGCTGATCCGCCATCTTTTCGAAAATACCGCGATGTATTCTGGGAAATCTTTGACCGAGGGAAGGCATCAAGGAACCTCCCATGTATCCTCGGTCAGTTAGCTAAACGGCAGACAAACGCCTCGGTAGCAGATGAACATTGGAACACGCCTTGGTGGTCCCTGATGACGTGTCTCCTAGGCAACCGGGGCGGGACCAAGGCATTGAGAAACACCCAGTGGCTTGGCTTTATTTGCTAAATAAAGCTAGACAATGTCGGGCGCATTAGCTCTGTTTGTGGATACATCTCATTCTTGAGAGGCGTTCTGAGTTTGGAGAGTTTAACCATTTGCTCCAGGAGCTGCGTATGGATGAGGTTCGCTTTCAGCGCTACTTTAAATTTGTAGTGACGTCACTACAGTGAGACGCTCTGATTGGTTGACGCTCAGAGGCTGGCTTTAGCCGCTTTGAAGCTTGGAAAGCAGCAAAAGCTTCAAAAAGTGCCGTGGCCAAAGCAGACAAAGCCCCGCAGAGACTCTGACGGCCTCAACCGTAGACTTAACGTGTAATCTTGCCGTCACGATGTGACCGCGGCATTAGCCTCCATATTCAAAATAATACGTTCACTTGAACTGTTCTTCCTCCGTTGTTCTCTCCAGGTCATCACTGTGTACACGGTACCAGGAATGGACCCTGACTGGTTGGTCGGAGAACGGGGCAACCAGAAAGGCAAAGTACCTGTGACCTACCTTGAGCTGCTGAGCTAATGGACCATGCAACACAGTCACTGAAACCCTGTTTTTTCCTTCCCATTCATGTACACTCACTGTCAGCTTTAGTTCGGACCTTCTGTCAGCACATCTTCTAGTCTGTGACCAGGGAACGTTTCTGGGATTTCAAATTAACAACCGTTCTTAAAGAAAATAAGGCAGTGGGGTCACTGATGAGTTTTTAAAGCGATTGCTCCACATCTAGGGCCCACATGGGCCCCACTGTTTACCTAAAGGTTTCCTGCATCAAACCTATAGAAGAAATTAATATGGGCCAATTATGCAACCTGTCATCAGTACCACATGGGGCCCATTTTCAGTCTGTTTCCAACCCATGTGGGCCTGTAGATGTTGATTTTTATCTTACTCTGGAGTAGAATGCCTCTAGTTGCAAGTGGAAAACCAATTAAGGTTTTGCTAACTGTTTTGATGCTAACTCTTATAGCAACACCTGATGATGAGAACTCATTTCTCTCCATTTTATTCAGTCTTACACTAAAGGACCATGTTCACAGATGGATGTTGTCCAGCTCTCTGTGTCACTAGCTAAAAGACAAACCATCAGAGATTTTAGTTGCTTACAGACGTGCAGAAGCCATATTGGCTCCTGAACTTGGGGTGGCTCACGGACCTCTGAATTTCCTAGCTGGAATTCCAACTTCAGGAACGTTGTTGGGGTTCTTCCACCTGGGAACGCACCATAAGAAGCTTCATTTACAATGTTCTCAGAAATCCACATTTTTGGGTTCTGAGTTTAAAACTCAAACATCTCCAGAAGTTGGGGATTGGATTTGGAAAGTCACAAGTTTTTCTTTTTTTTCATCAGTTGTAGCCTTAAATTCCAATATGGCTGCCTTGTGTCTAAGCAGTATCAGGCGAGTTGTAATAAATCTATTTCACTTTCTGATGGGCTGAATCTCATCAAGACAATGACACACATAATACAGTCAAACATCTGTTTGTATACACGCTCCTTTAGTGTTACCATGACTTTTTGAGAAATACACCCTTATTGGCTTCTACTAATGACTAGCGTTGTTTTTGAGAAATAAAACTAGCAAGTCGAAATAAAAAGGTCTAGGTTGGTCGTGGTTTGAGCTTCTTGGATGAATTTAACGCAGCTGGTGATTGTTTTTGAAGATAGAAACTTGCGGAATCAAAAAGTTAAGCTAGCGAGCCTGCCAAAGCTAAAGATGCTAGCATTGCTCTTATTTACTGCTGTACTTCTGTTTTTTTTCAGTGATTTACTTTATTACTGTAGCATATTTGTATTGGCTTTTGTCTGTTTGTTTTTACAATATATCAACAGAGACCATGCTAGCTGCTAGCAGCTTCAGCAGCAGCAGCTGCATATAACTTGCAAGTTGAACACCAGAGCGTTTTGTTCCTTTTCAATAAATAAACAAACTTACTTTAGGGATATTAAATTATTAAACTGCCACTGTTCATTGAGTAAGTGAAAGATTAGTCGCATCATGGCGGCTCAGCTGGAAGATCTGGTTAGCAATAGCTACACAGGCTTTTGGTAACATTTTATAAAACAGGAATCACAGCTTCTTCCCTGAAACAAACCTAAATGGGATAAAAACTATTTTCTTTGCAGTTTTGATCATTTTACACCTGAACAGTCAGATATGAATTTGTACCATCTACTGCAGGACATTTTGTATCAGAGTTTCTTAAAAAGTCTTCAATTTAAACATTTCAATTTCAAGCCTTAAAGCCAGATGTCCTTTACAGATCTGTAATTACCTTAGATACCTCTTCAGTTTGTTCATTTCTTATTTTTTATTATTTTAAAAAATATATAAAGACATTATGAAACTTTTAACGAAACAGAAAGAAATCTCCCTCTACAACTTGCCTGATATAGTTTCTTTAAGTAAATGACGTAATTCTTGTAAAATATTTAAAACCAGTTCATTTATCAGGAAAAAGGGTGTTTTTAATAATAGCTGTTTGGAGGCTTTCTGTGTTTATGCAAAAGATTTAAAGTCACAACTGGGAGCTAAAAAAACTCATCTTCAGAGGCTAATGTTGTATTTTACTTGCTTCATTTTTGAAGGAAGTGAAGCATAAACAAATATGTAAGTAGGTTAAGTATGTTTTGAAGTTATTTTGTATAATTAACATAAGTTTAAGTTTCATAACGGTCTTAAAAGTCTTAATTTTAACTTATTGTAACTGGCTGAAACCCTGATGTACCGATAACGCAGCGGTTCTTTCTGACCAGGGGGACGTTTCATCCACGCTGTGAAAACATGAACCCCAATAAATCAGACCGACCCGCAGGAGGTCAGCTGGAGCCGCTACTCTGGTTTGACTTGGAGTTATAATCTGGTGGGTTTTATGAGATCAAAACCAATATTAGATGTTTCATAGAAAGATTTCAGACTTACTTCTGACTTAAATACACAATTTAAGAGATTTCTACATCAGATTTGAGCAATTATTGACAATTTATCTTTATAATTCATGAAAATTCTAGAATATAATTAAAATTAAACTGAAAGGCAGCGACTTCAACACACCACTACGAAATGAAGAAGTGGGAAAAAGGAAATGAAAACAATGTGGAGGAGAAAATAAACTAGTGCCTAAATACAGATCAGTATCTTTTAAAAGTAATCAAACAAGGAAAACTGGTAAGAGAGGTGAAACTGACTGATGACAAATGTTTTATTTATCCCTGAATTCGGCACTTTCTGTTCCTCCACAGCTGTTGGCTATGAACAATGAGAAATTGGGGAGGGATGATCTCATGACAAGAGCAACTGGTTCATTTCCAGACTGCTCATTTTCCTGTAATGTTCTGTAAACTCTGCTATTTTAGTTTTTGTGTGAGAGTTGCAACACAGTCTGACCTCTGAGTTGCATTAGATTGCATTTCATTGTCCAGATTTTTATTACTATTTGGATTTATTTTATTTATTGATGTGATGTATCTGCAGTGTTGCTGCTAAGGTTTAGAAATGCAATATACCAGAAATATGCAGCTATATCCATAATAATAACTAAATGCAACAAATTTTAATTGTATCAACACGTGACATTTCAGAAGTTTAGTGTTATTTGTTTAATCAAAACTTCAGTCAGAGGCAGAAACAGAGAACAACAAAGTTCCCCCCGTCATCAAGCAGCTTGGAGAAAAACCAGCAGCAGCAGTAACTCCCAGACCCAGCTGGTGCATTCAGTGGAAAATAGAAATTTAACGCCAGAAGCTGGTGAAAAACTCAAACTGTGACCTCCTCCTTGGGATAAACATGTTTTTTTTCCTCTCACTGAGCATCTTATGCCAGGAATGTCAATGTGTTGTAATTGTTGCAATTGTTTCAGTGGTCAGAGAACCGAGTTTATGAGTTTCTGCAAATTACAAAAAGTAAAAAATTCAGACGTTTCACCCTAGATCTATAAAACCAGACAACACCCAGAGATTAGACGTTGCTTCAGCTGTAAGTTGAATGAAGACCCATGTTCACGTTGATCAGAACGTTGGTTCCCCTCTACCGTCACCTCATCAACCCTCGGACAGCAAGCTTTGGGACCAACATTGTGTTGTTTGGGTCGATGGGTCCAAACCAAGGTTCTGCCTGGATAGAATCAGAGCTGAGTTAAGCCTAGTTTATGCTTCTCCGTCTGCGGAGGCGAGGGAACATGCAGCGCCGTTATCCGTCGACACAAGAGCTCTCCGTCACTCACGTACGGACGGAGCAGAGCGCACGTCTGTGATTGGTCAGCCCAACATCAGATCGTTTCACCTGAACGCTGCTCTATAGTCCATGTCATTAGTACTCATTGAAGCTTTTGGCCACTAGATGCTTTCTATAACAAGGCCAGTTTATCTAATCTGGTCTTTTGGTGATGTTGAACACCAGGAGGTGTAGAGAACAACAAACCAGACGCTGGGTTTGTTCATTTCCATGAGTTTCTAGAGGATTCTATGAGCTGCACTTCTAGTAAAAAGCTTTCCAGCTCAATCTAAACTCGCTCTCTGTCGGCCATTGCTCCCTGAGTGGATGTGCGTTTACAGGCTGAAGTAAATAAACCGTCGTCGACCCGAGATGTCACTGCAATGGTAGGCAGACCCGGCAGAAAAGGTCTGCGCCCCCTGCTGTCCTGGAGGGAAATTGCTTTGCAAACAACGGATAGGTATAAAAGGAAAACGTCTCCGTCAGTACATGTGCGTGTAAACTTGCTGACAGAGAAGCATAAACTAGGCTTTAGCCCACTTCAGAAGAGCGCTGCATAATAAACCTGCAGGTACAAACCCCCTTTATGCCTCCATGGTTGTAGACAACACACCCACATGTCAACCTGTCCGGTATGGGGAGACGTCTATAAAGTCACACAGTCAAAGATTAATAGCAGTAATTTGGGTTAATTAGCCTATTATTAGATAAATAAATGGGGGTTCATTTTTACCAAAATCATATTTGCGTCCATATTTTGTATTCATTCATAAATGTCACAGCTTCACACAAAAACATTTAGCTAAGAGCTAATTATTTAGCTAATATGCTAATTTACATGCCGATAAGTGGAAGTGGACTACCAAAGTAAATATCTCCTCTTTATCGTTTATTTTCCTCCCAACATGTCCGATTAAAACGTTTTAACGACAACACAGACGTTTACTGATGGATTTATAGCAAAGGTGATGAACCAGCAGCAGGAGGTTATGTAGAGGTTCGCAGGGCCCAGCTTTTATTTTGATAGTCCACTTCCGCTTTATGGCAAGTGAATTAGCATATTAGCTAAATATTTAGCTCTGAGTTCAATATTTACTCTGAAGCTACATATTTAGTAGGGATGTAAGAAAATATCGATACACCGATATATCGCGATATTTTATTTCCCGATATGGTATCGATATTCAAAACAAAAATATCTATTTTTTTTAAGGATTTGAAAGGAACCATTAATGATGCCAGTATTTTTTGTAGTAAAATTAAAAGTGTAACTGGTAGTTTTGTGGCTGTTTTCACCTTCTTGGTTCCAGTGGATCAACTAGATCTAGTAATGAAACTGTTAAAGTATGAAACAGGTTGGAGTGTTTAGAAAGCTGGGACAGTTTTTCTAAAGTTAAATTCAGTTTTAAAAATCACAATATGTCGTCTTACTGATAGTATCGCGAAATATATCAAGATGTATCGTATCGTCTCCCATGTATCGCGGTACATATCGTATTGGCAGATTTTTGCCAATACACATCCCTAATATTTAGCTAGCCAGTTTAGCTTGTTAACTAAATAATTGGTTTGAAGAAGAAATAACATGGATGCAAATATGACCTTGACAAATGAACCCCGTTTATTTATCTTATGCCAGGCTAAATAACCCAAATTATTGCTGTTAATTTTTGACTGTGCAACTTTACAAACAGGCAGTGCTAGCTTAACGCTACACATGATGACCGCTCCAAACCCCCCGGTTCTGTATCAGTCCTCTGACAAATCTGGGCTTGAAGAAGAGACGGTGTCTTTTGAAAGTGGAGTGAAACCAAAGAGGTCAGATGACTTCCCTCAACCTGAGAGGTTGAAGGTTCTGGTCCAGACCCGGCTCAGACTGAATAACTTACAACCTGTTTTTTCTGGTGAGAATAAGCGTTCGATCCAGCAGCCTGGCAGCAAACGCTTGGATCATGTTGGCAGGATAGCGAGCTTTGGGACCCGCCAGAACCAACACAACATGCAGCATTCCCAGTACTTCTTTTCCCACTACTGCCCATGGTGGTGGATGAATAGCACTGAATCGTTTACCGGTTCTCCAGTGAGCTGCTGTAGCACAGAAGCAGATCCTTGGAGTGGAGAAATCATCCGAGGCACATTCCAGCCTCTCTCCTAACCCTAAACAATCAGATTCCTGTGTAACAAGGCAGCTGACCTCACAGGTCAAAGCATGTGGATGACTCGCATCGTGTTTACATGTGATTAAAAGCATGAGCTGCTTCCTGCTGAACGGGTTGGGCTGCTCTCGATGCGCGAACAAAATCCTGTTTAGTCACAGGCTGCAGGAAATTCACTGCTCCTACTGGATGTTCTGCTTTCATACGATCCACACATCCCAGTAGTTTCCATCAGCATCTCACACAGGGTGATCACTTTTAATTGTTTATTTCTGCTCATTTAGATGATTGTGGCTTAAAGGACATTAGTCTTTTTTTGTTTTGTTTTTTTGTCCTATAATAGAAACGATATTTTATGGTCAACGCGATCAGAAGCAAAACGGCTGATCTACAGGCGTCCAGCAGCAAAATAATTGCCACGCCTTGCATGAAGGATAAACCACAAAAAGTCATTGTTAAACCAGCTGGCTGTTGCTTTAAACCTGCGTATAAACAAGGATATCAATGAAAGTTTAGTGGAGGAAGGCATTTCAAGTCAAAGTTTAATTCTGGAGCAAAATTAAAACAATATTGACCAAAGTTCTGAATAAACAGTAAAGTTCAATAAAGACAATTTTTAAAAAAACAAAGTGAAATAAATATGAGTGTTTTCTGTAAAATAATCTGTTTAGCTAGAAATAAAAGCCAAAGTGTGAGAGATGGGTTTTTTTTAAATGACCAACAGTCTATGTGGCTCGGCTGGGGGAGACCGCTGAGGATGCTCGGTCAGCTCCACGTCTGACCTGTGACCTACGAGACTCTAATAACAGCTCAGACAGATATGATGGAGCCATAACATTAACATGAAAGTGATATTCCATGACTAAGTAAAATTTAGTCTGTCTCCATATTCCCCAGAGTTAGATAAGTGAGAAAGACATTTTGTAACCAGCGCAGTCATTCTCCTAATCTAGCCGCAGTCTGTTTGCTTTAGCTTAGCATAAACAATGGAAGTGAATGGTAACAGGTAGCATTTCGTGTGCAAAAGTGATTTAAAGTTACTCAATCATATCGACCGGAAAATGAAAATAAGTAAGACGAAGAAATTAAAGGAGCCGATTTAGACTTGGGACTATATTAGGACAAAGCACCGCTGTAAGCCGCCGCAAGGCGTAAAACGTGGCGCAGCGCCGCAAAAGACGCCTACTTCCATCAACAGTTTTTACTGCCGTACTTTAAGTACTTTATAAGTCTAATCCAACAAAATGGTTCTTGCTTGTGTAGCAAAGGGTTGTGAAAACAAGCCAAAGACAAACAGCAACAGGATGTTTCACTGAATTGTGTTTATTTAGGGGAGAAGAGGGCTTTGGCAGGCGCTGCGTCATGTTTTGCGCCTTGCAGCGGCGCCTTGCAGCGGCGCCTTGCAGCGGCGCCTTGCAGCGGCGCCTTGTAGCGGCGCCTTGTAGCGGCGCCTTGCAGCGGCGCCTTGCAGCGGCGCCTTGCAGCGGCGCCTTGTCGTAATATAGTCCCAAGTCTAAATGGGCTCCTTTAATTCCTTCATCTTACTTATTATTTTCATTTGCTGTCAATATCATTATTGAGTTCACCAGGAATAATTAGGATCATTATTGAGTCATTTTAATCACTTTTGCACACAAAATGCTAGTTGTTCGCATTCACTTCCATTGTTTAAGCTAAGCTAAAGCAAACGGACTGGGCTGGTTACAAAATGCTTTTTTCTCACTTATCTAACTCTGGGAAAGATGGAAACAGACTAAATCTCACTAAGGGGTGGAATATCCGTTTAAACTGGACCCTGAAATGAACAGGAAGCCAGGACATAGCGGCCAGCGTCAATTCGATCTGCTTTTTTTTTTTTTTTTTTTTTTATATTTTTACTATTAAAAATTCTCTAAAAAGTTGAACCCGACACAAGAAAAATGTAGTTATATCATGGAAAAATTTTATTTTAGCAATTTAATTCAAATTTAAACACATGTACGGATTTGTGAAAGATGTGTTTTCCTTCCACTGAACTTTCCATGAATATGCATGTATACAGGTCTCTGTGGACAGCCAGCTTGTTTAGCAATGCCTCCTTGTGGAGCGAATTGTGACCGTTTCCTGGACAGCTGTCCACTCAGCAGTTTCCCCCCATGATCGTGCAAAGATGATGTCGTAACGTCATGTTTCTACATCAAAATACTCGCAGTGCTCTGATGTAATGTTCTAACTGTCTCAGAAAGTGAATATTTTGATTGCAGTGAGCCAGACTCGGATGAAACGCGTGTTTTTAGCATGTTCAGGGCGTCAGCTTTGACTGGATAATGTGCATCTTGTCTCTGTGTGCTTGTGGAAATAAAGTCGTGTCGTTTTGCTGCTTAAAAGGGTTCAATCTTTTGTTGAATGTGTTTTCTGTTTTGGCTTTGAAATTTTGACGAGTGATGTCACACCTGGGTTGATGTTCAATAAACAAGCATGTGTGTTACAGTGATCCTGTTGTTGGCGTGTTGAATAGGCGGTCGGCCCTCCATGATCCGCCTCCACACCGGAGAAACAAACGAAACACAAGTAAAGCTCTCATGAATTCATCTTAATAAGTAGAAGCACAAAAAAATCAACTTTTACTCTGAAGCACCCCCAACCCGCACTGATTGGTGGAGAAAGAGCTTTAGTAGCAACAGTAAGCCCTTTTCTTGTTACACACAAAAGAAAATATTTAACCCCCCTAAAACACAATTGTGGGAGACCTTTTTAATGTTTGTTTGTGTTACATTTTATTTAGCATGTTCAGTTTATTACTGAGGTGATAAAAATATAAAAAGGCACATTAAATCAGTTTCTTTCTTTAATTTAATTAGAAATAAATTATTGTTTTGGAGCTTTCAAATTGACAATTTTGTCCTACGTGGCAAAAAGTCTCCGGGATTTTGAACCTTAGAATCAAGCATGGCATCTTAGAAAAATCTGTGATTGCTGCAGATAAACTCATTTACTAATTTTAATACAGTGCCTGTAAAAGTTATTGAATGTTTTACCCTTTTTATTGCTTTTACAAACCAGTCATGATCAACATAATTAGGATTTTTTTGACCAAAAAAAATGCAAAAGTCTCACTGAGTCAGTTTTAACATTTACATCAAAGTTTTTTTTGTTGTTTTCTTGTCAGAGAAAGTCAAATTATGTTAATCATGACTGATTTGTAAAAGCAAAAAGACTAAAACATCCAAGGGGGTGAATACTTTTTAGAACCACTGTCAGTTCTGTTGGTGAGCCTGTTGAGTGTATAAAAAGCAGATGAACCAACTGTTCCTGCTAACACACAGTTATCTTTGACAGCAGATTAATGATTTACCTTCATAAATGAAAGGGGGGGGGGAAACACAACCTCTCAGAACTTGATGCACTCACAACAACTACCAGAATAGTTTTTGTTTTTGTCACAATCTAAAAAAAGAAACGAAAAAAAAAGAAAAGAACCAGTGATTCTGTTTCATAATCACCGTCTGAACCGAGTCGACACGAGAACGGCTGAATAAACCAGCAGGATTTCCTCATCCAGCTCACAGTGACGCCCCAGGAGGAGATCCAGTCTGAAGGGTTACGCCTCGTCACGCATTATTAGTCACACTACTGTTAGCTCCCACTCAAGTTTCATCATGCTTACGGAGCGTCTCCATCCGAGGGATGGACCCGTCTGGCTGGTTGGGGGAGTGATGATGATCTGTTAAGTGAAGAGAAACACCAGCTTCATGTCTGACAGGCCTGCAGAGAACGTTCATGTTTTTAAGAGCAGGATCAAGACTCACCTTTTTAGCTTAGCTTTTAACTGATTATTATTTATTACTGTTTGTTTACTTGCTCTGCATGTTTTATATGATTATATTTTTATCAGTTTTACTATTTAATCTTAGCACATTAATTTACCGTTTCTTTTTATACTTTAATTTATCTTAATCCCCGTTCCAGTGTTTCCTCTGTGGGAGCCCTCTGCCCCGGGAGCGGTGGCCGGCTGTAGCTGCTCTCCAGGTGGAGCTTGGGTGGAGGTGGGGGTCTTGGCCTTGCCTCCACTGGGTGCCCTGTGTCGGTGCCTCGGCTGCTGCTGTTAATCTACTGCCACCGGTGCAGATGGCTCCTCTGATGGCGTTTCCTTGCATGGTTCATCTACACTCGGCCCAATGTCCTGTTTTACTGTTGCTTTTAACTGTGTGTGTGCATGGGAGATGGGTTGGGGGGAGGGGGGTATAACTGTGAGCATGCTTTTAAATCTGTGGGGGAGGGAAGGGAAGGTGGTTTTATGTGGAGTCATTTTAATCTCTAAAGCACTTTGTGATGCAACTTCTTGTATGAAAAGCGCTTTATAAATAAAGTTTGATTTGATTTGACAGAAACTTTCACTGTACCAGCAAGTACAGATGGTGCTTCAGAAACAATCATTTACAGCAACAGCTAAACTATATTATATCTATGCATATTAAAGTATCAATAAAGGAGATAAATTATTCAGTCTTTGTCAGGGAGTCTAAATGGCACACTTGCCAGCTAAATATTTATTTAGAGAGCTTGCTGGCTGAATATTCAACTTGCCATCGAAATATTTAACTATTTAGCTAAATATTTCACAGCTTCAGTTAATCCAGCTAGAAACTACTGATCAGGCCTGAAATCTAGGTGTAGTAATGGACTCAGACCTGAACCTCCAGGGTCACATAAAGGTCAATAACAAGGTCACCCTTCTATCACCTGAAGAACATTTCTAGGATTAAAGGATTGATGTTGCAACAGGACCTAGAAAAACTCATCCATGCGTTTATCTTTAGTCGGATTGATTACTGCAACAGCATCTTCACAGGTCTGCCTAAAAAGTCAATCAGACAGCTGCAGCTGATCCAGAACGCTGCTGCTCGTGTTCCTCACTAGAACCAGGAAAGTAGAGCACATCACCCCAGTTCTAAAGTCCTTACACTGGCTCCCTGTAGCTCAGAGAATAGACTTTAAAATACTTTTACTAGTTTATAAATCATTACATGGCTTAGCACCAAAATATGTTGAAGACCTGTTGTCATGGTACCAACCACCAAGACCACTCAGGTCCTCCAACTCTAGTCTACTAAACATCCCTAGACTCAGAACTAAACATGGAGAAGCAGCTTTCAGTTTTTATGCTCCCCTTATCTGGAACAGACTTCCTGACGAGTGCAGAGCTGCTGAAACTCTGAACTGCTTTAAATCGAGACTAAAAACCATCAGTTTAGAATTGCCTTTGAGTAAATGCTTGATGTCATATGTATGAAATGTGTTCATGCTCTCTTGCTTTATTGTGTATCATGTGTAATGTGTGTTTCTTTTACTTTTAATTTCCAATATTATATTCCATGTTTTTTTTTTGTCGTTTTTGTGTTTTTTTAAATCACCAAATCACGTAAAGCACCTTGAATTACCCTGCTGTTGAAAGTGTGCTATACAAATAAAATTGCCTTGCCTTGCCTAACTAAACATTTAATTAAATAGCTAGAAAGCAAGCTAAATATTTAACTGAATTCTTGGCTAACTAGCTGAATATTTATTTTTGGACTAAAACTAATCTGGAGGCTATAAATCATCCCCTAGAGTCAACATGTTCCACCTACACAAGTTTCATCATCTGTCAGTTCACCTTCACCTGTTGTATGAAAGGAGGAATGGAGGCGGGACAGGAGACGTGGGAACATGCAATCGCAGGGAATTTGAAAGTTCAAAGGATTAAAAAAACACAACAGGATCTGGTGTCTGTCAGGTCCTAACGTGACTTTATTCTAACCTGAAGCTGTGAGTGAAAAACGAGTTCAGTTTATTTACTTACGACTCAGCGAGATTCACCTGGAGGCTGTTTACTAAACCAACAGATCCAGCTGATTTACACTAAGGCCAGGATAAGCAGACAGATTCAGTCAGTTACCGTTAATAGAACAAGGATGGGCTGGCGACCTGTCCAGGGCGTACCTCGCCTCTCGCCCGAGAGCCGGCTAGCAACATGCATGCTCGGGAGGAGGCAATGCTGCAGGTGAATGACTGGATGCAATTCACCCACATGAACAATAAACTGAACTTTAGGCATCGTTTTACCCATATTTAGCTAAATATTTAGCTTGCAAAAAATATTTAACCTGCTAGCAAAATATTTAGTTTACAAGCTACATTTTTAATTAGCAAGCTAAATATTTCGCTTTTAAAAGACATATTTAATTGACTAGCTAAATATTTAGCTTTTCTAACTGAATATTTTGTTAGCAAGCTAAATATTTAGCTTACTAATAAAAAATTTGTTTCTGTTTTTTATTTTTAAAGCAGAATATCTCTTTTTGTTTAATCTTTCATTAATTTCCTATTTCAGCCAAGTTGGAAAAGCTCTTGCCCTGTTTTGGTTCCTCCTACGCATACGCGGTTGATCGATGTGAGTGACCCCGACCTGTTTCCACCCACTCTAGTTTCGAGGATCTGGTTTCATCATATGAGCGATCACCCTCACTCAGAGAGATAGAGGAAGTGAAAGAGAAATAAACAGAAAACAGGAACGTGTTGGATCATGTCAGGAGTGTGAAGATTTGCTGAAGGTCACATTTTGTTCCAAAGAATTAGTGTCATAGTGCTCAAGAGCATTATTTCAGGTTCTTGGTCATTTCTTGGTATAGAGGGCATTTTTAGACCTGTGAAGACGCTGTTGCAGTAATCAATCCGACTAAAGATAAACGCATGGATGAGTTTTTCTAGGTCCTGTTGCAACATCAGTCCTTTAATCCTAGAAATGTTCTTCAGGTGATAGAACGCTGACCTTGTTATTGACCTTTATGTGACCCTGGAGGTTAAAGATAGAGACTGATAAATGTACAGTAAATGCAAATAAGGCAGAAGGTCAAATAAATGATTAATTAATAAAACCAGACATACTCAGGTCGTCCCATTTAGAAACAGAAAGCTCAGTCTGTCTCAGAACGGAGAGTGACGAATTCATGCACTTTGAAATAAAGTGCTTAATTAATTTTGAAAGTTTATCTTGTTTAAATGTAATTTTCTTTAACAAAAAGCAGATTATATAATGTTCTTGAATCAGTGCAGCTAGTTCCTGGTGTTTATTCCTCTCAGAAACAGCCTCATTACTGTGTCAGTCTCCATCTGTAACTTGGATTTATCACCAGTTTGTTCAAACCGGCACAAAAGAACAAACCTTTGACTATGTCTTCATATTTACCCGGATCTTTTTCAGCTGTAAAATGCATAAAAATCGATTTTCTCCTGCGGCATTTTGCCTGCACTTGAAAAGAGAACGCTGCAAATCACATCACAGAAGCTTTTAAAGTTTGTGCTCTTTAAAGTTTTATTGATTCAAACTTGGGCTGAATGTAGGTTTGAACACATTTTAAATCATTTAATATGTGGCGCTGATGAGAAACACCGTCTGACGTTTTGTCCTTTTCTGTGCATTCAGCGGCGCACTTTGGATCCTGAACAGTTCACACAGCAGCCTGATGGAAGTCACATTTAAATTACACTGAACAACCGCAAACACGCACAAAAAAAAAATCTGATTTTAATCAAGAAAGTCAGAAATGAGCATTAAGATCTGCAGTGCGAACGTGATGCTGCTGCTCCGTCAGTCTGCAGAGCTGCACTTTACCCACTCATATTGTGAATAAATCTCTCTTTAATATTTGGCCTCACTGTTTGATTCTGCATTTGGGTTAGAACATTTTCCCCTCAAGGTAATAACTTTTTGAAAGTTATCGATTTTTAGCTGAACTTTCCTTTGCATATAGAAGATTACACAATGAATAATTGTCCCGGTTTCGGGTGATGCGGTCTTGACAACAACACTTCTAAGAATCAAAATCACATGTTTCTGTTTCACTCTGAGAAACTCAAACCACATTTTTCCCTTAAATGTCAGTAGAATTCAGCAACGCCATGTTCACAACTCTGCCTCAGCATAAAATCCGTCCTTCTGTGGAAACATCCTCATAATGAAACAAAGAGGATGTCTTTAGTCCTGTAAGGTGGCGCTCTGAAACACTAAGGCCCCTGCAGGCGGCTGATAGGGCCTTATATTTAAAACTTTAGATCTATTAATATATTTTCTTAATGTAAATGATTAAATTATGAATATAGAGGTTGTTTGAAAGTCAGAACTTGACATGTCTGGAAGCATCTCGAAGATTTTTAATATCACGGAAAATTGTAATGTTTTTGTTGCTCATTTCAGAAAGAGAAACTCGTATTATATAGATCCATACCACAGAGTGAAATATTTCCACCCTTCATCGTCATGTTTGTGTTAAGCTTCCTGACCCACATGCAGAACACAACCCACAGATCTGAGCGGTTTAAAGGTTTTATTGTACCGTTTGTAGGAGACATCAGGAACCAGGGAATCTCCAGCCTCTGTAGGACGATCTTTTGTGACGTCAATGTTTATGTTTTCTCGCAACGCATCATGGTACTGTGTGGCAGGAAGTAGTGTATTTTACCTGTAATTCTACTGTTTTGCATCTTTCCAGGACGATTTACCAAAGCTGACGTTTCATTCTTGCCGTGTGATTAATTGTACGGCCCATTGGGGGCCTGAAAGTTTTTTTCTTTCCCTCTGAAAAGGGCCACAAAAAACGAAAGAGATGGCTCCGGGCAACAAAGACATTAAACCTGGACGATCTCAAGAAAGACTGGATTCCTGCAGCGTTTATTTCTAGATTCCTATAATTCCGATGAAAACATCTATTTGTTCACCTAAATCCTATTGATAGAGGGTCCATGTCTTTTTAACCTTATCAGAATTGAAAACTATATTGTGCAGCAGTGCTTTGATACCTGCAAGCTTCACTGGTACATGTATCAGTCCTATCCTGACAGCTGCTTCTACTTTGAACATTAAAGCCGCTACATGTCTGCATGTTTCTCCCAGACTGAATTTAGCAGAAGAACGTTGTAATATTCTGTTTTTCACCAAAACCAGATGCCATTAAAATGATCATGTTACTGTACTACTAAAATTGTACAACAGCGACTACATTTCCAAAAATAAATAAGGACACTGATGAATGAAGATTTACCCAGCTCTGCAGTCGCAGTGAGGATGTCGTCGTTCTCTTTAGCGATCACCCAGAGGAGATGTGAATCATGCTGAGACTCTGCTTGGCCAGGTCTGACCACAACTGTCTGTTTCGTAGAAGAGAATTGGCCCAACTTTTCGTGAAATAAAGCAATCGTAGGCCTCCAGACTTTTGAAAGCCTTTAATTTGTCATGAGTAAACGGTCCAGGGCTTTCTATTAGGTAGGAATAAATGTCTCCCCAGCAGATTTGTGGCCAAGACGCCGGCGAATCGGACCAACGCTTTTGATCATCCCAGATCTCATATGGGCTTTGAATATTCTCCATTTTGTCACCAATGCAGATTTTAAGCTTCTCTGTTAACATTTTCCTGTCTTCAGACGTTAAAGTGTGTATATATTGGGGATTTCATGCCAACTCTCTTAAAAACATTCGTCCCCTCTATACCGCCTGCCATTTTTATTTGTTTTCTTGCCACCCAACCACCCAACAAGGTACTGGTCTGGATGGGCTTGATTCTAGATACGTAGAAGGTAGGGTGGATCCGGAGACTTGGAAGCAGGGGGAGACGGACAGCAGTGGGACTGATTATGGAGTCAATTTCGTAAGGACCTGTGATCCTGGGGGAAAGTGTCTTCGGAATAGATTTGGGTGGGATTTCACGAACAGAGAGCGAAACCTTTTAACCTGGGAGATAGTCTGGAGAACTATTTTGTTGGGCTGTACGTTGTTTAGCATCGGCGATGCAGCGATTTTGTTGGGCTATACGTTGCAAGGTGGAGAACGTGGATGACCAGATGCATTTGCAGCGACGGATGGAACCGTGATTTGTTTTTCATCTGAGGGAAAGAGTGAAGGTGTATATTTCAAATGGGAACATACCTGTAACTGTAGAGACGTGTGAATGGTGGACGTCTTCGATGCATTGGAGTTGTTGACTCCAGTCGGCCGGGTTGAATGACGCAACGAAGGGTAGCGTACAGTTCTTGATTTATTCTTTTGGTGATTCCATTTGACTGAGAATGATAACCTGACCTGAGGTGAGACAAAGCTGTGCTCACAGGATGGAGGAGAACTGTTTCCAAACTTGTGATATGAATTGTGGACCTCTGTCTGCTAGGATGTCTTGGGGAATGCCGTGCAGTCGGAGGATGCGTTTAGTGAGGAGTTAAGCCGTCTGAGGAGCTGAGGGTAACTATTTAAGAGGGATAAAATGGCATGATTTAGGAAAACGATCGATGATTGTGAAGATGGTTGTCATACCTTTGGACACAGGTAAACCGGTAACGAAGTCAGTGGTGATGTGGGACCAGGGACGAGACGGAATGGACAGAGGCTGAAGAAGGCTGGTTACTGGACTTGTTGCAGGGACAGACGGTACAGGCTGAAACATTTTTTCTTTTGTGTCTTTGTGGATTATTGGCCACCATAATTTTCTGTTAATGAGGGCTATGGTTTGGCTGGTACCAGGGTAACAGGATAATTTGGACCCATTGCAGAAGTTGACTTCGAACGGAGGAGGGGTCCAGTTCTAATTCTGACTGGGCTACAATGAGGCAATTCAGTCAATCAATCAATCTTTAGTTATAAAGCGCTTTTCATACACAGATTGCAATTCAAAGTGCTTTACAGATTAAAAATGACCCATCATTAACCACCTTCCGATACCTCCCCCACAGATTTGAAAGTATGATCAAAATTATAAATTTATACCCCCTGGCCCCAACCCATGCACACACGCACTCAAGATCAACAATAAAAGGAGATTGGGCCGAGTACAGATTAGCCAGGTAAAATAACAGGTTAAAATATAAAACAGTGGATAAATATGATAAGACTAAGTAGTAAAACTGATAAAGTTTAATCAAGTAAAACAAGTATACCAATTAAGCAGGCTATAATGAATAATAATCAGTTAAAAGCTCGGCTAAAAAGGTGAGTGTTGATCCTGCTCTTAAAAAGATGAACGTTCTCTGAGGTTCTCCAGCAGCCTGTTCCAGAGGTGAGGGTCATAATAACAGAAAGACGCCTCGCCATGAGTGTGTGTCCTGACTTTAGGGATGACGAGGAGACGGCTGCAGAGGAGCGCAGAGACCGCGAAGGTTCATATGGTGAAAGCAGTTCTGAAAGATAAGAAGGCCCAAGACCATTACGACACTTAAAAACCATTAAAAGAAGCTTAAAATGGGGCGTCGCGTAGCAGAGTGGTTAAGACGGGTGCCCCATGTTCAGAGGCCTCAGTCCTCAATGTCTGGGGGTTCGATTCCACCCCACGGCTGTTTGCTGAATGTCTCTTCCTCCACCTCTCTCCCATTTCTGCACACTATCCACTGTCAATAAAAGAAAAAAAGAAACAACCTAAAAATCGATCCTAAAACATACGGGGAGCCAATGCTGTGATTTTAAGACCGGTGTAATGTGTTCCCGTCTCCTGGTCTTCATCAGGACACGTGCTGCTGAATTTTGTAGTAGTTGTAAACCTGATATACTCTTTTTGGGAAGACCAGAAAGCAGGGCATTACAGTAATCAATCCTACTGGTGATAAAAGCATCAGTGTCTCCATGTTGGCCCGAGAGAGAATGGGGCGACTCTGGCGATGTTCTTTAGTTGATAAAAACCTATTTTAGTAATATTTTTAATGTGAGGGATAAAAGTCAGCTCAGAGTCAAAAATCACGCCCAGGTTCTTCACTTGTAAAGAAGGATTAAAAGACATTGATTGTAGTTTTGGTAAAAGTTTCTCTCTCTGAGCCTCAGGACCGATGACTAAAATTTCAGTTTTGTCCTGGTTGAGCTGGAGAAAGTTTTCTGTCATCCAGGATTTAATGTCTAAAATGCAGTTAAAAAGTGCATCCATTGGCTGTGTGTCGTCGGGAGACATGGAGATGTATAACTGTGTATCATCAGTATAACTGTGAAAGTTAACTCCATGTCTTCTGATGACGCTGCCAAGGGGGAGCATATACAGGTTAAAAAGCACTGGGCCTAAAATCGAACCCTGGGGCACACCCCATGTAATCCTGTGGACCCTAGAGGAGCAGGTATCTAAACTTACCATAAAAGTCCTGTCTGTGAGATAGGATGTGAACCATTTATGAACAGCACCAGAGAGGCCGATCTGTTTTAAACGGGTTAAAAGAATAGTGTGGTCCACTGTATCGAAGGCAGCGCTTAGATCCAGTAGAACCAACACTGTCACCTTCTGAGCATCATAGTTTAATCTAAAATCATTTAAAATCTTTAAAAGGGCGTCTCTGTGCTGTGGTTCACCCTAAAACCAGACTGAAATTTCTCCAGGACATTATGAGCATTAATAAAATCAAGTTGAATTAAAACAAGTTTTTCTAAAACTTTGCATAAAAATGGTAAGTTAGATACCGGTCCGAAGTTGTTTAAATCATTAAAATCTAAATTGCTCTTCTTCAGCAGGGGCTTCACTACCGCCCCTTTAAAGGCGGCAGGAAAGATCCCCGTCTGAAGGGAGCAATTCATCGAGGTTAAAATTTCATCTCTAAAATATCCATAAAATTGCTTAATAAAGGAAGTGGGAATCGGGTCATAAACACATGTGGTGGGCCTCACTGATGAGAAAACTTGATCAAGAATCTCAGCTTCTACCAGGACAAAACTGTCCAGTGTTTCCTCTGGTAGAGACACATGATCAGATTTGTCTAAAACTATGTTACTTTGAGAAGATAAAACATTACATCTGCGAACTCCTCACACAGAGTGTTTGAGGAGGTTTTCTGAAGTGCAGTAGAGGTATGATTAAGAATGTTGTCATTGGTGGAAAACAGAATTTTGGGATTATTTTTATGTTCTGAGATGATTCTGGAGAAGTATGAATTTCTGGAATTTCTTACAGCGTTATTGTATGATTTGAGATGTTCTATGTATATCTGATGATTTATTGTGATTTAGTTTTTCCTCCATTTCCTTTCTGCCACCCTGCAGCTCCTCTTTAATTTTTTAAGGTTTTCATTTCTCCATGGTATTGTACGATTTGAATGAGTTTACAACTTTTAGTGGAGCCAGCAGGTCGAGAGCGGATTGAAGCCTACTGTTAAAATCATTCACGATAAAATCACAGGGGGTAGATAAAGGTACAGGAGAAAACTTATTAAAAACTTCAAAAAAACCTGCAGCCACTTCAAGGTTTAGATGACGTTTCCTGACAGTTCTCACAGAAGTTTCTATTTGGGTAAAACAGGTGATTTAAAAAAACACACAGTAATGGTCAGAGACAGCCCAGTCAACAACAGAGGACACACTAGTGGACAGGCCATACGTGATGACCAAGTCCAGGGTGTGTCCTCTGTTGTGAGTTGGCTGAGTGACATGTTGACTGAAATCCATATAATTCAAAATTCTTAAAAAATCTGTTGATAAAGGATCTAAAAGGTTATCTATATGTAGATTAAAATCACCAGCTAAAACTCTAAAAATTCTTGAATAAAAAGTGCATTCTTTTTCGGAGGCCTATAAACTGTGACACATAAAATCTGAGGAGTGCTAAAAACAGACGCAGTATATTCAAAAGTGGTAAAATTATCAAGTAAAACAGGTTTGGCGGAAATGGTTAATGAACTTATAAAAGCAGTTCCACCTCCCCTCTGGCTACTCTGGTTGAATAAGAAAAATGAAAATTAGGTGGGGAGGCCTCTGTAAGAACAGCAGGACCATCTGCACTCAGCCAAGTTTCTGTTAAAAATAAACAATGAAGTTTATGGTCTAAAATCATATCATTTATTATAAAAGTTTTATTCAGCAGAGAGCGAACATTTAAAAGTGCCATATTAATAGTGGTTGGAGATGGAGTGACTGTATTATTTACTGGAGGTGGGATTTTTAGGAACTGTTTCTGATTATTTGGGTTGCATTTGTTCACTTTATGATTATTTGTTCGCTCTCTGCTGATGATTACAGGTATGAATGATGTAAAACAAGGTCCAAGTCCGATATGTGAGTTACTGTTAAAATCAGGACTGAGTTTATAGGAGCAGGGACAAGCTGGACATCAGGATGTGGTTGAGGGGGCAGAGAGGGCAGGAGCAGCTGGAGACAGTGTGGTGGACAGGGGTGGACGAGGGTATGCCAGGCTTAATGCCAGCATACGTGTGCCTTGTCTGTTCAGATGTAGTCCGTCCGCCCCAAACAGTTGACTCCTGCCCCAGAAAATGTTAAAATTGTCTATAAAACCAGTGTTATGCATGGCGGTGGCAGTGGAAAGCCAGGCGTTCAGGGAAAGCAGCCTGCTGAAACGGCCTATTCCTCTGCTGATGGTGGGAGTGGGGCCAGAGATAAAAACAGATAGGTGTTTGTCTTTGAAAAGATTCAACAAATGAATAAAATCCCGCTTTAGGAGCTCAGACTGCTGTTTACGGATGTCGTTGGTGCCAGCATGAATTATAACTTTACTCACGGTTGGGTGGCTTCGGATGGAGTCCAGGATCTGTTCAGAAATGTCATTTACCGCAGCCCCCGGAAAACAAAGAGTAACGGCTCCTCTCATCCTAATGTGCCGGATTATTGAGTCTCCAATGATGAGGGTCGTGGGTGGCTGGTCTGCAGGCTGATGGTGAGCAGAGGATCCCTCGTTGTCTGGTTCTTCCAATTTGCATGGGCCCGGGCTCAGGATGGGTTCCTCGGTCTGTATTATTAGATGACCTGCTGGAAGTTGTTTGACTGGGACTGGAAACAGAACGATTTATATTGTTAGGTTTGAGCATGGTATTTTTCCTCCTTGATCTATCTCTGATACGGTTATTTATTCGTATTGCCAGAGAAATTAGATCATCTGACGAGAGGGGACAATCGACCAGGGCTATTTGGTCTTTGATGTTTTCATGTACAGCATTGAAATACACACTTTTTAAGGATCCATACTCCATCCAGAAGCCACAGCAAGAGAAACTCAATACAGAATTCAGCGACGGTTCTGTTACCTTGTCGGAGCTTCCACATGTTTCTGGACCTGGATGTGGCATCTCCTTCCTGGCCAAAAGTAGTTCTGAATTGCTCCAAAAATTTCTTAAAGGTAAGATTGAACCTGGGGTAGTTCTGGAACTGGGCCTCAGCCCACATGAGGGCTTTGACCACATAATTATATACTCAGTACATAGGAAGTCTCTGGGATAGCGGTTGAAAACATTTGAGCTCTGAAGTAGGAAGCACCACCACAACGGTCTACCTCGCCAAGAGACGAGGACTTCATGCCCCGCCGTTCTGCCGGTGGGGGGTGGTGTCAGGGTTTGATGCCTCTGCAGGCGTCAACCCCGGGCCTCTGTTCAGCCACAGATCTGAGTATTACGTCCGCCGGGTCAGACTGACCTGAGTGTTCTGTCATGTATTTATTTAGCTTTCTGACCCACATACAGGAGACAACACGGTACAGTTCGTTGGTGACGTCAGGGGAAACTGGAAACAGATACACAGGAGGAAGGTGAGTTCAGAGGTGAGTTGCCGGTAATAGTAAATTATGAATTATAGAGTCTAAAAGCACAAGATTTCTGAGAGTAAAAAAGTGCAAAAAAAATGGATGGATGGGTTTTTAGGTTAGGTTACTTTATTTTAGGGATGTAAGGAAATATCGATACACCGAATTATCGCAATATTTTATTTCCCTATATTGTATCGATATTCAAAAAATATATCTATTTTTTTTTATTTTTAGGATTTGAATGGAACCATTAATGATGACAGTAGTTTTTGTAGTAAAATATAAAAGTATAACTGGTAGTTTTGTGGCTGTTTTCACCTTCTTTGTTCCAGTGGATCAACTAGTTCTGGTAATAAAACTGGATGAAGTATGAAACAGGTTGGAGTGTTTAGAAGCAGCAGCAGGTAGGAACCTGAATCTGATCTAGACAGCAGCGCTGCTGTAGGTCTGGGAATCGTGCTCCAGGGAGGTATTATGCAATATAGAAGGAATGAGTCATAATTAAGGGTGGTGCTTGATGAAAGCTCTGAAACTCATGAAGTTTCTAATGAAACATATCTTTTAACAAAGATGTTTTACAATAAAACTGAAGGATTGTTGTATGGCATAGTCAAGGTGCAGACAGCAGAGGTGGGACAAAGGAGTCGTGTCGTGCATGCAGAGAGCAGCTACGCTACCTGCACCAGGTGGTGCACAACTGCACATTTCTTTTCACAGACGCAGATCAACTGAGAGCGGCGTGGGTGTAAAAAAAAGGCTTCCCCAGCTTTCATGGGAAGTAGCAAGTCTTCTCAAGTCAAAAGGCGCAAGTCCAAGTAAAGTCACGAGTCATTGATGTTAAAGTCCAAGTCGAGTTGCAAAACAGGTGAGCTGGAGACTAATGAACATCAGAGGAGCTGAACTGGGACTGAGGAGAGAAAAAGGTCTGGCAATCATCTAAGAAATAAAATACTAACAAACAAGAAACACCAAGAATAAAAAAATAAGAAACTAAACATAAAGGGAAAAACTAATCTGTGAACACAGAGAAATGAGCAGAATATGGAGCAGACTTATGAACCTTAATAACCCTCAAGAGAAAACAAAATTAACGCAAATAAAAAAACAAAACCTAAACGTCTATTAAAGTGACAAATGACGTTTTAAATTTTTATTTCATTAAGAAATTAGTAAAAATGTTGATGTTGCTCCTTTTAACAAATGACTTTATTATTTGTTTTTTTTTATAAAAAGGATGAAATCTGTCGGCTGATATCAGAACCAAACTGAACTTTATGAAACATTTAAATCTGGTTTTAAAGAAACAGGATTATTAACTGGATGAGGTGAAAATACAGGTAAACTGAACAATAAGTTTTATACTGGAATGAACTGAAATCAGTTCGGCTGCAATAAACGGAACTGAATTTAACTGAACTGAAACGAACTGAACTGACTCCATGGAACTATAAGTCGATGATTGCTCTGATTAATTTTTCTGGGGAGGCTCCTACGATATTAGTGATGAATTATGAATCAAATGACCTTGCAAACGTCTTTAAATGTTCTCTTTAACCCCTGCAGTGGGGAAGTGTCCAGCCCCCCTCCTGTCCACATCCTCAGCTGGACCGTGATTCTGATTCAGGCCTCTGCTCCATTCAGAGCTCAGCTTCATGCAGCATAAATCCAATCTTTGTGTTACTAGTCTAGACAGGCTCTAGAAACGTTCCTGATGTTGGCGATGCTCTCCAGCACGAATCCTGCAGACGCAGCAACAGAAGAGCTGGGAACGAAACATCTGCTGAGTGTTAAAACTTTCAGGTCTGATCCAGGAACCGATGGAGGCTCAGTGACGTTTAAATCAGAAACAAACACACAAAGCAGCTGATTCAGAGTCCAGTTTCCATTTATTCAGGATAGCAATCCCAGTACATGAGTGGGTTTTCACTGGGTATTCCAGCTTCCTCCCCCAGTACAGAAACATGTGAGTTAAATAAAGGATGAACCGATACATATATAACTGTTCAATGATAAGATGCGTGGAAATATCCAGATGCTGATCAAAAATCCAGATGCTGATCAAAGCTAAACATTTAGCTAGTATGCTTAGCTTGCTAGCTAAACATTTAGCTAGTCATCTTAGCTTGCTAGCTAAACATTTAGCTAGTCAGCTTAGCTTGCTAGCTAAACATTTACCTAGTCAGCTTAGCTTGCTAGCTAAACATTTAGCTAGTCATCTTAGCTTGCTAGCTAAACATTTAGCTAGTCATCTTAGCTTGCTAGCTAAATATTTAGCTAGTCATCTTAGCTTGCTAGCTAAATATTTAGCTAGTCAGCTTAGGTTGCTAGCTAAACATTTAGCTAGTCATTTTAGCTTGCTAGCTAAATATTTAGCTAGTTAGCTTAGCTTGCTAGCTAAACATTTAGCTAGTCAGCTTAGCTTGCTAGCTAAATATTTAGCTAGTTAGCTTAGCTTGCTAGGCAAGTATATTTAGCTTCAAACTAAATATTTAGTTCAAAGTTAAATTTTTAGTTTGGAGCTAAATATTCCCTAATTTCCCTCTGGGATCAATAAAGAATTTTTGTATTGAATTGAATTTAATATTCAAACTAAATATTTAATTTGAAACTGACATTTGTAAATGAATAAATAACATGGATGCAAATATGACTTTGAAAGATGAACCCCATTTATTTTTCTTAAGACAGGCTGAATAACCCAAATTATTACTGTTAATCTTTGACTGTGTTACTTTACAAAGGGCTCCCCGTTTATAACTTCCTGGTTATCTGGGTGATGTGTAAATATGCAGCAGATTTGAATGTTTACAGTATAATATTTATTTTCACATTATTTTATAAAATAAATATTTAATAATTAGGAGCCAAACTGAATCTGTCTCGTGTTTCAGAACAAATTTATCAACAGTTATAAATAAAGAGCCGCTAAAATGATGTAAACTAAACTGTGATCAAATAAAACCTAACAAATCAAAGGATAAATTATGATAAAATACTTTAACATAACTTAAACATAATCTAATCTGCGTTAAATTAAACTGTGTCAGGATAAATGAATCAATCAGGAACGATGATAACTTATTAAAACGAAAGCTAGGCTCAATAATAGGTTAACCTAAACTAGGACAACAGCTATAAATAATCGCTTTGAATGCATAAAAAAAGGTTAAAAATAAATATAAACACCCATAACCTCTGGAAAAACAGAGTATATTTTAAATGGTCCAAGCATTAGACACAATGCAGGCTTTGGTTCAATATTCCTAACAAGAAACATTTTTCTGAACCTGTAGCTACCTGTCAACAGAACCAAGGTCCAACCCCGAACAATGGGATCAGGCCCGGTTTCTATGTCTCAAAAGCACCAAATGATGCTATGTCGATCAGTTCATGGCCCTGAATTAGAAACACTCTTAAATGATCTCCTTCAAACAAATCGAACAGCTGACCCACATAAACAGTCCGGAACCCGTTCTGGGAGTGGATCCCACTCTCCCGAACAAATGTCAGGTTCAAATTGTCAGGGTAGCGCTCGTTCCAGCTTTGCAGCTTCACATAGAAGTCCTCGTTCCTTTCACGTAAGAGCAACATAAACTTCATGTAGACGAAGTAGTGACCCCTCGCAGGGATCACAATGGCACGCCTCTCCTTGTTGTAGGCGCCGCCGTCATCTCTAATCTCGTCTTCCCATTCGAGGACGGATCCAGAGGTCAGATTCGGGTTAGAAACGGACCCTGCAGAACGGCAGACAAGCAGCGCTGTTAGAATCTAAACCAGGATGGATCAAACAGCTCACAAATATGAGGGGCCATTTTTTGTAAAGCTAAACTAGCTAGCTAAATATTTAGCTAATGTACAAATTTAATTGCTGATTGCTTGATGGCCCACTTCCGTTTGTCAGCAAGTGAATTTGCATTAGGCTAAATATTTAGATCTGAGTTAAATATTTACTTCGAAGCTACATATTTACCTCTAAGCTTATCTCTTTGTTTTTTTAAATTTTTTTTATTATTATTATTTTGGTTCATTTTAAATCATGCTTTTTATTCCTATAATTTTGCTTTTTCTGCACCCTGCTGTAATGCGTTTCATGTTTTATGTAAAGCACTTTGAACTGTCCTGTAACATGAATTGGGCTACACAAATAAACTTGCCTTCCCTTTGTTCTTTAATATTCTCTGCTCGTGTGTTTTGCTGTTTCTTTTTCACATCTTAAAACAATAACTCACTGAGAGCAACGCGCAGAGGTCTGGTGGTGGGCGGTTCGGTTCTGGATGGGTTCCCTGTAGACGGAGAAAAGCGTTAAAGGTTTGTTTCCGGCACGGATCAGTGGCAGGAAGACAGAAGGTGAAGGGAAACAACGCTGCATACCTGCAGGACAGGGATCCTTCAGAGCAGAGAAGGCGGGGTCAGACACAGAGGTCACCTGTCAACAAAGGAGAACGTTCTTTAACATCCTTTCAGCAGACCTGGTTCGGATCACATTCACAGGAAGCTACAGCAGTGCCTAACAAATATATACGTATATATATATATATATATATATATATATATATATATATATATATATATATATATATATATATATATATATATATACGTATATATATATATATATAATTATATATATTATTTAGCTTGTCATAAGAGAAGTGAATGGATGTTAGTTTTTCAAAGTCATATTTGTGTCCATTATATATATTCTTTTATAAATGTCACAAAATGTCAAACTAAATATTTAGTTTACAAATCCAGTATTTAGTTACAAACTAAACATTATACTTCAAAATAAATACCTAACTAGCAAGCTAACCATTTAGCTATCAAGCTAAACTGATTAGCTAAATATTTAGCTAATCAGTTTAGCTTGATAGCTAAATATTTAGCTAATATGCTAATTTACGATAAGCAGAAGTGGACTACCAAAATAAAAGCTGTGTCTTGTGAATCTCGATATAAACTGCTGGCGAGACTGAATCTCACATCCTTATTGAAATGTTTATTTTCCTTTCTACATTTCTGTTTAAAACATACGATGAGCTGTTTTAACGGCAACACAGAAGTTTACCGATGGATTTACAGTAACAGTGATGAACCACCAGCAGTAGGAGGTTAAATAGAGGTTAGCAAGAGCCAGCTTTTATTTTGATAGTCCACTTCCGCTTCTCACCAAGTGAATTTGCATATAGTTAAATAATTACTACTGTTTAGAAGATATCAAAGCGCAATAGTAGCTTTACAGACAAACAGAGCTGGCATAGTGTTTCTGTGTGTGATAAAAATCCATATGTCCAGATGGAAACGAAATCTATAATAATAATTCATCTATAAACTGGCTGAGGGGGATGAAGATAAGAGATAAAGAGATGAAAAATGGAGCAGGCATGATTGTTTTTTTAAGACTGATGCTTTTTACTTTTATTATTACATTGAAAATAAAATACCTGTTTTCTCAGAATGTTATTTCAGATTTTTGTTTAATTTTTGTCCCGTATGACTTAAAAAGCGAACTACTATTGTTTCTGGTACATTTTCTAATTAGGAAGAGTAATTATTTCTATTATTAATTAATTTATAGAGATTTTATTTTTGCTCTTGTGAAAGCCTATCTGAAGTTTCTTTATTTAACTGTTCATTCTAACCACATGGAGAATGGATGCTTTACATAAGTTAAAATCAAAAGTCTGGTCTCAGTCATGACGTGTTTCAGGACTGTAACAAGTCACCCCATCTTATGACAACCCAAATCATTGCTGTTATTTCTGTACTGTTTAGATTCTACAGATATTTGTCTAGTTTTTGTTGTGATCATTTTGAAGACTGTCAGTCGCAGCCAGGGGTGAAAGTAAGCCGGTCCGGTCCGGTCCGGTCCGGTACCGTTAAAAGATTCTGTGGTGGTACTCAGTACCAGGAAGATGGGAGAACGGCTGCCCGTCTTAAAGTCCTCATTCAGAACCAGGCTATTTAAAAATTACTTTTAACTCATACCGAATTGTTTCTGAATTATTATTTTGTTTTTTAACCCTACAGAACAGCTCAGAAAAGAAACTTATTACGAGCTAATGCCGGTGTCGTGCGAAGGTAGTATCCCCGTCATAAACTGTGTCCCCCTGCGTCGGGAGCGCGCACGTAGCACGTAGAAGGAAGCGCTGTTCCACTCAGTGTTGCCAATTTAGCGACTTTGTCGCTATTTCTAACGACTTTTCAGACCCCCTTAACGACTTTTTTTTTTCCAAAAAGCGCCTAGCGACATTTCTAACCACCCTCAGCTACTTTCTGTGAAACTTTGTCGCCCATATTTCCTGCAGTTTAGAGACCCAGCTTGCTGAATGATCTGCGCATGTGCAGCACAATCAGCGTATGTCCACTGACCAATCATAAACCTTTTTCGGTTCATTTCATCCACTCACAAACGAAGTTGTTTAGTAGTTAATGTTAATTCAAAAGTAAAAAATAAACAGGCATGTATATAAAACCGACCTTTCAACGGGAATTAAGGCAGAAGCTCGTCTGTTACGCTGCATGCACACCTGTGGTGCATTCAAGGAACGTTCGTAATGTATGGTGAGTTCAAAAACGTAGGACATTTAAAACTTATGACAAAAAACCCACTGAAAATAATGCAATAAGCAATAAACTTCTGTTTAATTGCGGTTGGCAATAAACATTAGATGCATGCTAAATATGCTCTACTTATTTTTACAAAGTACTAAAAAACAAACAAACATCTATATTCTCTGTATTAATTTCGTCTTCTTGAGATATCTCAGCAAAACATGTTTTTCCAGAACTTTACATTTTGTTTAAAAGATCATTGATGTCCAGTTGCAATTTGATATCTTGTAAATTTTGTACCAGTTTTCTCCACAGTATATTTTAGGTAAAATAACATAACATGTTCCACCGTCTCTTAAAGACAGAGTCACATTTCCCTGCAGCCTGTTTAAATAATGTATTGTTTAACCCTGTTATCCTAATCTAAATATAATTATTTCCTCCTTTCTGTTTCATTCGTCATCACGTGATGACATCATCATTATGCAAATTAGCGTATGACGTCATCTAGCGACTTTCTGGGGCAACTTCAGCTACTTTCTGTCAGATAGTTGGCAACACTGGTTCCACTTGACTGGTTCCACAATCACAACCAACAACACGTTGAACTCGTGATATTTTGTCTTTGAATAAGTTAAAACCAAGTGTCTTTAATTCATCTCTGTTTGTTGGTTGCCACAGAAATAAATAGATTTATTTTTCTAACGTGGTGTCGCACGGTCGGCTTAATAAGAAAACGGTCACGTCTGTGTTAACTCGATTCATATAAAAATTACACTAAATATAAAATTGTTCTCGGCAAGTAAACGACTGTTTCACAATCTTCTATAAAAATACTTTTTTCTTTCATTGTTTTAAGTCGCCCAAAGTTCTGTCTGCTAGAAACAAAAATCCACCTTCCTGAGTTCAACACTGAAAAACGCTGTTTATTTTAGTGTTATAATAAATAATTATAACAAAGTAAAAGAGAATCAGAATAGGGAAGGTTTTATGTTATTTATTTTACAGGAAATCGCTGCGGTTGAAAAGAGAAATGGCTTGTAGAACATCATTTATATTCTCAAACATTAATAGAAAACGTTGTAGTGATATAAAAGCCTTCCAACCTGTTTCTGATGACTATTTTTTGCATGTTCCTACAGTTTTTGATATTTCTCTTTGGTGGGTAAAGAGAAATAATTCAGGCTGGAAGTCCTCCTGGTCAAAATTACAAGATATAAATTATATCAGGGATTATAATTCTGTCCGCCAGAATCTGTATCCCCCAGGTAACTTTTTTAATCCTTGGCCAAACTTCTTCAAATCCACAGAATTAAATGGTCATAATCCAAGGTAGATATCTACCAAACCATCATTTTATCATTTTACAATATCGTCAATCGTTTTTAATTCTTGTCAACTAACCCCTAACCCTAGGCCTACAGAAAAATATTCAAATGTTTTTGTTTGGGTTTTGACTATTTGCTATGTTAAAATGCATGAAGTAAGAGAGAGATGAAGGTTTTAGTACCGGCAAGAATTTAAAACTACTTTCACCCCTGGTCGCAGCTAAATATTAGAATCAGATGAATTAAGAAAGATTTGAATCCAGAGACATGGACCTATTGAACAGCAGATCAAATGTTCGGGTTTGGGCTCCTTTGCATGAATTCCTGCATCAATGCAGCAGCCTGTGGATGGAGCGGAGCAGACAAATAAAACGTGTCCTAACTCACATTCGGATCCTGGGTGTTTGGATTTATTTCCCATAAGGCGATCATGCATTAAATACATCCTGCAGGGAGGTTCGGTTCGGTTCGGAACCGGCTCCTGTGGACAGGTACAGGGAGCAGGTTCCGTCATAATGGTCGCTTTATTAGTCCGAACTGCTTGGATGTCAGAACATTCCCGGCGCTGCATGTAGGGAAGAGTGGGAGGAAGAGGAAGAGCTCCAGGAAAACCAGACTGAATGATTAAAAGTTTGGGTTTTTCCTTTTCTCTCATTACTGAATCGTATCTTGAGTTAAACAACCTGTGAGCTGCCGATCACACAGAACGCTGCAGTGCGCCCCCTGCCGGCGGCGTGTCTGAGGAAGAGGATGGGGGATCTTACCTTGGTGAAACGCGCACAGTTGAGGAAGACGAAGATCGCAGCGCAGCTGAGGATCAGCAGCAAGGTGGCGAGCCTGAGCCGGGCTTCCTGCTGCTTCATCTCCCGGCAGTGATTGATGATGATGAGGAGGGAGTCCTCGGGGTGCACCCCCACCCTCACCCCCACATGTCCTCTCTCACCCTGACGCATGGTGTTCCTCTCTCTGCCTGTCTGCTCGGCTGCTCCTCAACAACATCTGGGATTCTCCTGATCCTGCACCCATTTTATTCGACGCCACCCACATATTATTTCCCAATCTGAGAAGATTACCACATTGTTTCTTTTTACACTCCAGAACAAAGAAGAAAAAAGAGGAGGAGGTGCCAAGACAACGTCCAACATCACCATCTAACGTTATAAATAGAACAGAGTTTATTTTTGGACACGTTACCAATTCGGTCTGTTTGTCAAACTTTAGATTAATCGGAAATCGCTCTCTCTACAATAAACTGGAAGCCAGTTTGGTTTCATCAGGATTGGAGTCAGATGTGAATATTTAGAGAAGATTGTCAGAAGCCCGGCAGCAGCATTTTAAACAACTTGCATCAGTTCCAGGGAGGTTTTATTATGAACTGAGTGTGATGCAATGCAATAATCCAATAGTGAATTATTATGTCCACTTCAGAAGGCGAGACGATGGAGCTTCGTTTGTTTCAGAAACCAACCGAACTGTAAAAGGGCATCTAAAGTAAAAAAGAGAATCAAAGTTTCTCTTTCCTCCTAATGGAAGATTTCACTAAGGAACCAAGAGGTCCAGCTGACTCCTTTATCCCAGACATGGATTGTTCTGGTGAAAAGAAGAAACAGTTCATCCATCCACAGTTTAACAGAGTCTGAGAACTTTAACAAGCCGTGGACTGAATATCATCACCAGTGATAAGAGGTTGGCAGAACATGACCAAGGGGAAGAAAGGGCAATAAAAACAGCAGAGGCCCCGAAACCACTTCAGAGGGAAGGTAGACACCATCAGATGTAAGATTTTATCTTCTCAGAGTAACATGGTTTTAGACAAATCTGATTGTGTCTCTACCAGAGGAAACGCTGGACAGTTTTGTCCTGGTAGAAGCTGAGATTCTTGATAAAGTTTTCTCCTCAGTGAGGCCCACCACATGTGTTCTGGACCCGATTCCCACTTCATTTTTTAAGCCATTTGATGATTCCTTTCGAGATGAGATTTTAACCATGATGAATTGCTCCCTTCAGACGGGGGTCTTTCCTGCCGCCTTTAAAGGGGCGGAAGTGAAGCCCCTGCTGAAGAAGAGCAATTTAGATTTTAATAATTTTAGACCGGTATCTAACTTACCTTTTTTAAGCAAGGTTTTAGAAAAACTTGTTTTTTTCAACTTAATGATTTTATTAATGAGCACAATGTCCTGGAGAAATGTCAGTCTGGTTTTAGGGTGAACCACAGCACAGAGACGCCCTTCTGAAGATTTTAAATGATTTTAGATTAAACTATGATGCTTAGAAGGTGACAGTGTTGGTTCTGCTGGATCTACTGGATCCTTTGATACAGTAGACCACACTATTCTTTTAACCCGTTTAAAACAGATCGGCCTCTCTGGTGCTGTTCATAAATGGTTCACATCCTATCTCACAGACAGGACTTTTATGGTAAGTTTAGATACCTGCTCCTCTAAGGTCCACAGGATTACATGTGGTGTGCCCCAGGGTTCGATTTTAGGCCCAGTGTTCTTTAACCTCTACATGCTCCCTCTTGGCAGCGTCATCAGGAGACATGGAGTTAACTTTCACAGTTATGCTGATGATACACAGTTATACATCTCCATGTCTCCCGATGACACACGGCCAATGGATGCACTTTTTAACTACATTTTAGACATTAAATCCTGGATGACAGAAAACTTTCTCCAGCTCAACTAGGACAAAACTGAAGTTTTATTCATCGGTCCTGAGGCTCAGAGAGAGAAACTTTTACCAAAACTACAATCACTGTCTTTTAATCTCTCTTTACAAGTGAAGAACCTGGGCGTGATTTTTGACTCTGAGCTGATTTTTATTCCTCATATTAAAAATATTACTAAAATAGGTTTTTATCAACTAAAGAACATCACCAGAGTCCGCCCCATTCTCTCTTGGGCCAACATGGAGACACTGATAGATGCGTTTATCACCAGTAGGATTGATTACTGTAATGCCCTGCTTTCTGGTCTTCCCAAAAAGAGTATATCCGGTTTACAACTACTACAAAATTCAGCAGCACGTGTCCTGATGAAGACCAGGAGGCGGGAACACATTACACCGGTCTTAAAATCACTGCATTGGCTCCTCGTACGCTTTAGGATCGATTTTAAGGTTCTTTTAATGGTTTTTAAGTGTCTTAATGGTCTTGGGCCTTTTTATCTCTCTGAACTGCTTTTACCATATGAACCTTGGCGGTCTCTGCGCTCCTCATGGCAGCCGTCTAATTGTCACCCCAAAAGTCAGGACACACAAGCATGGTGAGGCGTCTTTCTGTTATTATGTTCCTCACCTCTGGAACAGGCTGCTGTAGAACCTCAGAGAACGTTCATCTTTTTAAGAGCAGGATCAAGACTCACCTTTTTAGCCCAGCTTTTAATTGATTATTACTCATTATTGTCTGTTTAATTCCTCTGCATGTTTTATATGATTATATTTTATCAATGTTTTACTATTTAATCTTATCACATTTATTTACTGCTTATTTTTATGTTTTAATTTGTTATCTTAATCCCCGTTCCAGTGTTTCCTCTGTGGGAGCCCTCTGCACTGGGAGCGGTGGTCGGCTGTAGCTGCTCTCCAGGTGGAGCTTGGGTAGAGGTGGGGGTCTTGGCCTCCCCTCCACTGGGCGCCCTGTGTTGGTGCCTCGGCTGCTGCTGTTAATCTACTGCTGCCGGGGCAGATGGCTCCTCTGATGGCGTTTCCTTGCATGGTTCATCTACACTCGGCCCAATGTGCTGTTTTACTGTTGCCTTTAATTGTGTGTGTTCATGGGAGATGGGTCGGGGGGAGGGGGGTATAACTGTGACCATGCTTTTAAATCTGTGGGGGAGGGAAGGGAAGGTGGTTTTATGTGGGGTCATTTTAATCTGTAAAGCACTTTGTGATGCAGCTTCTTGTATGAAAAGCGCTTTATAAATAAAGTTTGATTTGATTCTAACGCAGCACAGTTGACAGTATCCTCACATACTGTATTACAACCCTGTATGCCAACCGCACAGCTGCTAACAGGAAAAGTCTGCAGAGGGTTATTAAGACCACCCAAAACATCACAGGTTGCCCTCTGCCCTCCTGGAAGACATTGCTAGCATGCTGTATCCCAAAAGGGCAACAACCAAAACCTAAGGCTCCTCACATCCAGGGCAACACCTGATTAACCTCCTGCCCTCAGGAAGAAGGTACAGCTGTTTAAAAACCAGGACCAATAGGCTTAAAAACAGCTTCTTTCCATGGGATATAAGACTCTTAAACACAAAATCTTATGCACCCTGTGAATGAATGACTGTTTACTGTCTTTTTAGATATTGTATCTGTATTTTTCTATTGTATTTATTTATTTTATTAGCTTTTCATTGCACCAGTCAGAGAGGCAATCCAATTTCATTGTCCACGTGTTTGTGCAATGACATTAAAAGCTATTCCATTCTATCCAGGAGGTCCCAGAAGAACCCAGAACAACATCTAAAGTTCTGCAGGCCTCAGTGCCTCGGTTAAGGTCAGAGGTCACGGTTCAAGAATAAGAAGGAGAGAAAATTGTCTCTATGTGAGAGATCAAAGACCAGAACCTCTGCTGACCCAGCAGAACATCCCGATGCTCCTCAGGACTTCTTTGGTTCTCTCTCCTAGTCTGATCGTTTTTGAATGAGCTGTTGTTCAGACATTCAGACAACAGTGCAAAGTTGACTTTCCGTAACATTTCCAGACGCCTGTAAGAAGAAGTCTTTGTAAAACTAAATTGATAATGAAGTGATCTCTAATGATTGGGGAATGAGCCAGTCCTCTTCTTTGATGTAGAAACCAGTGAATCACTCTTGATAACAGAAACCTAAGCAGCCTTCAGCTCCAGCTGTTCAGGACTTCAGTGAATAACCCCCGTGTTATTAGCCTGATCGCACTCCAGGTGGGAGAACAGAACAAAAAACGTCTCTGGAAAAATGACGGAGCTTCTTTGTTTATCTTTTTCTGATCATTTGTAATCCAGCATAAACCCACATCAAAGTCTGGTTTTATTAGAACCACGAGCTGCTTGCTACTTCTTTATCCCATTTTTATCTCCTACAAAGAACAGAATAGAAGCCAAGAGAGAGAGAAAGAGCCAGACTCCTGTTCTTGTTCTGTTTCAGTCATGGTTTCATGTTGTTCTTTATTCAGCTTCTATGCTCCACATGTCTGGAACAAACTCCCAGAAAGCCTTAGATCAGCTGAAACACTCAGTTTATTTAAATCCAGGTTAAAGACCCACCTGTTCTCAGCTGCTTTTGATTAGGTTTTTATTCTAAGTTTAATCTGCACGGCTTCTGCTGCTATTTCGACTGTTAACTTTGTTTTCTCTCAGTGTTTTTCTCTCCATAGAAGATATACCTGGTCTGGTATCCTGCTTGGCTGCAATGCCCTGTTGGACGGGGGGCATCGACTGGGATGATCCTCTCAGTAACTGAACATCCACTGTGTCCTGTTATCAACTTTTTACTTTCTGTAACATAGAAAGTTCTCTTATATCAGATCTTCTGTTCCTTCTGTGTTTCTGCTCTGTCTTCTCAAACCCCCAGACGGTCGTGGCAGATGGCCGCTCCTACTGAGCCTGGTTCTGTTGGAGGTTTCTTCCTGTTAAAGGGGAGTTTTTCCTCTCCACCGTCGCTACATGCTTGCTCAGTATGAGGGATTGCTGAAGGATTGCTGTGGTTGGAAAGTCTGCCTCAACGGGGCCCAACCTCACGCCAATGACTGACGCAATCTGCTGGGATTCCTTAAATAGGAAACTTTTTAACTGATTGGAATGTTTGTATTGAAATGACTTTTCTTATAAAGTGTCTTGAGATGACATCTGTTGTGTATCGGCGCTATAGGAATAAAATGAATTGAATCGAATTCTCTCTGTTTGGAGTTGACCTTTGAACCCCTCAAATCTTGATGTGAAGCAATATTTGCATCTCGAGGAACAAAAACTTCTTTCATCATTTCATCACAAGCTGATACTTTCTCTGTTTGGTTCTGGGGGAAATGGAAGGGTGTACTTACTTTTTCTCCCAGGTTAGTCTAAAACCTAATGTTGAATCTGACAATTTGCGGTTAGATTAAAATCATTTCACAATTTGGTAGTTTTTATCAGGATTTGTCTTAAAGGGTAAAACCCTGGAACTGAAAAAGGGTGTACTTTCTTTTTTTCATCACTGTATGCTAACATGCTTGATTAAATGTGATGCATGTATGTCAGTGTCAGCTTTAAATGATTAAAAATGTGTTAAATTCCTTGGAGGAGTGTAGCCTATATAGAGTTAGGTAGGCTAACAGCAGTTAGTGTTAGCTCACATTTAAATGTTTTAAGAGCTTTTATAAATCTATTAAAGTCCCTTAAACAGAAAAATACTGAAGTATTAAAGATTAACTGGCCAAACAAGTTAAATACATTTAAAAGGAATACATTTAGAAATAAATAAATCCCCAAAAGAGTTAGCTAGCTTAGCTTAAAAATGCTTAGCATACATTTACATGTTAGCATCACAGAAATTGGAGCATTTATTGAAGTATTTCTGTTTTTGTACAGGATGTTTTGGGTTATGAGTAACCAGAACTCAGATCTTCATTGGTTTACATCAGTTGAGCGTCGAATCAGGTTTAAAAGTTAATGAAATATCTGGAAATGACATAGAGCAAAAGCCAGACCTGTAAAAGCCGGTGAAACTTTGTGACATTTCTGATGTGGCGTTTATATGACCCATACATGTTCGCTGACAGCATAAATGTTCCACAATGAGAAGTTTTTTCCTCTGAAGACGTGCAGCAGTGAACGAACGCGGAGCGTTCATCATTTGACGTTGTGTCCTGTGTGGATAAAATCTGGAGCTGAGTTGTTTCCATCTGTTTATGGTTTGTGTGAATCATATTGCTTCCAAAGAAAATGTTTACTCTGGAGCCCTTCGCCTTAGCTTTGCTGTCCGGCGAAAAAGCAACAAAACATTTGAGTTTTGCCTGCTGCCATGAAAACGAGAGGCCAAAACACAACAAGACATTTGCACCTTACTGTCGTGCAAAGTGGGTTTAGGAGGGAAAGCTGAATGTCAGGAGAACAAAAATAAATTGGATGATGGTTTTACAGAATTCAAAGTTCAGAGGGAGAAGTCAGAAGTGCTGACAGAGAACAAATTTAAAGTTTGCTTGGGTTTTTTGTGTTTCTTTCATTTCTTCGTTTGTGGCTTTAGGTATTTGTCTCTGATCGGGTCTTTCTCCTGGCTTTCCCTTGTTTTTAGGCTTTAATTCTGTTGTTTTTGCAGCATTCCAGCTGGTCCACGACTGCGTTCCCTTTAATCCCTTCTTTTCTCCTCAGCAAATTCAGTGATGCAAGGCAGGATAAGATTGCTTTTGTTGCATTATTCACTAATGATGTGTCAAAGTGCTTTAAATATCAAGTATGTTGCATCAAAGGAAAAATGTCAGTTAAAGAAAGAAATAGATTCAGAGCATGAGAGGAAAGGAAAGAAGCAGTAAAATGGTCTTTTAAAATAAAGAAATTATCAGAAATAGATCAAATAAACTGATGAAATAAAATTGGGCTTTAAAAGAAATATGGCAACAAACAATAATGTTGAGGTTCAAACAGTCTGAGAACAATGAGAGAACCGGTCTGAAGAGGTTCAGACTGAAGTCTGAATGAAATCTCAGGTGGATGGATGGATGGATGGATGGATGGATGGATGGATGGATGGATGGATGGATGGATGGATGGATGGATGGATGGAATTAATGATGGATGGATGGATGGATGGGTGGATGGATGGATGGATGGAATGAATGGGTGGTTGAATGGGAGGATGGATGGATGGATGGATGGATGGATGGAATGAATGTTGGATGGATGGATGGATGGATGGACGGACGGATGGATGGATAGACGGATGGATGGATGGATGACAGATGGTTGGATGGATGGATGGATGGACGGATGGTTGGATGGATGGATGGATGGATGGATGATGGATGGATGGATGGATGGATGGATGGATGGATGGATGGATGGATGGATGGATGGATGGATGGATGGATGGATGGATGGATGGATGGATGGATGGATGGACGGATGGATGGACGGATGGAATGTTGGATGGATGGATGGATGGATGGAATGAATGATGGATGGATGGATGGATGGATGGATGGATGGATGGATGGATGGATGGATGGATGGATGGATGATTGATTGATGGTTGGATGGACGGATGGTTGGATGGATGGATGGATGGATGACGGATGGTTGGGTGGATGGATGGATGGATGACAGATGGATGGACGGATGGATGGATGGATGGATGACAGATGGTTGGATGGATGGATGGATGGATGGATGGATGGATGGATGGATGGATGGATGGATGGATGGATGGATGGATGGATGGATGGATGGATGGATGGATGGAATGAATGTTGGATGGATGGATGGATGGATGGATGGACGGATGGGTGGATGGATGGATGGACGGATGGACGGATGGATGGATGGACGGATGGATGGATGGATGGATGGATGGATGGATGGTCCATCTCTTTGATAGAATACATCATCATCATCACATCTGATCAGATGATCTGTAGCTTCTTCTCCACCAACACTGTAAATGTGGTGGTTACTCTTTAGCTTTCTGGCTCCCTCTGGTGTTCAGGAATGTAACACCACTTGAGGAAAGCAGGTCCTCTTTCATTTCTCGAGTTTTATCAGGAAATAAAGCTGATCTGGTCTTTACCAGGACTACGCTCACATGTAGAAAAACACCAACAGGATTCAACTCTGTCACTATTTATCTAAAAAAGGTTAAGCTAACATAGAAAAGTTGTGTAGGAAAACTAAGTCCATCCTTGCAGCCTGCAAAGGACCTAAGACAGAAAGTACTACTCAGGTTCTACCACCATCTGCAATGACTTTAGAGAAGCAACAGTTGCTGTCTATCAACCTGGGAAGGGTCAAAGGTCATCCCCTAATCTAGCTGAAGTCCATCATCCTCCAGAGATTAAACATCTCAGACAGCTGCCAAGCTTTCTAGCAGATTCAGCCAAGGTCAGAGCGTGAAGCTCGGAGCTCCACCCTAGACTCCACGGTGGTGGATAGATGATGATGTGGGCTGGTTCTCCAGCCATAGGACCTGGACATCTTGCAGCCATTGAGTGGACCAGGATCTCCTCTGTTCACCAACATGTTCTAGAGTCCAGCAGCTGAATCAGGGAGCGAACTGGGTCACCAACAGAACCGAGAACCCAAACCCAGCAGCTGATCTACAGCAGAATGGCTGATACAGAAAGGAGCCAAGGTATTGCGAAACAAGCCTTATGATATTATTTCTATGACTACAGCTGAACATGTCTAGAGAGCCTATAGTTTCCACAGTTATTCAACTTTAAGCATAAGAAGTTTCCCCTAAATTTAACAGTGAAAGGATGGAGGACTTCTGATTAGGACTCCTGAGTTCTTCCTTTTTTTGGTTCTAACTCAGTCAGCTTACCAGAATCTTGGGGAAATTCTCAACTCTAACCTAAATTTGGGTTTTGCATCTCGGGTAAATTCTTGAGGTCTGTGTTTTCGTTCAACTGTTGGCTTGAAACGTATTTTACCTTTTCTCTACTTTTGCAGACGGGTTCTGGTCTGGTTCTGTTGGTTTAAAACTTCAGCAGCCAAGCTCTGTACATAAGAGACGAGCCTTTAAGATGAACGGAAAGACCTCAGTGAAGCGACAGGTCACTGAAGAGATAGAAATTCTGTAAATGTTGTATGAGGGTTTAATTTTGTAGTTCATGTGGCAACACTTAGAAACAGTGAACAATCAAGAGGAATGTGGTACATCCTGTGTGCCTTGTGTGAAGAAGCTGTGACCATTCTATGAACGAAGATCTATGTGGGAGGAGTTTTAACTTGTTTCAATAAAAACCTTAAGATGAGATAAAGCTGTGCTCAGTTACTAGAACTGAGTCCAGCGAACGACGTCTCACTGTTAAAATATATAATTGTTGTTTGTTGTTCTTATTTCTCCTTTTTACAGAAATGAACGAGCACGCGGGAAGGTGAAACGAGAGCTCAGAGAGCCAGGGTCATAAATTAAATGTGTGTCTGTTCCTTTAAGAGAGGCTTTAAATTAGAGTGAAAACACCTTCTCAACATCACCTACCTCCATTAGCGTACATGATGCGTTGAGCAAACGGAGCTCAGACTGATGATTGATGGTGGGGAGTCACCAGTGTGTGGGTACAACCACCTGTTTCATTCTTTCTACTGGGGCAGATTTCACCATTATGTCAAACTAGTTTTACTGGAAAGAAAGCCTATATGAGTTCACACAATTCATCACTTCCACATGAGCTCAGGGTGACTGTACCAGACGCTCCTCGTGTTGCATCATGCAATGCAATGGTTAAAAAAACTAAGATAAAAAGCTGTGAGAAAGAAAAGAAAAACCTGGTAAGAACATAGATCTGGATTCTCTATAAATCTGGAATATTCTTGGATTCTGTCCACGTCCTCTCTCTGTTTTAGCTGAACTAGAGTCTGCAGGTAAACATGTTAGGGTTGCATTAGTTGCCTCTAAGATTATTAGAAGGAACCAGTATTTATGGGGGGCAAGAAAGGGGCAATAATTTTTCAGGGGTGGCACCATATGCCAAAATTATATACATATATTTGCACTCGACTACTTATATAGTGTATCAGACAGCGTTTCGACCAAAGTAAGCAAATGAATAAGAGCGTACCTGTGAATATCTGTAGACTGAGTTGGACCAAGGTGAGAATACATACATTGTGTTGAATAAAATGTTTTACTGAGACAAGGTACTAAACTTTGGTTTTATTGTTCAGTCAAAACACATGCCTCACCTCTTCACTCAGCAGTGTTTACATAGATGATAGATACATACATGTATTTGTTTTGCTTCAGGTTATTTAAGCTATAGTCCATTTTTTTCTTGTCCTGACGATACGGTTGAATCATGTACTTTTTGCCGCAGTTGCATGTAGAGGTTAAAATCCCATTTATTTTGAGGTGGTTCGTGTCGGTACCACCTCAGGGTGGGCTTGTGAGAGCGCGTACGGTGACGTAATGACGCACGTATTCATACCCATGTACGCGTGTTCATGAGGAGGCGGTGTTCTCCATCAGTTAGCCGCTAGATAAGCTAAGCTAGCCAGTCCACATACCAACACAATCTCCCTGTAAGTCAAAAAAAAGAAGAATTTTGTCCAGGGCTTCAAGAAGAGTGAAAAATGGCCTCTGACCATCATGGAGCTCGGACTGATGGTCATTGGAGTGCCATTTTGCTGACTACAGTTCGTCTAACGGCCACATGGGGCGCTCTCTGCAGCACTCTCAGCAAACTCTGCAGAGCAGCTTTAAAGGTTCACCAAAGAGAATATAATGTGGTGAATTCCATGCGCCATGAAAAATAATGTCCAATAATAATGTCCAATTTTATGTAACTATTTATTGAATTCATAGCTGACAGCTGGAGTGGCAGCTGGGGTGGCAAGGATTTCTTTCAGGGTGGCAGCTGCCCCCTCTGCCCCCCATGTAGATCCGCCCATGGAAGGGACTATCTTTTTTCCCCCTCTCACACCCATCAGTAGATGCACATCTGACTGGACCGCCCGTGAATTCTTGAGACCTCCTCGATTATATCTGCATATTTTATCAGTTCAAACACCCAATAAACCTTGATATGCACCGTGTAAACCGTGCTAGAAGCTAACATCCACGATCTTCCTTATCTTTAAAAGTAGGCTCAAGACTCACCTTTTTAGCCCAGCTTTTAATTAATTGATTACTATTTACTGCCTGTCTATTTGCTTTTCAAGTTTTACTACTTGGTCTTGTATTTGTCCCGTTAATTTTATTTAATTAATCAATTAATTTATCTTATCCAAGTTATTTATTTAGTTGTGTATTTCAACATGTTATCCTGTTGTTTTACACAGATAATAAATAAATAGAAACATAGTTCCAGTGTTTCCTCTATGGAAACCCTCTGCCCCGGGAGCGGTGGTCGGCTGTAGCTGCCTGGATGCTCTCCAGGTGGAGCTTGGGTGGAGATCAGTCTCTTGGCCTCCTCTCCTCTGGTAGCCCTGGGTTGGTGCCTCGGCTGCTGCTGTTGATCAGCTGCTGCCGGTGCAGACGGCTCCCTGGATGGCATTTCCTCACCTAACCTGGCTCATCTGTACTCGACCCACTGTCCTTTTTATTTTCTATTTTTCTGTCCTTTTAATGTTGCTCCTGAATGTGTCCGCACATGGGGACAGGATTGGGGGGAAGGGGGTCATAAATGTGTTCATGCTTAAACTTGTTTGGGGGGGATTTTTATTCTGTAAAGCACTTTGAACTGCATTTTGTTTTTGTATGAAAAGCGCTTTATAAATAAAGTTTGATTGATTGATTGATCTACGATCTTAGGAGTACAACCAGTCAGCGGGAAATAAAATGGCAGCCAGTAGTGTGTCAAGTATTGGGTGGCATTTGTAAAGTTGCACAGTCAGAATTAACAGCAATAATTTGGGTTGTTTAGTCTGTCATAAGAAAGAAAATGGGGGTCTGAGTCTTATTTGTGTCCATGTTAATTATTCATTTATAAATGTCACCGTTTCAAACTAAATATTTTAGTTAGCAAGATAAAAAGCTTCAAGATAAATGTTTAGTTTTTAAACAAAATGTTTAGTTTGCAAACTACATATTAAGCTTCAATCCAAAGGGGAAAACTCCGCTGGCTAAAAGTGAAGCCAACCCGGAAGTCACAAAAATTGCAGTTCCCCCCTCATCCACTAGGGGCTGGCTGCAGAAAGGAGCAATTTCCCTTTGGAACTGTGACATTTATAAATGAATAAATAACATGAACACAAATAACCCCCATTTTTTCCCTTATGACAGGTTAAATAACCCAAATTATTGGTAACTTTCGACTGTGTAACTTTATAAACGGCTCCCCATCGTCGAGTAGCATTGCTCCTAGGTACTTTCTTTGAATATTTTAGATATACTCTACAAAATAACTGCAAATATACAAATATTTTCTGAGTTACGTTCCACAGAGAAATCATCGTCGGAGACCCAACAGTTTGCAGGTATCAACAGAAACCAAGAGGCAAAACAAATGTGGCTCCTTTGGGTTCTGGAAAATTCAAATGAAACTGAGATTCTTACATCAACTTTTCACTTCTCTTTATTGCAGACGGTACAAAGCCAAGATGTCTGATGCTTCATCTGTTCACATCCAACAATTCCTGCCTTTCTGGCTGCAACAGCTTCGGAAAAGACAACTCTTTTTTTATTTAACGAGTGACGTCTGCAGGCTCTAATCGTGCTTTGGTCCTAAGGGAAACACAAGGAAAGGCTCAGTCCCTGAGGAGTTAGGAGGGTCCAACACAGGAGGTCACAAGTCAAACTCTTCAGCTCCTCCTGAGGGGTACATGGTCCCTCTGGGGAGTACTGGTCCGGTTCCAGTAGCCCTTACCTGGAAAACGTCCAGGAGTCCTCCTGTTTGGACTTTATTTGACTGTTTCTGGTGTTAGGGTTGGTCAGATATGATCCGTGTAGAGCTCTCAGGACCAGAGCTAACATTTAGTTTCTCTGCTCCGGAACCAAAACCTGAGATGTTCCAGGAACGATTGGATTCTGGGAATACCTCCAGAGAAGTTCCTCCTGATCAGATCACTTTCCTTTCCCCAGACGATCTCCTCTCAGAGGAAGCTTTTCTAAGCTGCTTGGATCCTGTTCTTTTAGTCATGAGTGGTGGAACATGGAGAGCCTCAACCCGCCGATGCGTCTCCTGCTTCATCACCGTCTCTGCGCTGGAGCTTCGGTTCATCGCCAGAAGGACTCGTAGGGCTCTGGTGGAGTTAGCCGAAGGTGGGTTGGGGGTGGAAGGGAAGACTTCAGTTCTAGACGGTGGATCGTGTTCAACAAACAAAACGTTCCGGCAGACGGTGACACCATGTGACTCATAACAACAAAGTCAAACATTTCTTCCTCTACAGAGCAAAATATCATGAAGCCATGCAAGGAATCTGGAGGAATCTTATCCGGACAACCGTATCTGGTCCGATTCCTCTCCATCACCTGCTGGTAGAACGGATTCCTCCTGGAAAACCTTTGTCCAGCTCCATCCTCCAGAGTTAAGCTACCTAAAGTGGCAGCATCTTTCTCTGGGATGGACCGTCACACAGTGGGAACGGGGACTGGGGTCAGACGGACCAGAACTCCGGATCAGGACTCCAGATGTTTGTTGGAAGAAATGGAATGGAAGAGGAAGAGGAGCAGCCAGGCTCTGTGACAAGGTGGTGGCTGTATCATGCTATGGGCTTGGATCAGTGCGTCGGGTGAAGCTCGTCTCCTCTTCTGTGATGTTAGCATGAATGCAGAAAAGCCCAGCAGATGTTTTAACGCTGCCAAACCTCAGAATAAAAACGTTTTTAACATCCAGAACCTCGACTGGACACGGAGCAGATCAGCGGAGCGGAGTGGACCTCCATGAGAAGATGGAATCAGGTCCATTTGCATATTCATGTGGATTCATTGCAAAGGGATAAACATAAAATCCTAAATATTCATTGAAACTTCACACAGTTCTATTAAAACAATCTTCTTTATGTCCCTATAAGACAGGAAGCAGGTCTCCATAAAGGTTTCTGTTTCTAATAAATAATAAATCATTTGCATATCAAGATCTTTTCTCTCCATAAATAAAAATAATTATCCTCTTCTAGTTTTAATGTTTGATGCAGCAGAGTGAAAATAAATTAGCATCAGGTCTAAGATGAGGTAAAACCGTCCTCAGATCTGTGTCATTATGTCTGAAACAAAAACTAAGTACACCCTGTGACCCGTCAGCCTGTTGAACTTCCTCCAGCAGCTTTTCTGTCGGACTTCTCCAGGATCTCTGGTCCACTTTTCTTTTTTAACATTGCTTCAGCAGAGATTAGTTCCTACATTTCAATCTGACCGAGGTCTGGACTTTGACTAGGCCATTACAGCTCCTTGCTTATACTGTCTTCCATGATGCAGATTTATAGTCTACTTTCTGTTTATTGATAACGACTCAGTCAGATATTGTGTGTGTTGGTTGTCTGAGGTTGGATTTATTAAGCTTCTCATGCTGTTAAAGGATCACAGGGGATCCTGGCTGAGCGGCTGCTAAACCTAGCTGTGTTTTTGGATCTGTTCAAAAAGCCGACCACGATCATGCTGCAGGTTTGTGGTCGTTTGGACCTGCAGAACGAGTCTTCACGCCCGACATGTTACTTGGTGTGGTCCTGGACCCACTGACAGAGCCGCAGACAGTAGGTCTGAGGACTGACGGTGGAGAAGGACCTCCCAGGATGTCTCAGACTCTTCCACAGATGCTCCAGCCTCTTCTTAAAACTATAAACCGTGAAAATGTCAATGATCCCGATGAAGTAGCGCTGATCGGGTCCGTCTATGATGTGTAACGGGTTCCTCAGGTTTGGCAGCAGCCGTCGGTTTTGGGCCTTGAAGTCCGGGATCTCGGGCGTGTCGGCTCCAGGTCCAACGAGCTCCGGACACATCGGGGAAAACCTGCTGCTTGTTGTGTCTCGGTCGTGTGACGACTTTAGGCCAGAGTCCGGTTCGGATGAAGGCCTGGTGGCGTCGTCATCTGGAACCACTCCTGGAACTCCGGCGACGCTGCCGTGGATCGGGCTGGACCCAGGATTCACAGACCTGGAATGATGAAGGACAGGAAGTGAGTCAGAATCCATGGAGATGTTCCTCCGTCGGGCTGGACAGAACCGAGCCAAAGGACCGGATTAAACACAGAGAGACACGGTTGTTCAACAACAAGGCAATTCAAGGTCCTTTAGGTGATTAGAGGAGAACAGTAAAAGCAAAAAACACAACATTAAAAACACAAAACATATGAAACATTTAAACATCTGACATTCCAGCTATTATTAATCACTTACTCAAAGGCAGCTCTAAATTACTAGTTACTTTTGGACCTAAAGAGGAACGATCAACAATCAGCACACAGCTTCAGTTAATCCAGCTAGAAACTACTGATCAGGCCCTAAATCTAGGTGTAGTAATGGACTCAGACCTGAACCTCCAGGGTCACATAAAGGCAATAACAAGGTCAGCCTTCTATCATCTGAAGAACATTTCTAGGATTAAAGGACTGATGTCGCAACAGGACCTAGAAAAACGCATCCATGCGTTTATCTTTAGTGGGATTGATTACTGCAACAGCGTCTCCACAGGTCTGCCTAAAAAGTCAATCAGACAGCTGCAGCTGATCCAGAACACTGCTGCTCGTGTTCCTCACTAGAACCAGGAAAGTAGAGCACATCACCCCAGTTCTAAAGTCCTTACACTGGCTCCCTGTAGCTCAGAGAATAAACTTCTAAATACTTTTACTACTTTATAAATCATTACATGGCTTAGCACCAAAATATGTTGAAGATCTACCGTTACTATAGCAACCCCCCCCAGACCAATCAGGTCCTCTAATTCCAGTCTGCTCAACATCCCTAGAATCAGAACCAAACATGGAGAAGCAGCTTTCAGTTTCTATGCTCCTCTAATCTGGAACAAATTTCCAGAAAACTGCAAAGCTGCTGAAACACGGAGTTCCTTTAAATCATAAATAAAAACTTATCTGTTTAGAGCTGCTTTTGAGTCATGCTTTCATCTATCATATGTGTTGTGTGTGTTTGATGTTTTATTGCTGTTTTTACTTTATATGCTTTGTCTGTGTTTTACTGCTATTTTTATTTTACCCCTTAAAAGTGGCAGTTCTAGACCAAATTTACCGGGGGGGGGGGGGGGCAGAGTTTGTTCATGGGGGCACAAAACAAAAGAATGAAACAACATTTCAATATGTCATCATTTACTTTATTAAATGAGCCAAAGGGACTCTTGTGGCTCCTGATCCAGCAGATGAAACTCAACATGGCTGAAGCTAAAAGTTCAACACATTCATTTTCACCTCATTGTTAAAATAAAACTTTAAAGGTAAAAAATGAAATTAGTCCAAGAGATAATTTTGTTATGGTTTCTGTCCTAAATCATCTTAAAAAACTGATTTGGTATTATTTCTGCAGTACAGGGGCCATAAGAGGGGCCAGGATCAGTTCTACAGGGGCACTGGCCCCCGTTGGCCCCCGTCTAGAACCGCCCATTCCCCTTAATCATATAAAGCACCTTGAATAACCTTGTTGTTGAAAGTGTGCTATACAAATACAATTACCAAGCCTTAAACAGATACGTTTTCAGAATCAGAACCAGAAACGGTTTATTGCCAAAAGTTGGGCAGGTTTACAACATTAGGAAATTGGTGCGGTACTTTTTGCAAACATACGGAATAAAAAGACAAACACTTAAATAAAAATATAATTTGCTAAACAGATTAATATATACATGAGTGCAGATAACGATCGGTGCAAATCAGACAGGTGCAAAAAACCACAATATGGGTCATGTGACTGAAACAGAGCGGGTGGTGGGAACAGTCTTAGGGTTATTGTTCATGAGTCCAACAGCAGAAGGGAAGAAACTGTTCTTATGGCGAGAGGTTCTGGTCCGAATGGATGTGATTTAAAAGAACTCAGTGTTTCAGCAGCTTTGCAGTTTTCTGGAAATTTGTTCCAGATTAGAGGAGCATAGAAACTGAAAGCTGCTTCTCCATGTTTGGTTCTGATTCTAGGGATGCAGTCCACATCCTTGGACTGTTTTCAGGAATCACAACTGGAGGGACTCGGTCTAAAGACCCCCAGCAGAGGTTCCATGTTCTCCAAATAATCTGGACCTTTCTATTCTGGTTCTGCTGTCTAAACCATATGAGGCAAATTCTGTAATTTCCCTAAAGAGCCTCTAAAAATAACCTGAAGCTCCGTGTGTTTCCCGGTAATCCCACCCCTTCCCTCACGGTCCAAACGTTCCCGGTCCTCTCTCTGAGAGATCCGGGCTGGGATACTGACTTTTTGGTTCTGACGATGAGCGAGGCGAAGGACAGACTCTGGTTGCGCTCGTCTTGGTGTAAGGGCTGATGGGCCAGGAGGAGGCTGTAGTCCAACACGTTGAGCCTCTGGAGGAAGCTGGTGTCGATCTCCACCTGCTGGATGAGCCAGGAACGCTGCCGCTCTGCACAAAACACACAGAACCACAAGGATCCATTATTACAGCAGCGACCGGACCTTAACACTGTCTGCCATCCGACATCCGTGGGCCTGGAACCGAGCCGGAGCCTCGGAGAACCAGGGGTTTTGGTTTCATCTTCATGTTTTAATCAATGTGACCAGAAACAGATCCAAGTATTAGTAGCTGCAGATGTTCAAGAGTAAAAAGTTTAATAGCCCAGAACAGTTTCACATTTCATCTCGTTACATAAACAAAGCTTAGCTTATTTCACGAGTCCGACCAAAACAAAGGGAAGCAGAACTAGAGCTGAAAGGAAAATGACACACAGCTTTAAAAAAGATTGAAATCCAGAGAAACCAACTGCTTTCAGAAGTCCAGAGTCCAGCTGAGTCTAACTTTGTGTCTAACTGTTGTGGAAGACATCCTGCCTTGTTCCAGTACCAAAGAGAACTCACCCATCAGTCATCAATGACTATAGACCTGTTGCCCTGACATCCCACATCATGAAGGTCCTGGAGAGACTCCTGTTGGCACCCCTGAGTAAGCAAACAAGAACGTATCAGGACCCACTGCAGTTTGCTTATCGCTGTGGAGTTGGAGTTGAAGATGCCATCATCCACCTACTTCAACCAACCCACTGTCATCTGGACAAAGCAGGCAGCACTGTGAGGATCATGTTCTTTGATTTCTCCAGTGCATTTAACACAATTCAGCCTGATTTGTTTGTCAGAAACTCCTGAAGACACAGGTGGAGCCCTCAACAATCGCCTGGATCAATGACTACCTGACCAACAGACCACAATTTGTGAGACTGAAGAATTGTGTGTCAAACCAGGTGTTCAGCCGAAAAGGAGCACCACAGGGGACCGTACTCTCTCCATTCCTTTTCACTCTGTACACCTCAGACTTCCAGTACAAATCAGAGACCTGTCATCTGCAGAAATACTCAGATGTATCAGAGATGGACAAGAAGCTGAATACAGAGAGCTGGTGGACCGCTTTGTGACATGGTGTGGAAACAATCGTCTCACCTTGAACGTGAACAAAACAAAGGAGATGATTGTAGATGTCAGAAGAAACAGGGATAAGTCAAAAACTGTTTCCATCATGGGAGAAGAAGTGGAGGTGGTTGAGGAATATAAATACCTCGGAGTTCACCTGGACAACAGACTGGACTGGAGGCGCAACAGTGAAGCCGTCTACAAGAAGGGACAGAGCAGACTGTACTTCTTGAGGAAGCTTAGGTCCTTCAAGGTGTGCAGCAAGATGCTGCAGATCTTCTACAAGTCTGTTGTGGAGAGTGTAATCTCTTCAGCCGTCATCTGTTGGGGTAGCAGCATCAGAGCCAGGGATTTAAAAAGGCTCAACAACCTGATAAAGAAGGTTCTGGTTCTGTTCTTGGGACAACTGTGGAACATCTGGAGATGATGATGCAAAGAAGGATTCTTCATAAAATCAAAAAAATTATGGACAACCCTGAGCATCCTCTTCATGAGACAGTCATACAACAACAGAGCGTCTTCAGTCGGAGGCTTCTTCATTTTCGCTGCAACACAGACCGCTACAGGAAATCCTTCCTGCCCAGAGCCATCATCATCTACAACAACTCCTTAAAGAATTCATTATATGAGCAGCAACAACACTTAGTTTCCCTCTGGGATCAATAAAGTATTTTTGAATTTAATTGAATTTGAACTGTAGATGTTCTGGTTCTGGTCTCAGAGGTTCTCTAGAGAACAACCAGCATCATGAAGGAACCCAGCAGCAGTTCAGTTCAGGGAGGAGGTTCTGGTTTGGTTTAAAGCAGAGTCAGATTCTACTCTGTTCCATCCATCATCTGGTCCTGGAGAGAGAACGGACCACCTGCAGACCTGCCGGGATGTGGACGTCCACCTGGACTGACAGGAGAGTATGAGTCTCGTTTTTCACCAATCCACACGCTCTGTTAATCAGAATCATACATTTGATTGACAGATTCATTAGCCAGGGTCGGCTTCTCAGCGACGCACCTGCTGAGAAGCCGGCCCTGGTAATTGGCAGCTCCATAGTCAGAAACGTGGCATTAGAGACACCATTGACCAAAGTCAAATGCTTGCCAGGGGCCAGAACGGGCGACATCAAATCCTACCTGAAACTGCTGGCTAAAGATAAGCGTAAATACAGTAAGATTGTTATTCACGCTGGCGGTAATGACACCCGGTTACGCCAATCGGAGGTCACTAAAATTAGTGTTGCTTCGGTGTGTAAGTTTGCCAAAACAATGTCAGACTCTGTAATCTTTTCTGGTCCCCTGCCTGATCGGACCAGTGACGACATGTTTAGCCGCATGCTGTCATTCCATCAATGGTTGTCTGGGTGGTGTCCTGGAAACGATGTGGGCTACATTGATAACTGGCGAACTTTTCGGGGAAAACCTGGTCTGATCCGGAGAGACGGCATCCATCCCACTTTGGATGGAGCAGCTCTTCTTTCTAGGAATATGGCCGAATTTATTAATCCTCCAAAACACTGACAACCTAGGGTCCAGACCAGGAAGCAGAGTCGTAGTTTAACCCACCTCTCTGCTGCTTCTGTACTGTTACCCCCCCATTACCCTATAGAAACAGTGTCTTCCCACGGCCAAAATTAAATGGATTAAAAGTTAAGCCAACAAAAGCAAATTATGGAAATCTCATAAAGATAAATACGACTTTGACTGAACAGAAAAAAAAATCTATTAAATGTGGTTTATTAAACATAAGATCTCTCTCCTCAAAGACTTTGTTAGTAAATTAATTGATTTGTGATAATCACATTGATTTGCTTTGTCTCACAGAAACCTGGCTGCAGCAGGAGATTTATGTCAATATAAATGAGTCAACTCCTTCCAGTCATTTAAATTTTCACATTCCTAGAAATACTGGGCGAGGAGGAGGAGTTGCAACCATTTTTCGTTCTGATTTACTAATTAGTCCCAGACCAATTGATAGCTACAGTTCTTTTCAAAATTCATGTGGATACTGAAAGTGATAGCCTAAATGCAGCCTTTAATGCTATTTTAGACTCAATTGGCTTTACTCAAAAAGTACAGGGATCGACCCACTCGGGTAAACACACCTTGTACTGACATACGGTATTGAGTGTGAGGAAATAACAGTCCACCCACATAACCCGGTCCTGTCTGACCACTTCTTGATAACTTTTGCTTTACTTTAACTGACCATCTTAAATCTGAAAGAAAATTTCATTATAGTAGAGCTTTATCAGACAATGCTGTAACAATTTGTAAAGAATCTGTTCCATTCTTACTTTCCTCAGTGTCTCAGAGTAACACAGTGGATGGCAGCAATTCTATCTCTAACCCTTCAGAAATTGATGGTCTGGTTCACAGCGTTACGTCCTCATTGCGTTTGGCATTAGATAGTGTAGCCCCCTTAAAAAAGAAAGTGGCTAACCATAGGAGGCTGACTCCTTGGTTTAACGCAGAGTTGCGTACTTTAAAGCAGAATACTAGGAAGTTGGAGAGAAAATGGCGCTCTACACATCTAGAGGATTCCTATTTAACCTGGAATAACAGTCTACTGCTGTATAAAAAGACCCTTCGACAAGCTAGAACAGCATATTTTTCATCATTAATAGAGGCGAATAAAAACAATTCTAAGTTTCTTTTTAGTACAGTTGCCAGACTTACAGAGTCATAGCTCTGTTGAGCCAACTATTCCCCCAGGTCTTAGCAGGGATGATTTTATGGGATTCTTCATAAATAAAATAAATGCTATTAAAAATAAAATCATTGGCATCCTCCCAAACATGATAACTTCTTGAACATGTTGCAGGGATCAAAGGAACAGCACTAGGCTGGTTTAAATCATATTTGTCTGACATATTCCAGTTTGTTCATCTAAATGATAAATCTTCTTCACTCTCAAGGGTTACTTGTGGAGTTCCACAGGGTTCTGTGCTTGGACCAATTCTGTTCACCATATATATATGCTCCCAATTGGTAGAATCATTAGACAGCATGGGATAAATTTCCACAGCTATGCCGATGATACACAACTATATTATCCATAAATCCTGATGAACCCAGTCAGTTAGGTAGATTACAGGCATGTCTGGAAGACATAAAAACATGGATGACTCTAAACTTTTTGCTTTTAAATTCTGACAAAACAGAAGTTGCTGTCTTTGGACCAGAAGTTCTAAAAAAGAAACTGATTAGTCAATCACTTTATCTGGATGGCATTAAATTGCCCCCAGTAATAACGTAAAGAACCTCGGCGTTATTTTTGACCAAGACTTGACATTTAAATCCCATATTAAACAGGTTTCTAGGATTTCCTTCTTTCACCTCCGGAATATTGCTAAAATTAGAAACATCCTGTCCAGGAGTGATGCTGAGAAAATAGTCCATGCATTTGTTACCTCAAGGCTGGACTACTGTAATTCTTTACTATCAGGAAGTCCACAAAATGCCATTAAAAGCCTTCAGTTGATCCAAAATGTGGCAGCAAGAGTTCTGATGAATATTAAAAAGAGAGATCACATTTCTCCTGTTTTAGCTTCCCTTCATTGGCTCCCTGTTAAATCCAGAATAGAATCTAAGATCCTCCTTCTTCCATATAAAGCCCATAATAATCAGCTCCATCATACATCAGAGATCTGATTGTTCCATATGTTCCTAACAGAACCCTTTGCTCTCAGACTGCAGGTTTACTTGTAGTTCCTAGGATCTCTAAAAGTAGAATGGGAGGCAGATCTTTTAGTTATCAGGCTCCTCTCCTGTGGAACCAGCTCCCAGCTTTAGTCCGTGAGGCAGACACTCAGTTTACTTTTAAGGCCAGGCTTAAAACTTTCCTTTTTGATAAAGCTTATAGTTAGAGTGGCTTAGGTCATCCTGAGCTATCTCTGTAGTTATGCTGCTATAGGCTTAGACTGCTGGAGGACAGACTTACCAATTTTCTTCACTCTGCTACTTCCTTTTCTCCTACTACTCTCCAGTTGTATTATTTGCTGTTATTTCGACTGTTAACTTTGTTTTCTCTCAGTGTTTTTCTCTCCATAGAAGATATACCTGGTCTGGTATCCTGCTTGGCTGCAATGCCCTGTTGGACGGGGGGCATCGACTGGGATGATCCTCCCAGTAACTGAACATCCACTGTGTCCTGTTATCAACTTTTTACTTTCTGTAACATAGAAAGTTCTCTTATATCAGATCTTCTGTTCCTTCTGTGTTTCTGCTCTGTCTTCTCAAACCCCCAGACGGTCGTGGCAGATGGCCGCTCCTACTGAGCCTGGTTCTGTTGGAGGTTTCTTCCTGTTAAAGGGGAGTTTTTCCTCTCCACCGTCGCTACATGCTTGCTCAGTATGAGGGATTGCTGAAGGATTGCTGAGGTTGGAAAGTCTGCATCAACGGGGCCCAACCTCACGCCAATGACTGACGCAATCTGCTGGGATTCCTTAAATAGGAAACTTTTTAACTGATTGGAATGTTTGTATAAATGTATTGAAATGACTTCTTGTTAAGAGCCTTGAGATGACATCTGTTGTGAATTGGCGCTATATAAATAAACCGAGTTGAACTGAATTGAATTGAGTCTCAGTATTCAGCAAACAGATTTCTCTCACAAACGCAGACAGGTTCAGGACAGGAGAAGCCGTTCGTAAATGCACATTCAGCGATTCGCACGATCTGTGAGTTTATATTACAAGTGTCCCTCAAAATTATATTTGTGAAACAGATCATGTGCATTTCCGAATTTATATTACAAGATTGCATAAAAAATAAATTTGTGACGGTGCCTACACACCAAAGCGTCAAAAACGCGCCGCATGCCAGAGTTTGACACTTGAACATTACCTGCTCGTAAAAATGGTACATTTTGACAAGCGTCAAGCTGGACATAAACAAGTTGTGGGAGGAGCTAGGGCCAGATGGTCTGTTTGAAAGATGGCAGCTGTCGATGTAGTGTTGTGGAAAATTGTTATGTAATTAGGAATTAAGTGTATATTCTCTGTTTAGTGAATGCATCCAGGGTAAAATGATAAGGTTATTGCTCCAACTTAATGTTTATGATAAAAGATGTGTCAGGTCACCAGAGAGACAGACGCCGGGGCAGTAAGATAACAGTCTGGCCTTCGGATGAGCTGCTTTATGCGTTGCTATGACTCGCATGAAGCAGTTACTCTGGAGGCGGGGCGTGAAGGTTGGAGAAGACATCTACAGAGATAAACAATGATTGCTGAATACTATTTAAGCGGTTAGTTAGAAAGGTTGGTTAGGGTGATGCACGAGTAACTCTGTCCCCTCCGTGTCTGGCCAGACATGTTTGAATTAAATACTTAAACGCCTTCTGGGACTCAAGTCTTCTTTATTATGGAAACCCTGAGATACTTTTTTACCATAACAGTGGCGTTTGAAGAGAGAGTCTCCCTTCTCTATGTACTGCAGATCAGCGAGAAAATAATTGTAAAAAGCAGCTGGTGTCGTATAGCTCAGGGTGATTAGCCACGGCCGTTATCAGTATTTCCTCCATGTTTTATGAATAAATTTTGCCGGACCTGACCCCATGAACTGGGCCAAAGCATCACATGACACCACGTCACCAGGCTCCTGATTGGCGCAAATTAACGCTGAAGTTCAGATTTTTCAACTTCAGCGGCAGACGCAAAAACGCGTGTCACGCGAATGTACAACATGCAACGCATAAAATGACGCGCTTATTTTCTGATGCGCGTTAAATGCTTCATTTCAATGAGGCAGAAAGCGTTTTCACGACGCAAAAAGGCGCGTGACGCGCCGCAGAAGCCCTGACACGTGTCAAAGCGCTTCTGCATTGACTTTACATGTAAACCTGACGCCCATAACGCTTCAAACACGTTCGGTGTGAACGCACCGTTAAACAGATCGTGTGCATTTCTAAATCCGAAAAAAAGTGTGAACCAGAGCGTGTACATTCCTGAAAAACTCTGGGTGAGTTTATTCATTATGAGACTGATCTGGTCTCATAGGAGAGCTTTGATCAGAGAAACTCTGGAGGAGTTGCAGAGATCCACAGCTGAGGTGGGAGAACCCGTCCACACAAATCTAACCTTTAAGGAACAGCAGCAAGTTGGTGAAAGAAAGTCAGAAAAATTCCTCTCTCTAGCTTCCTGAATCCAAAACCTACCACCTTAAACACACCATTCCCCACAGTAAGCATGGTGGTGGCAGCATCATGCTGTGGGAAACAGGGCAGCAGGTCAGAGCTGCTGGGAAGATGGATGGAGCTAAATCCAGAGCAATCCTGGAAGAAAACCTGTCAGAGGCTGCAGGCGACCGCACATTACCCTGAACGCAAGATCCCCACAGTTAGACATGGCGGTGGGAGCATCATGCTGCGGGGAAGCTGGTCAGGGCTGATGGGAAGATGGATGGAGGGTCCAGGGATAAGACCTGAGACTGGAGTGGAGCTTCACCTTCCAGCAGGACAACCACCCTGAACATCCAGCCAGAGGTATTATGGGATGGTTTAGATCACAGCAGATTCATGGGTTAGAATGGCCTAGTCAAAGTCCAGACCTGAATTCCACTGAATTTCACAGTTTGCACCCGTTTGCGTTTATCTAATAAAATCTACTGAAGTTTATGGTGCACATGACAAACTGTGGAGAGAAAAAAGGTTCCAGGACTGGAAGCAGTTTACTGTCTAGCCACCAGAGGGCGCTCTACATCAGCACAGTCAAAGTCCTCACCCAGAGTGATGAACTGTCCTTCAAAGTTGAGGTCTTTGAGAACCACGATGATCTGGCTCCCCTCTGGTGCCGGCTCGGTCCACCGGCTCACCTCGCAGCCCTTAATGTCGAACCTGGCAGAACAGAATCCGCATCAGCCCAGAACCTTAACCCTGATCACACTGGGACAAAAAGCTCACCTGGCGTTGATGCGCTCGTCTGGATAAAAGACGCTCTGCATCACGATGAAGTACTTCTGCAGAGGAGAGAACATGTAACATGTAACTTGGTTCCACCCTGTGGTTCCTGAACCTTCCAGCTTCTGATCCATAAAACACCAGAAGAAGAGATTCAGAAAAAAAGCATCAACAGGAGAAATCTGGAAGGGGTGTAAATACTTTCTCACAGCACTGTTTTTATCTCTTCTAACGTGTCTAGCATGATTATGCTTCACGGGGATTATTTCTGTGTTTTAGTTCAGTTTCTAAAGATCCCACAGTTCCTGAGCAAAACTTTCAGAACCAACGGTTTCATTCTGCTGGAGAACCAGGTCTATGTGGGATGTGTACCTTCCGACTGCGCGGGATTCGGATCCTGTGAACTCCTAAAAGGAAAAAACAAAGGAATGATCAGATTAGTGGAACAGTTGTCCTGCAAAGCAGTGATTTCAGGGGATGCTTCAGAAATGAGGCTGACTTCCTTCCTTAAGGTCAGATGAGACGTGTTGAAGATATCTTCTGCTCACAGTTCTACTCTAGCCTGCACATCAGAGGGTTCTAGTTCTATACCTGAGGCCGGGGTCAGGGGTCAGGGATGTGTGGGGGTAGGGTGTGTGCAGGTGTGAATTGTACCTAGGAACTTGACCAGCAGTGAATGTGGGTACTTCCTCAGATGCTCCAAGTAGATCTTCAGGTTGGCCAGAAGGAATTTAATCTCCCGTTTGTTTTGAGTCTTCAGGAAGAAGCGTTTATCATTTCTGGAAGTTCAAAAACACAAAATGCAGCTATGCTATTGAAAGCTATTCTATTACCTATAGCTAGTAAACTTATGGTGGCAAACATCCTACAATTAGCATGTTGTAGTTGTAGTAACATGTTGTCCATGTTTTGGACTGTGGGAGGAAGCTGGAGTACCTGGAGAGAACCCACGCATGCACAGGGAGAACATGCAAACATCCTCAGAAAGAGTCCAGGCTGGGATTTGAACCTAGAACCTTCTTGCTGCAAGGCAACAGTGCTACCAACTGAGCCACTGTGCAGCATTGGCTAATGTTAGCATCTATTTTAATGAAAGCTATTCTGTTAGCCTTAGTTTGTAAACCTTTGGTGGCAAACATCCTAAAATTAGCATGTTAGCTAACCACAGTTAGCATTGGCCATTGTTAGCATCTATTATAATGAAAGCTATTTTATTAGCCTTAGCTTTTGTGGCAAACATCCTAAAATTAGAATGTTAGCTAATAACAGTTAACATTGGCTAATGTTAGCAACTATGCTAAAACAAGCTATTTTTTTATCATTAGTTACGTTGTAGTGGTTAACATACTAAAATTAGCATGTTAGCTAACCACATTAATAATTGGCTAATATTAGGCACTATGCTAATCAAAGCTATTCTGTTAACATTAGCTGGTATACTTGAAGTGGTAAACATCCTAAAACTAGCATGTCAGCTAACCACAGTCAACATGGGCTGATGTTAGCAACTATGTTAATAAAAGCCGGTCTGTTAGCATTAGCTAGTAAATTTGTAGTGGTTAACATCCTAAAATTAGCTTGTTAGCTAACCACAGTAAGATTGGCTAATGTTAGCAACTACTCTAATGAAAGCTATTCTGTTAGCAATATCTAATAAACTTGATGCGGTTAACATCCAAGCTTAGCATTTGCTAATATGTTAAAATTTGTTAGGTCTATTGATGTAAAGAAAGAGTCGAGCCTTAAAGCACCAGATAGACAGAAGAAAAGTGATAATTAATCAATTAGAATCTGGTTCAGATGACGCTCTGCATTCAGATTAAAAGAACCTTCTAAAAATAACAACCGTAAGCAGGTATTAAATCTACTTTTAATTAAGCCAACATTTCTAAGTTAAAAATGTTTTTCTTGGTCTGACGTAATATTCCGATATTTTCATTGGCTGAAAGCAGAAAATCTACTTAATTAACACAAATAAAGGCTTGAAACAATCAGTCTGGGTTAATTAATCCATATAATGTGTTTCACTGAGTGATGGAGTCACTGGAATAAATTAACTTTACAATAATATTCTGATTTATTTATTTATGACTGGATATAACTACATCCTAAACATGTTTTTATGCTTTCATCCATGTGCAGTCAATGGGGAATTGGCGCCCCCTGCTTGTTTGACCAAAAAACGGATGGGAGAAGAAAGTATGGGTGAGGATCAATGCATGGATGTTTTCATCCAGCCTGAGTGAGGAGCCAGGTGATGGGTTCAGGTCTCAGAGCATTTCTTGTTGTTTCTGCTCTGAATGGGGGAGGGACTCACGTCAGGAAGAAGTCCGCTTTGCTCTTGGAGTTGCTGATGAACTGCAGGTAGCAGCTTTCCGAGCACAGAGACTGCTGATATTCTTCTTCTGTCACTCCTAAAGATCCCCGCAGGCTGGCGAACACCGGGCCTGCGAACGTCTCCAGGGTGGAATCCTACGCAGACGAGGACAATCAGCCTGTTAAGCGCTTAGAACGGCGATGCTCTCACCGTCTGCTGGTTTATCAGCGTTCAACGTGACCTCACCTTATGGACCTGCGTGACCTCTGATCGGAAATCCTCATCTGACAGGTCGTTCTGGAGCAGAAAACAGACAGAATGAACTCATATTTCAGTCTGTTGATTCCTATTGTGCTGTTTCCCTCCATCACAGGAATTCATGGATATAACAGATGTAAATATCAATATTAACACAGTGTCTTCAGTCAGAGGCTTCTTTAGATCTGTTGTAGTACAGACCTCTACAGGAGATCCCTCCTGCCAGCATCCATCATTATCTACAGTGATTATTTGAAGAGATTTTGATAATATGAGTTACAGCGACATTTAATTTCCCCTTAGGATAATAAATTCTTTTTGAATTTAATTTATTTAGTTTGAATATCAAATTCTCTACAGTTATTGTAATTTTTCTTAACATTTTTCAGTCATTCCACGTGTTCTGTGATCAGAGGTAGCAACAAGTGAGACCCGCAGCAGGATGTCTGTCTGTATAGAGACGGCACCGCTGACCGAGCCGTAATGTGTTATTCTGCTGAGTCATCACTCAGTGGGATTAGGCTGAAGCTAAACGGGGTCGGGTGAAATTCTTCTCCGACTGGTTGTTCTCTAACAACATGGCGGAAACCATCAGCTTCAAGTTCATGGGCCAAAACTGGATCGGTGTCAGATTATACTTCCTAACATCGTTAGCCTGCTATTTAATCAATCTGTGTCTTATTCACAAAGCAAATAGAACTATTGACATGGTGGTGCAAACATAATAATAATAATAATAACAATACATTAGTCATATATCACGCTTTTCACAACCATTTCAAGAAGGAAACGAAGCAGTAAAAGAAAACAGAAATAAATTTGTGGGCGTTAATTGCTTGGTTGAAGAGTTTTGAACAGTTTTTTTGATTTTCTGGAGTGAGTCAGAGGCACTGATGTGTGGGGGGAGCGGCTACAGCAAAGGATCTGTCCCCAGTAGTGCGACGTTTTGAGTTGGCGGTCTGAGACGGGCAATATTTCTGAGGTGAAAGAAGGAAGAGGAATTTGGGTCCAATTATGAGTTTTTCAGATTTATTGCAGTTGAGCTTGAGGAAGTTTGTCGTCATCCATGATTTTATGGCAGTGAGGCAGTTTGTTATGCAGGAGACAGTGATAAGAGGTGATGGTTGTTGTAGATAGTTACGGCTGTGTGTCATCAGCGTAGCGGTGAAATTGGAGTCCATGCTGACGAATGATGTGTCCAAGGAGGAAACATGTAGACGATGAAAAGGAGGGGGCCGAGAACCGAGCCCTGAGGGACACCATGGATTACAGGGGTGATACTGGATGACAAATATGTCAATCCAGCTCAGCTAGTTGGAGTAGTTTGCTCCATTTTATCTGAGTTGTGTTTGCTCATCTACTGGATGATGATTTCCAACCCCGTATCTTTCTCGATTACAGCTATTAGCTGCAACATCACAGGAAGACAGGATGTACTGTATCTTCTGTCGGCAGGTTGTTTCTTCTCCTGCATCCAAATTCCCAGCAGCTCTCAGGAGACACAAACACATTAGGCTAACTGCACATTGCTAACAGCGCTTTATTAATCCGTCTATTGCTTTCAGAGCTAAATCCTGTTAGGTAAATATTACTCTAGAACACAAAGAACAGAATGAGGAAAGACACAAACAACTTCTGTCTTTTACTTTGCAAGGCGATAAAAACACCAAGCATGCTCAGGGCCTTCTCCACCGATGCTGTTTGTTTCTCTGTCTGCCTTTTATTAGATCACAAAGGTCATTCAACAGTTGTAGGCGTGATTAGTTTAAAGCTTCACATGTCATCAAACAGAGGAAGATGCAGTTTTCTTGCAGGCTACTGTTGCAAGATTACACAATCTACCAAGCTGCCCTTTTAACCTTTTTCCTGTTTAATTACACCATGTTAAGCTTACAGAGAATAAAACACTTCTTTAACTCAGCTGTGATCCCGGTACATTCGTCACTCAGTAAAGCCAAAACAAGTCTTATACAAATCAATGATAAATAATATACAATTTTTCCAACAAATCCATCCATATTCTGTCTATACTTGCTTATCCTAGCAGGGTCCCAGCAGTCATTGGGCAAAAGGGAGGAGACAACCCAATGTAGAGAGACCAATTAACCTGCAGTCGTGTGTTTGGACTGTGGGAGGAAGCTGGAGTACCTGGAAAGGACCGACATGCAAACTCCATGCGGAAATTCGAACCCAAGACCTTCCTGCAGCAAGGGAACCGAGCTACCAACGGGCTCCGGTATGCTGACTGAGGAGGATGAAGATAAAATGTCAAAAATGGAGCCGGCATTATTGTGTTTTTGAGATGATGCTTTTTACTTTTATTATTATATTGAAAAGAAAATAATACCTGTTTTCTCAGAATGTTTTTTCAGATTTTTTGTTTAGTTTTTGTCCAGTAAAGCAAACTATTATTGTTTCTGGTACATTTTCTAATTCGGAAGAGTAATTATTTCTATTATTAATTAATTTCTAGAGATTTTAAAGTCATTTTTGCTCTTGTTAAAGCCTATCTGAAGTTTCTTTATTTAACTGTTCATTCTAACCACATGGAGAATTCATGCTTTACATATGTTAAAATCAAAAGTCTGGTCACTGTCATGACAGTGTTTCAGGACTGGACCAAGTGTCCTCTTTTTTGGAAATCAAAATATGGTCACCCCACTTAAACTGGATTTTCCGGGCTCCTTGTTACCAGATCTCTGTAGAATCCCAGTGATCCCAGTTTGTGGTGAAGCGGTCCTGTTTATTGGTGCAGCCTTTCACATCGGAGCACGGCGAGTCATTCCTCCTCTGCTCTCTGAAACTCTCTCTGACCTGTTTTCTCTGTTGCCAAAGGGCACTTCAACCCCAACCACCCAGGGTTTAATGGGAACACCTTGTTCAAAACAAACCGTGTGTCTGCTGCTGTAATGTAGAACCTGTCCATGTTAACAACCCCCCCCCCCCATATGTAAACACAAAGATGGGACTTTAAATCTGCTCATGAGTCCAATAATCAATGCCTGGAAAGTTGTTAGTAGCTTCACAGCTCAGTGAACTCTGCTGCTTGATGATTTTTATTATTTGTGACGTAAAAACCAAACACATCAACTTTGATCCGAGTATGAATGAGTGAACATCAGAGGAGTTATCAATAGATTTAAAAAGCTTTCGCCGACGTGGACAACGGTTACTGTGAGGGGATGGAGGCAACATGAAATAAGTTCCTCATGGTTTGGGGTACCAGGACGAGGTCTCAGAGGTCACAGAGGTCACAGAGGTCAGATCATCTCCTCAGCATGATTGTTTCAGGGTCTGTCATCAAACACAAAGAAACATATTTCTGTTCTGCAAAAGCTGCCAATGACCAGCAGATGTAACAAAGTCATGACTCCTTTTAGAGCTGAAATGTTCAGCAACATGTTGAGTTTCACCATCAGATGATTCACTTGGAAGTTACAGTGAAGTGAAGGGAATGAGAATAAACTGAACTGAACTAAACTGAACTGAGTTGAGCTGGATTTAACTGAACTGATAAGAATGAAACAGAATTAAGTGAAATTAAACCAAACAGAACAAATTGAACTTAACTGAAATTTAACAGAACTGAATTGATCTAAACTAAACTGAATTGGACTGAACTGAACTGAGATTAAATGAACTAAAATGATCTGAACTGAACTGATCTGAACTAAACTAAACTGAACTGAATAGAATTGAAATTTAATAGAACTGAACCGAATTTATCTGAACTGAATTAAACTAAACTAAACTGAATTGGACTGAACTGAACTGAACTGAAATTTAACAGAACTGAGCTAAACTAAGTTGAACTGAACCATTGGCGTAGCCACGGGTGTGCCAGTGCCACCCACAGAGCCAGCTGGCACACCCGAAAATCTGAATGCATTTATATACATATATACAGCTTTTCCTGACATGTTTGACTCACCAGACGATCAATTTGTAAAAGTTGCCACCAGGCGATGCATTGCGACACCTGCACTGGGCATGTTAACTCGATCAGTCAATAAATTGTAATCAGGCGGAGCGGGTTGTGACACCTGCACCTGGCAACGCAACCAACCTAACCTGACTATGACTGGGGCGTCGTGTGGCGTAGTGGTTAGAGCGGGCGCCCCATGTGCAGAGGCCTCAGTCCTCGACGCGGCCGTCCCCGGTTCAAATCCCATCCTGGGCGACCTTTGCCACATGTCTTCCCCCACCTCTCTCCCACTTCAAAGTTGAAAAGTTATTATAATGTATTTCAGAAGATGAGAATGGTGTTCGATTATACAAGTTAATGCCAGCCAGTGATTTTGAATATGTTAGTCTGAATATATTAGTTTTGCCTGCAGGCCTGTAGGGGGAGCCCTTGGCAAAAATGTTCTACAGGTCCTTCTCAAAAAATTAGCATATTGTGATAAAGTTCATTCTTTTCCATAATGTAATAATAAAAATTTAATTTTCATATATTTTAGATTCATTGCACACCAACTGAAATATTTCAGGTCTTTTATTGTTTTAAAACGGATGATTTTGGCATACAGCTCATGAAAACCCAAAATTCCTATCTCAAAAAATGAGCATATCATGAAAAGGTTCTCTAAACGAGCTATTAACCTAATCATCTGAATCAACTAATTAACTCTAAACACCTGCAACAGATTCCTGAGGCTTTTAAAAACTCCCAGCCTGGTTCATTACTCAAAACCGCCATCATGGGTAAGACTGCCGACCTGACTGCTGCCCAGAAGGCCATCATTGACACCCTCAAGCAAGAGGGTAAGACACAGAAAGACATTTCTGAACGAATAGGCTGTTCCCAGAGTGCTGTATCAAGGCACCTCAGTGGGAAGTCTGTGGGAAGGAAAACGTGTGGCATAAAACGCTGCACAACGAGAAGAGGTGACCGGACCCTGAGGAAGATTGTGGAGAAGGACCGATTCCAGACCTTGGGGGACCTGCGGAAGCAGTGGACTGAGTCTGGAGTAGAAACATCCAGAGCCACCGTGCACAGGCGTGTGCAGGAAATGGGCTACAGGTGCCGCATTCCCCAGGTCAAGCCACTTATGAACCAGAAACAGCGGCAGAAGCGCCTGACCTGGGCTACAGAGAAGCAGCACTGGACTGTTGCTCAGTGGTCCAAAGTACTTTTTTCGGATGAAAGCAAATTTTGCATGTCATTGGGAAATCAAGGTGCCAGAGTCTGGAGGAAGACTGGGGAGAAGGAAATGCCAAAATGCCTGAAGTCCAGTGTCAAGTACCCACAGTCAGTGATGGTCTGGGGAGCCATATCAGCTGCTGGTGTTGGTCCACTGTGTTTTATCAAGGGCAGGGTCAATGCAGCTAGCTATCAGGAGATGTTGGAGCACTTCATGCTTCCATCTGCTGAAAAGCTTTATGGAGATGAAGACGACCTGGCACCTGCTCACAGTGCCAAAACCACTGGTAAATGGTTTACTGACCATGGTATTACTGTGCTCAATTGGCCTGCCAACTCTCCTGACCTGAACCCCATAGAGAATCTGTGGGATATTGTGAAGAGGAAGTTGAGAGACGCAAGACCCAACACTCTGGATGAGCTTCAGGCCGCTATCGAAGCATCCTGGGCCTCCATAACACCTCAGCAGTGCCACAGGCTGATTGCCTCCATGCCACGCCGCATTGAAGCAGTCATTTCTGCAAAAGGATTCCCCACCAAGTATTGAGTGCATAACTGAACATAATTATTTGAAGGTTGACTTTGTTTGTATTAAAAACACTTTTCTTTTATTGGTCGGATGAAATATGCTAATTTTTGAGATGGGAATTTTGGGTTTTCATGAGCTGTATGCCAAAATCATCCGTTTTAAAACAATAAAAGACCTGAAATATTTCAGTTGGTGTGCAATGAATCTAAAATATATGAAAGTTTAATTTTTATCATTACATTATGGAAAAGAATGAACTTTATTACAATATGCTAATTTTTTTAGAAGGACCTGTATTTGTTGAGAATAAATTTGGCACACCCAGTGTCTTTTTTCTGGCTACGCCACTGAACTGAACTGGTCTGAACTGATCTGAACTGAACTAAATTGAACTGATCGAAACTGAACTGAAATGAACTGATCAGCAAAACTGAACTGATCTGAACTAAACTGAATTGGACTGAACTGAGATTAAATTTAACAGAACTGAGCTAAACTAAACTGAACTGATCAGAATTTACATTTAATAGAACTGAACTAAACTGAACTGAATTGATCTGATCTGAACTAAACTGAATTGGACTGAATTGATCTAAACTGTACTAAACTGTACTAAACTGAACTTAATTGAACAGAACTAAAATTTAACGGAACTGAACTAAACTGAACCGAATTGATATGAACTGAACTAAAATGAAATGAACTAAATTGAAAACTAAACTGAATTGGACTGAACTGAGATGAAATGAACTAAATTGATCTGAACTGAACTGAACTAAACTGAAATTTAACAGAACTGAGCTAAACTAAATTGAACTAAACTGAACTGAATTGATCTGAACTGAGATGAAGAACAGAAATTTAAAAGTATTGAACTAAATTGACTTGAGCTTAATTGAACAGAACTGAACAGAAATGAAAATAACTGAAATAAAATGAACTGAACAGACCCACGGTAATATTGAGTTAAACGTCTCTCAGCCAGACTCGCCTGGACCACACACTTTTTATATCCATCCACAACCTTCTGGTTTCACTCCGGGTGACCTTTGACCTCTCTTCAGGCCAGTTGGGATGTGATTCGGATCGCCGTCCCAAACTGGTCCAAGTTTCGACCACCTGGCTCAGAGATCTGCAGCCTGAGGTTCTGTGGATCCTCAAAGAGGTTCTGAAGAACCGTGACCAACACTGATGTAAAACTGTAGACGTAACGATGATTATAGAATAAAGCTAGTTTTGGCCGTTGTTGGGGGCGTTTCATGCGGTATCTGGATCGTATGTCCACAGCAGACGGTCTTCAGCTATTTTCTTGGTCACTGGGTCAGAAACTGGGATCTTTGACTAAAATTGTATTCAGTGCAACCATTCATGCTGTTATTACTAAATCTTATTTTGAAAGGTCATGCAGGTCGAGTGGCTGTAGATGGTTGTTTGGGAGGAGCACAAAGGTTGCTGAGCCCTGACTTAGCAACGTTCAGGCGTTCCATGCCCCTTTGTGTAACACAACAGTTCTACTGAGATCAAATCAGTCCCACAGCATGATGATACCACCACCATGCTTACCAACTCCTTGACCCTTCCAACCATTCTGCTTGTGATCGGGTCCAAACAGCTCCAGCGTTGAGGTTTAACTCAGAAGGGTTACTCCTGAACCAGTTTCCTTTCATCTGAGTGGGACAGTTTGGATCTTCTTCCAGATGTTTGATTATTTTTCTTTTTTGGAATATGCAGGTTTTCAGAAATGGCTTAAGAGCTTGTGTGAAACTTTTCTTCACTCCTTTTCTCTCCTACTACTCTCCAGTTGTATTACAGTACATTCTGTTATTTCGACTGTTAACTTTGTTTTCTCTCAGTGTTTTTCTCTCCATAGAAGATATACCTGGTCTGGTATCCTGCTTGGCTGCAATGCCCTGTTGGACGGGGGGCATCGACTGGGATGATGCTCCCAGTAACTGAACATCCACTGTGTCATGTTATCAACTTTTTACTTTCTGTAACATAGAAAGTTCTCTTATATCAGATCTTCTGTTCCTTCTGTGTTTCTGCTCTGTCTTCTCAAACCCCCAGACGGTCGTGGCAGATGGCCGCTCCTACTGAGCCTGGTTCTGTTGGAGGTTTCTTCCTGTTAAAGGGGAGTTTTTCCTCTCCACCGTCGCTACATGCTTGCTCAGTATGAGGGATTGCTGAAGGATTGCTGTGGTTGGAAAGTCTGCATCAACGGGGCCCAACCTCACGCCAATGACTGACGCAATCTGCTGGGATTCCTTAAACAGGAAACTTTAAACTGATTGGAATGTTTGGATTGAAATGACTTTTCTTGTAAAGCGTCTTGAGATGAAACATCTGTTGTGAATCGGCGCTATAGAAATAAACTGAATTGAATTGAAAGACGCGTCCTCAGATCTGCACACCAGCATCACGGCGTTCCTTTAAACACTCACCGTGGGCGGGTTGTCGATGGTGGTCTGGATGGCTGCAGCCAAGCCCTCCTTCATCATGCAGGTCAGGCCGTAGAACTCGTGCCGCTGGTCGATCTCGAACAGACCCAGAAGTTTCCACTGCTGCCTCAGACCTCCCCACCTCCTCCTCTTGGCGGTGCCGGAGCACCGCTGCTGCTGCTGATGGCGTCCAGGCATCCCCGGAGCTGCTGACATCTCCATCTGGGAACCAGAGATCATAAAGGTGTGAAGCCTGTGGCCGCCGCGATGTCGCTGAATGGAGGTGAGGTTTCTAAAGAAATCAAAGAGTGAGAGGAGGCCAGCGAGGAAAACACAACACAGTAGTGGAGTCTTTAACTGGGTTACCATGGAGACCAACACAATGGGATAAAAGCTCTGCGGGCCACACGGCCTCCGATGAACCACGCCGCTCATTTACACGTGTCACGAGTGCAGCCACCTCTCAAGTCTTCGCAGTAATTGAAGACAAATTGACGAAAGGACATGTAGATGATGAGATGAGATCCTTGTGCCTATAAATGTCATGATGATGTCATGGCTTTGGAAACTTCTGATAGGTTAAACTGACAAATTTCAGGTAATAGGAGAATCTGGAACAGAATTAGAGACCCCAACACCAGTCTGGTTCATCCTTGGGTCCATTTCCAGATCCCTGAAGGTCCCACGTTCCCCTGTTCTACCAGCTACATGCCGGTACAGATGGCATGGGAACGTCCAGCCATCGTACGGATCAGGAAGGAGACGCGTTCTGGTTTGAAATGTGGGAATCAACACCAGAGCAAAAGCTAAAAACCTTGTGAAGATGCTGCTGAAAACGAGTTCTGTACCAACATGGGGTGAAAATCCCATCAGAGGAAGAACCCATTACTTCAGAAGCATCATTAAAAGTCAGAGTTTGCAGTTTGCAGATATCCTCAGAGGCAAAGACCATCCTGTGGTCTGATTAAACTAAAACTGAAGAAAAAATAGGGACACTTGTATCTGTCGGGCCGTCCGTCCATCTCAAAAACGGGTCCCATGTGGGATTGCCCACATGCATTTGATGGACAACTCTGCATAAAAAGTAAGAACTGAAGTGATTTACTTAGTATCCATTTGAGACCCAAAAACGAATTTCAGAAAGTGTCTATCTTGTTTTCCTGTTCTGGCTTCATTTAATCAGCTTAAGTGGGTCCCACACAAGAAACTCATTTTGAGGCCAGGCCCACTTAGTTCCCATCAAGCCATAGCAATATCGATCGTGTCCAAATTTAAGTAGACTGGAAGGCAGATCTTTTAGTTCTCAGGAGTTCCCTCTCTGGGGTTAACCACGTCTCTAAGTGTTTAATAATGTCTGTCTGTGTTTAATAATATCCCTCAGTGTTTAATAATGTCTCTCTGTGTTTAATAATGTCTCAGTGTTTAATAATATCCCTCAGTGTTTAATAATGTCTCTCTGTGTTTAATAATATCCCTCAGTGTTTAAAAATGTCTCTCTGTGTTTAATAATGTCTCTCTGTGTTTAATAATATCCCTCAGTGTTTAAAAATGTCTCTCTGTGTTTAATAATGTCTCTCTGTGTTTAATAATATCCCTCAGTGTTTAATAATGTCTCTCTGTGTTTAATAATATCTCAGTGTTTAATATCTCTCAGTGTTTAATAATGTCTCTCTGTGTTTAATAATGTCTCTCTGTGTTTAATAATGTCTCTCAGTGTTTAATAATGTCTCTCAGTGTTTAATAATGTCTCTCAGTGTTTAATAATGTCTCTCTGTGTTTAATAATGTCTCTCTGTGTTTAATAATGTCTCTCAGTGTTTAATAATGTCTCTCTGTGTTTAATAATGTCTCTCTGTGTTTAATAATGTCTCTCAGTGTTTAATAATGTCTCTCTGTGTTTAATAATGTCTCTCTGTGTTTAAAAATATCCCTCAGTGTTTAATAATGTCTCTCTGTGTTTAATAATATCCCTCAGTGTTTAATAATGTCTCAGTGTTTAATTATGTCTCAGTGTTTAATTATGTCTCAGTGTTTAATAATGCTCTAAGTGTTTAATAATGTCTCTCAGTGTTTAATAATGTCTCAGTGTTTAATTGTCTCAGTGTTTAATAATGTCTCTCTGTGTTTAATAATATCCCTCAGTGTTTAATAATGTCTCAGTGTTTAATAATGTCTCTCAGTGTTTAATAATGTCTCTCTGTGTTTAATAATGTCTCTCAGTGTTTAATAATGTCTCTCTGTGTTTAATAATGTCTCTCAGTGTTTAATAATGTCTCTCAGTGTTTAATAATGTCTCTCAGTGTTTAATAATGTCTCTCAGTGTTTAATAATGTCTCTCTGTGTTTAATAATATCCCTCAGTGTTTAATAATTTCTCTCTGTTTAATAATGTCTCAGTGTTTAATTATGTCTCTAAGTGTTTAATAATTTCCCTCAGTGTTTAATAATGTCTCTCAGTGTTTAATAATGTCCCTCAGTGTTTAATAATGTCTGTGTTTAATTGTCTCAGTGTTTAATTATGTCTCTCAGTGTTTAATAATTTCCCTCAGTGTTTAATAATGTCTGTGTTTAATTGTCTCAGTGTTTAATTATGTCTCTCAGTGTTTAATAATTTCCCTCAGTGTTTAATAATGTCTCTCAGTGTTTAATAATGTCCCTCAGTGTTTAATAATGTCTCTCAGTGTTTAATAATGTCCCTCAGTGTTTAATAATGTCTCTCAGTGTTTAATAATGTCCCTCAGTGTTTAATAATGTCTCTCAGTGTTTAATAATGTCCCTCAGTGTTTAATAATGTCTGTGTTTAATTGTCTCAGTGTTTAATTATGTCTCTCAGTGTTTAATAATTTCCCTCAGTGTTTAATAATGTCTCTCAGTGTTTAATAATGTCCCTCAGTGTTTAATAATGCTCTAAGTGTTTAATAATGTCTCTCAGTGTTTAATAATGTCTGTGTTTAATTGTCTCAGTGTTTAATTATGTCTCTCAGTGTTTAATAATTTCCCTCAGTGTTTAATAATGTCTCAGTGTTTAATAATGTCTCAGTGTTTAATAATGTCTCTCAGTGTTTAATAATGTCCCTCAGTGTTTAATAATGCTCTAAGTGTTTAATTATGTCTCTCAGTGTTTAATAATTTCCCTCAGTGTTTAATAATGTCTCTAAGTGTTTAATAATATCCCTCAGTGTTTAATAATGTCAGGCAAATGACAGACCTGTTGTTGTGCGTAACACTCTGTGCTCTTTTATCCTACAGCCTTTAAAATCAGCTCAGAGCTTCTCTGTTTTGCTTTGTTTCTCTCCCAGATGAAGCCACTAAAGGAGCTGCTGCTGCCATTAACTTCTCACTTTTCATCTAGGAGCAGTGAAGGCTGCAAGGCAATGACTCGATGCATTCTGCTGGGTTTCTTCAGACAGAAAACTTTTTAACCAATTTGAATGATAAAACTGTCCAGGGAACACCAAGGGTTAGCTGGGGTGTAAGGCATGTCTGGGTTTAAACTCCTCCTCCTACTGTTGTTAAAACCCCAGATAAGGACGGGATCTGTTTGTTACTGAGGCCATGTTCACATGTAGACGGTTTATAAACAAAAACTAATATTTTCACCACCTCGTTTAAAAAAAATCTCCGTCCACACCTAACTGCATGAGTGCGTTGTTAAGCACATTCACAGACATGCCAAACCTGTAGGGGGCAGTAGTTCCCCCACATCCTATCCACTTAGAGTAACTTCCTATTTCTACATACAGCAGTAATTGATCTGGTAAAACCAAGCAAACAAAAAGCGTTTGGACAATCAATGATGCCAACACGTCTCTGAGGGCATAAATGCTGTTTCTGATCGTAAACACGAGTCGGACATGTGATGTCGGAGCATTTTTGTCGCAGACAGTGATGTTGCAAAACCTAAAACTGTTTTTTTCTGTCCACAGGCAAACGCTTAAAACTGAGAAAAAGCAAATCTTCCCTTTGGTCAGAGTTTATAAAGAGAATCGTTTTCGATGCCGTAAATCTGCGTTTTCGTGTGGATGACGGACCAAACCGTAGAAAAATGTCTTCATTTTGTGAGATACTGTGGCTACGTGTGGACAAGGCATAAGTGGAACATTTAAATTTGAGTTTAAATATTCTGGTGTTTCTTGGTTTTTCGTGTGATGCAGATTAAAGAAAGAATGAAATGATGATTCTATGTTTCATGATGAGTTCAGGATCTTTAAAATGCGTTTAGAAAAAGTTTGATTCAAAGGTTTCGTGCAGCTTAAAGTTGGCACGTTCAGTCCAGCTGCCCTTTGACCTTTCTTCATATCATCCATCTGTTTTTTAACTCAGACTGTGTTTAGGTTGCAGAGAGCTTGTCTGATAGTTATTCTCCCTTTAACTTGTCTTAGAGCTATGAGCTTCCTGATTGGCTGCTCCTGCTTCTGTCTGATTGGTGCTCAGCGTTTGCTCTGCTGGGATTTTACTCCACATCTGCATCAGGATTTGAATAATTAGTTCCTTCCATGATGAATTACGACCACAAGCCTGGAGTTATTTGCCTGGCAAAGCGCCGGCAGCGTGCAGCCTGAACTCACCAGGTAAGGTGAGCTCACCTGCTGAGTTTGTTTAGCTGTACGCATCACATCCTGCCTCTCAGCTCAGGACATTATCAGCCAATCAGAACTCTAACTCAGTCACTGACACGTTCTCTATGTTAGAATATAGAAAATAATATATAATAGCATCCATCCATCCATCCATCCATCCATCCGTCCGTCCATCCATCCGTCTATCCATCCATCCATCCGTCTATCCATCCATCCGTCTATCCATCCATCCAACCATCCGTCCATCCATCCATCCATCCATCCATCCATCCATCCATCCATCCATCCGTCTATCCATCCATCCGTCCATCCATCCGTCTATCCATCCATCCATCCATCCGTCTATCCATCCATCCAACCATCCGTCCATCCATCCGTCTATCCATCCATCCATCCGTCCATCCAACCATCCGTCTATCCATCCATCCATCCATCCATCCATCCGTCTATCCATCCATCCAACCATCCGTCCATCCATCCGTCTATCCATCCATCCATCCATCCATCCATCCATCCTTCCATCCATCCAACAAACTTACCATCCATCCGTCCATCTTAATCAAGGATTCCAGCCTTTTCTAATTGTGAACTTTATTTATTCAGTGAAAGGCTCAATGAGATTTAAATCTCTTTTTCAGGAGAAACTAGGAAGGTATTCTATCTATCTATCTATCTATCTATCTATCTATCTATCTATCTATCTATCTATCTATCTATCTGATGAATTATTTTACTCACCTCAGAGGGAGATCTGGTCTGGTTCTGTCTCTGGTTCTGGTCAGTCCGTGTCTGCAGGTCATGTGTCCCGAGCCGGTCCTGGATCAGCCTCTGGTCACACCCAAACACTGACACCGACTGACTCTGCAGCTGCAGCACAAACAGGAAGGACAAACGGGCTGATGGTGCCCCGACTCCACAGGCTGCAGCAGCTCAGGGACATTCAGCAGCATTCTCCTTCAAATTAAAAGCCCAGTGGAACAAATCTGCAACTCCAGCTGAGAGCTGAGGAATAAACCTGATCAGAACCAACCTAATCCAGTTTGTCTAACTGATCCAGAACCAACTTTTGATCCTTTTACATCATTTCTGAACTTTAAACTTTTCTTCTGACACGTTCATGTTTGGGAACTATTGCTTAATGGAATAATTCTGCAGTAGTGTAATAAAAATATAGAAAGAAATATCGATTTTCTGTTTTTTATTGGATTAGAAGGAAATTAAACGTGACCCAACTGTCAGTAGGTAACATCCCACAGGTAAGAATCACCTGGAGCTCCAACATTTCTGCCACTGACATATGAAACACAACTTCACCAAGAAAAAAAGGAACAATCAGTGTTTTTAAAGAGGCTTCAGGAGAAAATCTGCTTTTTTCAACCATGTTTATGCAGAAATATGAAAATAAAGTATTACTGCACACCAACCGTTTATATTCTATGGAACAATATTATTGACTGAAAAAAATGCAGATTTAATTTACATTATCATTAATTTTTTTCTGATAGTGTTGTTTGTATAAACTGATCATTTTAAATCATTAAAAAAATTATATTTTTCATTGAATGTTTATAAACAGAAAAGGCCTCTGATATAATTTTGTGGAAAATTATTGATGCTGAAATAAATGTTTTATTTCAACGTTGCATAATTTATTCTGACGGTTTAAAAAAAAACTTTCAAAATATTAAATTTTTTTTTTTTTTTTTTTATCCTGATCTTTTCAGATTGTTTTTATGATTCTGATAACTGTTTATCTTTAACAGGTAGATCTGTATCTGGACATATATGAGCTGCTGATTCTGTGCTCGGGTAAATTCTCAAAGGTCTAAACTAGGGCTGTCAAAATTAATGCGTTAACGCAGGTCAATTAATTTGTGGAATAACCCGATTAATTTTTTTAATGCAATTATCGCATGCACAGAATGACCCGCTCTGTTTACCCCACAATTCAACCAGCGGTGCTTTCAGGGCTCCTCACGTAAACAGCATGGCAGACCCAAACTACATCCATGGTTCCATGTGAACGTCTCTTCTCAGTCGCAGAAAGAGACACGATTATGTCGTGTGCTGTTGGTCGCTTTGATAAAACAACAGATTTGCGTTCCATCGCTTTGCCCATTTCAAGGCAAACAAAAGATGTCTTTGGTTGTAAGCAATCAGAAGAAGTGATCGGAACGAACAGATGATTAAAAATGCAACAATCTGCAACGACCACATCAGGTAAGCCTTGGCTAGCAAACAAGCTAACATAGCTAACCAACCCTGCAGCTGCAAGATAACTGCAAATAATAACAGTGGGAACCAGGGAGTAATGTAAAGGTTCGGTGAGAAAAATTCAATTCAAAAATACTATATTGATCCCAGAGAGAAATTGAGTGTTGTTGTAGCTCATACTATTTAATTCTTCAAGGAGTTGTTGTAGATTCTGATGGCTGTGGGCAGGAAGGATCTCCTGTAGCAGTTTGTGTTGCAGTGAAACTGAAGAAGCCTCTGACTAAGGATACTCTGTTGTAGGATAGTCCCATGAAGAGGATGCTCAGGATTTGTCCAATATTGATAAGAAACTGTCAGCTTTACATTCAGAAAATGTTAGCCAGTTAGTTAGCCTTAGCAACTGGCTAAAAGATGAAAAAGTTAAAATGGCCGCGTGTAAATGTGATAGTGGAGTTTAAAACAAAAGTTCCATGTAGTTGTCCTGTATTTCCTAAAAGAGCAACAACTTCTAGTTTTGTCCTTTATTTACACTGAAAATTGTACTTTTTCAGTCATATTAATTGCGATTAATCGTGATTAACTCACAGCCACCCTGTAATAATTAGATGACATTTTTTAATCGTTTGACAGCCTAGTCAAAACACGATGTCAGCGCTGACTTAAAGACATCTTCAAAAATGACACAAATCAAAAATGAAGAAAAATCTGTGGAGAAAAATCCAAAACATGAAGGAAACCAATGAATGCAACAGAATAACTGAAGCTGCTGGAGAGGCCCGTCTCCATGATCTGTGTCGTACCTTCAGCAGGTTCTGACCCGCTCCATGAGGTCCAGGAGGACTGCAGAGAGGAAGGTCTGAGTTTCCTGAGACGTTCCAGCTTCTGCTGTCCTGTTGGTGCGCCTCCCATCACCTGACCCTGCAGGAGCCAATCACCTCTGTCCGTTTTAACGAGAGTAAGGATCCTCTCCGACGGTCGTAGCAGCGGTTATCTCTGGAGACCAGACAGGCTTTGTTAAGGACCCCGCCCGACCCAAACACCAGAAGGTGTCCTCTGACTGGACGCCCTGAAGCGTCTCACCGGGGTCAGTGGGGTCAGTGTGCTAAAATCAGGTTCTGCATACAGGTTCATATGTTGGTCTCCAGTAGCGGCTTAGAGTAATAATAATAATAATAATGACCCTTCTTCATGTTTCAGGCTTGAAAGTAGCTCCATACAACGCTGGTCGTGTATCTTCACCATCATTGCTGCGTTTGGAGCTTCTCTAATAACTTTGGCTAAAATCAATGAAGAACCAACTGATGGCTTTCAGCAGTTTTTCTGTTTTCATGGAATAACTGCATTAAATTTTCAATAAGAGCACCTGGGAATTTTTTTAGATACTTCTCTTTGGGTTGGAAAATATCTGTTTGTTTTTTTACATAACTAAATACAAATATGAACATGTCATAAAAGGAAAATGTCTCCATCTTCTGTATGTAATGGTTTTATGTTTTATAGAAACAAAATGGGTGGTTCTTTAAAAATAACATTTCCTACAGTAGACATTTATCAGAAAAACGGTTAGCCAACATCAGCGGCTCTAAACAAGTTTTATTTAGCTGAACGGAGGGTAAAAATGGTAGCAGGACCACCAGCTTCATACAGCCAGATGTCTGGATTATAGGAAAGAAAACAAAGAATGTAAAGTTTCAATACATTTATTTTCTTATGCAATGTTTTATACCTGTAAGCTTTTTATTTTCCTTTTAGGATGCCAATTTACATCTGGCTACCAGGACTACGGATGAAAATTAGCCTTTGGCTAACTCTGGCATGTTAGTTTTGGTAATAACAAAAAAATAAACTACTACTACATATGTAGATGATTTATTACTTTTTTTAAACAAACACCCTGTTAAGAATATCAGGTTAAATAAATCCTCAGAAAAGTTAAATAAACTCCATCGGTAATGTTGATTATCTATTCAATCTAATTTAATAGAGTTCCCAAAACAATACAAGAAAAAAAAACTAACCATTGACAGAGGGTTTGCATTTAAAGTTGGGCTCTGCTGCCCCCTCTGTGTGGGAGGAGGAATGCAGTCAAGATGAACGTTTTACAAACTATTTACGCTAAAAACTTCTGTGTTTGTGATAAAACATGTTTTTCAACTCTCAAGACAAATTTATATCTTCATTCAGTTGGAAGAAGCAAAATCTGCGTATATGAAAACACAGAGGATGAGGAGAAACCAAAAAGCAGGATTTCATGAACCCAAACAGGCAGGTGAAAAAGTAATGACTCCCGTCGTTAAATACTATATTAACCGAGCCACACCCAGACGTGAAGAAGCAGAGATGTCTGTGGGCTAAAAGCTCTCAAAGAAACATCACGCTCCAATCTAAAGAAAATTAAAACAAGACGAGCAATAAAGTCAATCTGGTGGTGGTGGTATGATGCTATGGGTCTGCTTCAGCACCTGTAGGCCTTTATGTAACTGATGGAACCATGAACTCTGCAGAAGATCCGACCATCAGGTTGGACCTGAAGCTCCAGCAGAAGCCTCATCTCTGAATGACTCATTAAAATAAAAACGATTTTGGAGTGGCCTAGTCAAAGTCTGGACTTAAATCCGATTCTGTAGTCTGACTTTAAACAGGTCGATCCTGCTGGAAAACCCTCCGATGAGTCTGAAATAAATCCAACGAGTAAACCAGAGCAGGTCAAAGGTCACCCTCAGTGAACACCAAGTTGGTGGGTTTGGGGGGGGTGAATACTTTAATTATTGATAGATTTATTCCCTCAATAAATGAAATCATTTTAAAACAGCTTATTGTTTTCTGATATCAGTTTGTTGATCTGAAATACTTACAAAAAAAGTCTCATTTTCCCCCATTTCAATACAAAAATAAAATAAAAACAATGTCTTAGACAAATTTGTTTCGACTTTTCTTTATATTTTTTTTGGTGACGGTGCTGATGTCATCAGAAAAATATTTCCACGTCTCAATAAAGTCTGAGGATATTTACAGAAGGTTCTGACATTTTTCTGACCAATCACAAACATGCACTCATTATTTAACCATCATACCAGATTATTCCTGCTGAGCTCAGCTGGCTGGGTTTTAGTTACAGCTGGTCTTCTGCAAAACAACCACTGGGGGGAGCCAAAGATCAGGTCAAACTCTGGAGAGGTGAGGGAAGGTTTGGGCTGCATGTGTAGAATAAAATGTGTCCCTGTGTTGTAAATTAACCCCAGAATGGATCCAACATGCCATAAAACGCATCAGGTGACCTTCTCTAACATCTGAAGCTGCAAACAGAGAAACTCCACACCAGTCCCACATCCATCCTCAGTTCAGTCCACTTTCTTGGGTTGGCGATTCTTCCACATGACGACTGCAGTGAAGGTTCCTGTGGAGCAGAAACAGAACATATGAAGCTGATGAGGCAGAAACATGTTGGTTGAGGTAAAAGTCGGGGGGGCATCAGAAGTCGGACCTATGCACAGCAGCAGGACCACCGCAGCGATTCCAGGCAGGATAACCGAGTATTCCCGAGGGAGGAAATATCTGTGGAGGACGTGATCGCTGTCCACGAACGGCTGCAAGAAAAACACACAAAAAAAACACAGGATCAGGTTCAGGAGTCAGAACTGACCTGAAATCTAATAAAACCACGTACAGAAATACAGTCACAGGATTCAAATTGAATGGTTTATTACTGTGTTTACTGCGGGTGTAACCGTACAGAAAAATCACGGTCTGCACATGACCTTTTCACCTCCACCATAAACAGTTAAATATGGATTTTGATGAAGTTTTCAGGAAATGTCTTCAGTGGGACCAGGGAGGCGCGATTAGTCAGAGGGCTTTTCTAGTTGTTGTTTTTTTTACTTTGATCAGCGTTAAACAAACAGTTTTTCCTGAATTTCTTCCTTTCAGTTCCTGAAAGTAATTTGATTTTATGACTGAAAAAAGTTAAAAGGTTAGAACTGACTGGAGATTTGATTGGATTTAAAAAAATAAAATAAAATAGTACCAGCACACATAGCCAGAGTAGAAAACAATAGAACCATTTGAAAACAGTCAGTTTTAATGTTTAGACATGTTTAACTAATACTGCTGGAGGTTTCTTCCTGTTAAAGGGGAGTTTTTCCTCTCCACCGTCGCTACATGCTTGCTCAGTATGAGGGATTGCTGAAGGATTGCTGTGGTTGGAAAGTCTGCATCAACGGGGCCCAACCTCACGCCAATGACTGACGCAATCTGCTGGGATTCCTTAAATAGGAAACTTTTTAACTGATTGGAATGTTTGTATAAATGTATTGAAATAACTTCTTGTTAAGTGCCTTGAGATGACATCTGTTGTGAATTGGCGCTATATAAATAAACTGAATTGAATATTTGAGAATAAAATATGCTTAAATCACTTTGTTGTTTTGATATTTCAACATGCTAATCTCCCAGCCAACGTTCCCTCTAAACTGAGTGCGTGCGCAATTGCGCACTGCTGACAGTCTTCGCGCACAGAAAATCTGCTCTGCGCACAAAAAAGAAAACAGAAAAACTAACCTGAATTTAAAAAAAACTGTCACCAGTTTATGAGCAGCAGAAATACAAATAATGGTGTGATTATATACTGTATTTTGCAGACAAAGAGTTACAGGACCCTCTCCCAGACCACAACAAGAGCTTCTCACAATGGCTCGTGCTTATAATACAAGTCAGACCTTTATAATAAAAATGTTAAGTGTGTTTCCAAAATTTGACTTCATAGTTAGCTCGGCTTACTTGGCAGTTCATGTTTCTCCACAGTTACAATGAGATATTTATACTTACAATAGTGTTAACACACTACACAGGTCATGAATACGATCTTTGTCATTTTCATTGTAAGTGAGATAATGTACTTAATTAAAAAGTATTCTCACAGATATTTAAATGCTTTAATTAGATCATTTCAATAAACTATGTAAACTGGATGGATGCGATGCTGGCATGACCACAGTGCACACATCTGATGTTGCTCACAGAGGTCAAAGGCGTGTGTGTGTTTGCTCAGACACATGACAATTAGAGGGAACATTGCTCCCAGCTGTATTTGAATGCAGCATTGGCAGCTGTTGGGAAAATCCCTTCTCATCAACAGGGATTCCTCCGACTTGCCTTTTATCCAAAACAAGGAGTTTGGTCTGATTGGATGCCACTGGTAGCCATGTTGACGTCAGCTGATGTTTCTCTAGTGTCACTGATGTTTCCATTGTTTCAGGTGAGTCATTCAGTTCAGAGCAGAGCGCGTTATGGACCTTATTGCTGCTGAAAGATGCGTTCACTGACAAAGTTCTGGTTCGGTCCATCTTTCTTTCTCTACTGTAGCTGCATGAGAAACCATTAATGTTCCCAAACAGCAGAATTTAGTGATAGCTGGGAGTCTTTCCTGTTTTGTTCTGGTGTCACTTTTTAAAGTTGCCCTGTGGAAACGTCGCACTGCGCCCTGAGTTCCTCACATAAACATTCTACATGTGTTCAGGTAGAAAGCAGACGGATTCATTCAGAATCGAACCGACAGGGCCGTACCCAAAATACAAAGACATGTAAACAGGATCAATCAGGTGAGTGATTGTGATCCTAACTGAACCGTAGGATCAAGCAGAACGTACCAGAACTATGACCCACAGCGTGTAATAAGTGAAGAGCAGGAGGCTGAACACCACCAGACTCATCCCAACAGCCTGATCCGCTCCTGTAGCCTGAAAAACAGCAAACACATTTTCCTCTTAGCTTTCCTTCCCCCTTCACCGTCAACATTCCTGGTCCGGCTTCAAATAGGAAACCTGGAAGGACGGAAAGATACAACATTGATCATACCACAGGGAATTAATGGAAAATACTTCAATCAAATTCCAGACTGCAGAAATCCTGCTTTACCTGAGGAAAACTTGAACTCCTCCTCCAGAACTCAGAGGAAGCACTGAAACGTTTTTTATTCCAGCTGAGAATCGTGTTGAACTGAACCTGTAACTTAATGATTTTACTCTTCAGGATCAGAGGAGAAAACTGAAGCGGGACAATTTAACTTAATAATAAATCAGCCCTCAAACGATTTTTATTCTAACGGGAGAACATCTAAATATCACAGAAATGACATCATATGGAAACATTCAAGTTCTGCAAAATTCATCTGGAAATATAAGATTAAAACTATTTCGATTTGACTCTCTTTCTTGCTATCTGATTGTGGTTGAAGTTATTGAGCAGAATAATAAACATGAACATGTGCAGCTGCAGAAATAAAACCGTTTTCCCTCCTTTAAAGGCTTTTATTTTTAAACCACGTCCAGCTTCACACCAAACTCCTAACAGATATCTGAAGATTTTAGGCTATAATCAGCTTTATTTCTAAAAAACTGATGATAAAACTTATTTTATGAACAAACAACGTTTCCTGTTGAATTCGGCCTCGAAGAGTCTAATAAATCTGGAGACATTTAAAGCAAATAAGTGATACAAAGTCTGTGAACAGGGAAAATTAATCCCTAACATCAGCTTCATGTTTTACCTCCGGCTCATTTAGTCAAACGCGTTAAAAAAACAACAACTAAAATCTCATTTTAAATCTGATTTTTACCATAAATGTTTATTAGTTTATGTTTCTTACCATGTTTATAGCCACGTAGTGAAGGATTATTTGTTAATGCTTCCTGCTTTACTACTTCTTTTCCTGAATCTATCGGAAATGAAAGAACTCTCTGACGTCCCCTAGCGGATGAATGGTGCAATTTCACCGCCTCTGGTAAAGATGAGTAAAATATATGTAAAACAAAAAGCAAATCTGATCTTGAGTTCAGTTTTTTTAAAATCGAAATGAGACTCAACATTAAAACTTAAACAATCAGAAAAATAATTATCTATATATCGATTTTTAACAGATTCCCACAAAAACTTTCTCCATCCTCTGCTGTCTAAAGTTTTATCTTTAGGCAAATGCAGAGCAGAGGTGGTTTGTAACTAGTTACATTTACTTTTACTCGAGTAATATTATTGTGAAGTATCTCTACTTTTACTTGAGTAAAATTTCTAGGTGATCTACCAGCTGTGAGTAAATTCACTTAATAAAGAACAAAAATACACCAGATACAGAAACAAAGCGGTTTATTAAAGGAGAACACCTGTTTCTTCACAAGCTTTCTTTTTCTAATTTAATTTAATTTAAAAATCTGTTGAGCTTGTTGTTGCATTTTGACTTAGAAAAGTGTTTCTTCTGCTTACAATTTGTTATTTTGTAATAATATTATTCTTTTAAATACATTTCTTTCATTTTACTCTTTGAAATACAAGAAATTGCCGATAACTTTATATTTTTGTCTGTCTGATGAGATTTTAAAATATTTAATCAGATGTTATTCAGCACTCAAGTAGCTTTTTTACCTGATACTTTTTTTACTCTTACTCGAATGTTATTTTGGACGGCTACTTTTTAATTTTACTGGAGTAAAAATATGATTAAGTAGTGATACTCTCACTTGAGTACAATTATGAAAACTACTCTACTCACCTCTGATACAGAGTCTGTGGGTGTTTCTCAATGCCAAGGAACCTCGCTTTGATGCCTTGGCCCCGCCCCGGTTGCCTAGGAGACACGTCATCAGGGACCGCCAAGGCGTGTTCCAATGTTCATGTGCTACAGAGGCGTCTGTCCTCCGTCTGTCTGCCGTTTAGCTAACTGACCGAGGATACATGGGAGGTTCCTTGATGCCTTCCCTCGGTCAAAAATTTCCCAGAATGCATCGCGGTATTTTCGAAGTTGCAGCTTCGATTGCTAGCAGTAACTAACTCGCTTTCACATTTGATTTAACCAATATATACACAATTTAAAAAGTAAAACTCTCACTGCAGTGATTTAACAGACAATATTGTTTTGTTTTCTTCAGATCTCAAATTAATTATCTTATCATGAGAAATCGGAGGAAAATTATCTCGTTATCACGAGAAAACTGAGGAAAATTATCTCGTTATCACGAGAAAACGGAAGAAAGTTATCTCGTAATCACGAGAAAATGGAAGAAAGTTATCTCGTTATCACGAGAAAACGGAGGAAAGTTATCTCGTAATCACGAGAAAATGGAAGAAAGTTATCGTAAACACGAGAAAACTGTGATTATCTCGTCATCACAAGAAAACGGAAAAAAGGTTATCTCGTTATCACAAGAAAACGGAGAAAAGTTATCACGAGAAAACAGAGGAAAATTATCTCGTTATCACGACAAAACGGAGGAAATAAAATATATGTATGCATGACCCTTTAGGGCTTCCGTATGTTACACCCAAAAACCTAAAGTTTTTTTTGGGGGAAGAAAAACTTCATTGAACAGATGGATTTATGCTGACATTAAATCAAACACAGATGAACTCTGTTTATTTCAGCAGGCACTGGATTTTATTTAGGAGTATCAGAGGAACTTGGGGGTGAGTACAAATGCACACCACACTTCTCTGACTTTCATTTGTAAAAATGTTGAAACCATATATCAGTTTGTGTTGGTCTGTCACTTGAAGTTTTTCTTTGTAACGTGACAAAATGTGACAAAAGTTCTTCAGTTGGAGGCTTCTTCAGTTTTGCTGCAACACAGACCGCTACAGGAAATCCTTCCTGCCCACAGCCATCATCATCTACAACAACTCCTTAAAGAATTAATTATATGAGCTACAACAATACTTCATTTCCCTCTGGGATCAATAAAGTATTTTTGAATTGAATTTGAATTAAATTGAAGACGTTTTCAAATGCTTTAGCAAAGCCCTGCATATGAATAAAAGGGAAACAGGTTTTTGACTTCAATGTGGATGAAAAATAAATAAGACAAAATGAGGTCAATCACAACTTTTTCCATTTTATTTGACATTTAAGTACAAAATTATAAACAGATACTCTTACTGTGATATTTTAAAACAAGGAGTGTAAATAGTTAAAATCTGTTTGAATATTAACAATAAGAACAAAAAAAGACCATCAATGTACCCAAAAATACCCTGTTTACATTTAGATCTTCTATATAGTCTATGTGATAAAAGCTTGATTTTCATGTAAATCATTTGTAAAACATGGCTGAAGCTAGTTAATTCAGTACATTCCCTTTACCAAACACATCCTGTTTATGCAAATTTTTAATTACAACACCTAATATATAAATCATAGTTCCTTTCATCAGTTTCATTTGAATCATTATGAACAATTAGAACCCTTTTCACCATGTGGAAACAAAATAAAACACTTTCATAAGTAAAAAATAAAGAATTATTTTATAGGTAATACATGTTTGATGGACATTTTCTCTAAAATGATAGACAGTAGCAGACATCTTAATGTTAAATGGTTAAACTGTGATTAATTCAGTGGTCATGAAGCTTTAACATCCAGTGATGCATAGAACCAGAACCAGAACCAGCCTGCTGGTCTGGAAACAAAACAAGAGGCTTCAGATGTTTCACTGATTCTGCAGAGACGACCATAAATATAAACTTTTATCTGAGACAAACAGTGAGCAGATGAATATTTAAATATTCAGTTATCAACGTTTTGATTAGCCAGAGCAGAAAGCTACATAAAACACAGCATGCCTTTTAATATCAGGAAGAAATGCATGACCGGCACGCATACAGCCACGCATTCACATCAAACATGTCCTGGGACGTTTCACTGTCCATTGTATATTGTTGGTTCTGGAACAAGCCAGGCTTTGTCCTGGAGCAGCTGTGGGACCGACTACGGCAACGGCAGCCCAACAGAACCACAAAAGGTTCTGCATGCTCAAAGACGAGGACAAGCATTGGCAAACCCTCCAAGTGTGATACATACGGTGTTTCTTATGTCTCATGGAGCACAAAACAAATTACTGCACCAAGTTCTAACTGAAGTCTGTCCTTTTAAATGAACACTGAGCAGCAAAAACAAACACTACAAACAGTTCTGGTCCAGCTGAAATAACATCAGCACTAATACCTCATCGATTTAATATATGCACGCTCTAAATTTACTGTGTTGAAATCATAAAAGGTATGGGAACAATAATTTATCTCTAAAGACGTGAATCTCCTCTTAGCTCTTTTGCTTTTCTAAGACTCCTGTGAATAGTTAGTGTTAGAAAACAACCATGAATCGACTTTAAACTACCTGTGTATGAAATCATAAGAGAGCCACAAAAAGGTAAAATATTACAAAAGCCTATAACGAGAAATTAGGAGTTCAAATACAGGTCAAGATAAAGAATAGAAATTTTAATCAGGGAATTTGGTAGAATACCAAAAATGCTATTTTCCTTCCAAGCAACCAGACTTTATTGTAATAATAATAATAATAATAATCGTTTATATGGCTGCTAATCCTTAAAAAGTTTCAATCACATATTTTAACACCAACTTACTAGTTAAAACATTTCCCCAAAGTATTAATAAAATATAAAATCGTAAAAAGTGAGAAACAAATGAAAAAGACAAAAACTACATAAGTTTCTTTTTAAAATATATTATTTATATTTGTTGTGGCTCTTCTATGACTAAGCAAAAAACAAACGTAGAAGAAAGTTAGCCTTTTTTGCTAGGCTACATGACACGGCTCAGCAGTAAAAAGAGATTTTTAACCCAGAAGCCAAAACAGAAGAGAAGTTAAATAAAAGTTAATATTATATATTTAAGCAGCGCTGGGAGAGGTTTAGGTTGGATAAAGGCAACTGGCTAAGAAAAGTTAGCATCAATCAGACGCCACTGGCAAATGTTGCAGATAAAAACGTAGCAGATCTGTATTTTCCTACAGGAGCTCACAGACCAAACAGAGGAAAAAGAAACGTTTTCATGCATTAGTTTGATCAAACTGTGACTGAAAGCAAAAGGCTGAGGAAAATTAGCGACTAGCAGGCCCGCTAACTCCTAAACACTGCAGCTAAAACAGCTAGCAGCTAACTGGTTTAAAATCTAAAATCAAAAGCTAGAAAAGCCCCAAAATAAGTTAAATAAGTGTCTACATTACGCTTTCATGTACCACATGTACCTAGATGTGCAACAACCAACAGCTATAGAGAGTTAGCAGCTAGCAGCCCCATTTACTGCTAAATGCTACAGTTAAAAACTTAGCAGACACAGATCTGCATCTGTCCTATGGCTGCTAGAAAATAAAACACCAGACAGAAGTACAAGAAATGTCAGTATTTACATTTTTCATGCATCGCTCTGTCAAAATTGTGACTGAAACGAACAGCAAAGTTTACATAAAAACTAGCAGCTAGCATGTCCATTAGCGGCTAAATGTTCAGTAGCTAAAGAGCTCAAGTTCTACCAAACATCAAGCAGAAGCAAAAGAGGAATCAATATTTAATTTTCCTGCATTGTTATTAATCGATTAAAATAAAAACCAGGTTAGAAGAATGACTCTGTGGTTTCATCAAGGGCAAGAATTATTTCTGCTCTACATTCAGACACATTACAGAGAATAGAGTTTAAAAAACAGAAGCTGTACCATTTTAGAACAGCTGTTCAATCTCTGTGTGTTCTTAGTGGTTATTAATAAAGCCTCCTCAAAGGTTAAATGTGCAAAATGTTAAAATACATACATACACAGTGATCAAATACCATTAAAATATAGAAATAATAATAATAATAAACCGTCCACAGTGTTAAAATAATCAGCTGAAAACCACAAAACAATCTTCTTTGTGTTATAAATCTAAACATTGAGTGACGTCATCGTGAAAGCCTGGATATTTTATGGGAAATCAACCGTAATGAGTGCGAACAGAGAGCTGGTTAGAGGGTTGTAGCCCAGAAATATCCTAAAACAAACCACCCATACTGGAGGTATGTGATGATGCCACTGGTTAAACCATCAATTAGCGAGTTAATAACAATATAAACACGTAAATGCTGAGCAGCTGAACACTTTGTTTTAAGGCTTCTACATTTGGACGGAGGATTGTTTTGTTACAAAGTGGGACCGATTTGGATCAGAACCAGCTCTGAAAAACACACCCACTGCTTTAAAGCTAAAGTCTGGATGACTTGAAAACTCACAAACACAAGGAAGATTAAACTGAAATACTTTGTGTTGTACGGAAGATGTCAGCCTAAACCCTCCGCTCTCTCACCTACGGGAATAACAAAAAAATAATCCGTGATGATCCCTGGGAGTTTTCCGTGGATGACCAGAATATTTGATCTTTTTTAACGAACTCAAACTGTAAATGAATTAATAATTCATCAATGAACAGATGATCTGTGGGACGGTTTGGGATTAATTCGCTGTGGGATAAAGTCTCGGTATTCCCGGTCATTTGCAGCTTCTCATGGTTAGTTTGTTTGGATCAGTTTGTGATAAATGTTCTTCTCTTTCCTACAGCGCTTACTTACACTGTTACGTTTCGGATAAAAGCGTAGACCTGCTAAATGACTAAATGTAAAACAATTTCCAACTTTAGAGTGAAAATGTGCGTTTTTATGGTTGTTTTAGTTTTTTACAATAAAAAAGCGGAGTAATTTATTCCTGCTACGCCAACATTCGGTCTGCTGCAGAGTTTGGAGATCAGGAGGAGAAAACTAGATGTAGAAGCGTAAAAACTAAATAAGCCTCTCTTTTTAGATTTTCATACATTCAGAGCATAAATTCCTCATCGACATGAATGGATATCGAAGTTTAGGTCTGGATCCTGCCAGGCTCTGCAGTACTGATTTAATTTCTCCTGCAGGATTTAAAGGGCTGCTCCAAGTGGACATTTATCCAACCATCTGGAGACTCAGTCGAATTAGATTCCTGCCCTTCATTTTGTCACGAGGCACGACACTACTAGCTCCCAGCACCTGATTTATCCATCAGTTATGAAGCTGGAAGAGGCTGGAGATCCACTCCTCAGCGGGTCTCTATCACCACCGGCTCAAAGATCTCTGACGTTCCTCTGGAAAAAAAAACGACAAGCTGTGATGAGGATGATAAAGGTTTAGGAACCGGGTCAAATCCAGCCCGCTGGGTCCTGGAAGCCTACCTGGTGGCGAGCTGCGTCCCGCTGAGGGCCGTGGTCCCGTCTCTGCTGACAAACAGTCTCAAGTGGCTATCTGAGGAGAAACATAGAGCCCAGAGGAGGAGTTACTGCTGGGAAACTCACACCAACATTTAGGAATCTCTACGGTTTCTACGAGTCGACATCTCCACAGCTTCCTGGATGTACCTCCTGCACACCTGATCTCCAGCAGGTTGTTAGAGGACATAAAAATCATCCATTTTCCTCAGATGATGCAACACTTAAGCCTAGTTTATGCTTCTCCGCATGGGCGGCTCTACTGGGGGGGCAGCTGCCACCCTAAAAGAAAGCCTTGCCACCCCAGTCGTTAGCTATGAATTCAAGAAATAGTTACATAAAATTGGACATTAAAGAACGTGAAGCTCCTTTTTCATGGGACATGAAAATCACCACATAATATTCACCTTGGTGAACCTTTAAAGCTGCTCTGCGGAGTTTGATGAGAGTGCTGCAGAGAGCGCACCATGTGGCCATTAGACGAACTGCAGTCAGCAAAATGGCACTCCCATGGCGTTCAGGTGCGTTATCATCAGTCCGAGCTCTCCGACGGACAGATGCCATTTTCACTCTTTTTGTAGTGCTGGACAAAATTCTTCTTTTCTTTGACTTACAGGGAGATTGTGTTGGTATGTGGACTGGCTAGCTTAGCTTATCTAGCGGCTAACTGATAGAGAACACCGCCTCCTCTTGAACGCGCATACGTGGTCATTACGTAACGGTACACGCTCTCACAGGCAAAGCTTGAGGTGGCACCGACCCGAAACACCTCAAAATAAATGAACCTCTACATGCAACTGTGGCAAAACGTACTAGATTCAATCGTTTCGTTAGGACATGAAAAAAAAACGACTGTAGATTAAAAAGAGTAAAAAAAAAAATATTACATAATGCAGCTTTAATGCGCTTATATAACCTGAAGCAAAACAAATACATGTATGTATCTATCATCTATGTAAACACTGCTGAGTGAAGAGGTGAGGCATGTGTTTTGACTGAACAATAAAACCAAAGTTTAGTACCTTGTCTCAGTAAAACATTGTTTTCAACACAATGTATGTATTCTCACCTTGGTCCAACTCAGTCTACAGATATTCACAGGTACGCTCTTATTCATTTGCTTACTTACTTTGCTTACACCCCTGAACATTTGCCACCCCATAAATATTTTTCTAGATCCGCCACTGCTTCTCCCACACGTACTGACAGAGACATTTTCCTTTTATGCTTCTCCGTTGTTTGCAAAGCAATTCCCCTCCAGGACAGCAGGGGGCGCAGACATTTTCTGGTGGGTCTGCCTACCATTGCAGTGACGTCTCTGGTAGACATTTTATTGACTTCGATTTACTTTGATGTACGTTTACAACTTGTAAACACACGTCCACTCAGGGAGCAATGGCCGACAGATAGCGAGTTTTGATTGAGCTGGAAAGCTTTTCACTAGAAGTTCAGCTCATAAAATCCTCTAAAAACGCCTGTAAACAAACAAACAGCGTCTGGTTTGTTGTTCTCTACACCTCCTGGTGTTCAACATCACCAAAAGACCAGATTAGATCAACTAGCCTTGTTATATAAAGCATCTAGTGGCCAAAATGGACTCATAATGACATCGACTATAGAGCGCCGTTCTGGAGAAATGATCTGATGTTGGGCTGACCAATCACAGACGTGCGCTCTCTGTTGACGGATAGTTAAAACATTTAGGCTCTACTCCGTCCGCCCTTGCGTTGACGGATGATGGCGCTGCGTGTCTCCGCAGACGGAGAAGCATAAAAGGGCCCGTTGCTTTTCCCCTGTTCCTTTTAAAACAGTCCTACAGTTTAAACACTTGTCGTCTGACGGTTCTGCTGTGAGTAACTTTAGCCTTTAGTGCTGTGTTTTCAGCAACAAACAGGGTCAGAACTGGGAATCTGAATTTCTGTCTCCAACAGCAGAAGTAACCGAAGCAACTGACCGGTGAATGAACACATTTTGTTATTCTACTAACTTTGAAATTAGTTTTATAAAATCTGAAATCAAAGTGTGACACAAACCTTCGTCGTTGCTGCTGTCAGAGAAATTCTGGCTCTGAACGATCTTCTCCACGATGTCGTCGGCGTCAATGCGAGTGTCGTCCACACAGCTGGGCTGACTCTGCACAGCATCCTTCTTCCTCCTGTTAATCAGCGGCATCATCAGAACTCAACATAAACCACCCACACAGGCAAGGCAATTTTATTTCTATAGCAACACTTTCAACAACAAGGTGATTCAAGCTGCTTTACACGATTATGGGATAAAATAAAAACAGCAGTAAAACACAGACAAAGCATATAAAGTAAAAACAGCAATAAAACAAGAATACAGAGTCACATGATACATGAAAACATGACTCAAAAGCAGCTCTAAACAGAAACGTTTTTAGTTGTGCTATAGTAACAGTAGATCTTCAACATACTTTGGTGCTAAGCCATGTAATGATTTATAAAGTAGTAAAAGTATTTAGAAGTCTATTCTCTGAGCTACAGGGAGCCAGTGTAAGGACTTTAGAACTGGGGTGATGTGCTCTACTTTCCTGGTTCTAGTGAGGAACACGAGCAGCAGCGTTCTGGATCAGCTGCAGCTGTCTGATTGACTTTTTAGGCAGACCTGTGAAGACGCTGTTGCAGTAATCAATCCGACTAAAGATAAACGCATGGATGAGTTTTTCCAGGTCCTGTTGCGACATCAGTCCTTTAATCCTAGAAATGTTCTTCAGGTGATAGAAGGCTGACATTGTTATTGACCTTTATGTGACCCTGGAGGTTCAGGTCTGAGTCCATTACTACACCTAGATTTCAGGCCTGATCTGTAGTTTCTAGCTGGATTAACTGAAGCTGTGTGCTGATTGTTGATCGTTCCTCTTTAGGTCCACCGAACTACAACCTGTTATTTTTTTATATATGGAATATAAACATAAACTGAAGACCAGGGCTCTCATTTATAAAGCCACTAACGCACCAAACGGGGTCTGAAAAGTGCGTCGGTCACTTTCTACGTTAGGTGTGGGATTTATAGAAAACATACGTTACAGAAAAATGTGTTTTTATTTTTGTTTTGATTTGTTTTGATTTGCTTTTTCCCCCCCAATTTTATTGTTGCTACAAGACGCAATCATATAATTCAAACTTTATATTTATGGTTTTTATTTGTGTTATCGCTTGTGGTCTTGTTACACATTTTCTTATTGCTAACTATATTTTAGTCATTTATTGTGAAGCACTTTGGTTGCCTTTTGGCTGATTAAAACTCTATATAGATAAACAATGATTTATTGATTAAAAAGGGTTTTTTTGTGTCTCTACATCATTCATAAACATCTCGACAGACAGACAGACAGACAGACAGACAGACAGACAGACAGACAGACAGACAGACAGACAGACAGACAGACAGACAGACAGACAGACAGTTTAATCATCCCGAAGGAAATCAGTAGGCCTACTGTTCTCACACAGACACACAATATACAAGAAGATCAAAAAATAACTAGAAAAATTTACGAAATAAATAATAAAACCATAATTATACAACTTTAAAAGAGACAGCACTGTCATGCCTCCCCCCCATTTTCCTTCTTCATCCCTTTGTTCCCCAACAGTGGACTTATAAAGCCTGATTGATCCAGGCATGAAGGACGACCTTAGTCTCTCAGTTGAACCCTTCAGGGAGAGCAAGCTGACGCTAACGGAGGGACAGCGTTCATGGTTTTCCATGAACCGCCCCACATCAAGCCTTTGCAGAATATTCCCTTTGCATGGACCGTTTATGGTAGAAAGCGGGTGTGTAGGAGGCGGGATATGATCCCAAAAAAACCTGAGCTCATTTCTAGGCAGAGCGGGATTAATAAAGCGGAAACTTCGTGCACAGATTGGAGCTTTCTATGGATGACTACCCTGTTGTTACTTATCTGCACAACATCTAGATACTATCTGAACATTTTTCCTCTCCTCCTAAAGTGGTGTGACTTCCTAAAGAATCCCAGGCATGTGTTAGTTTACACCAGCCTAGGATTCAACCGTATCCTTTTATCGGTATGAAAGAGTCCCGACATGCCTGACGGTGAGATCAGAACCTGGGAGAACATGCAGAGGCAGGTGTGTGTGTGTGTGAACCCACCTGGAGGACCTGTTAGACAGGAGAGCTGCTGCAGAGGGGGGAGGAGGTCTCTCCGGCTTGGTGGGAGTGGAGGGAGGTGGATGAGAGGAGTGAGCGACCCCGCAGGAGGCGCTGCTGCTGGAGGAGGCGTTTCTGTGGTGACTGAGGTCAGTCAGGCTGGAGCAGCGAGAGTGACCTGTGCTGTAGCCTGGAGGTGGGAAGGGAGGAGGAGAAAGGAAAACAAAACAAAAACAGTCAAAAAATATCGCTGCTTGTCTTAAAATCAAGTATAGAGAAAAACAGCTGATCTAGCTGTCATTTCGTTTTGTTTTCCTTCCAAGCAGCCTTCCTAAACAAGTAGCCTTCGTCTTTATACATCTGGCTGATTGTTTCACACATTTTTGGATTTTCAAAAACTATCGACTCCATGTTGTTCTTTAATGCCATATTCAAAGCGGTACGGGGACTAAAGAACACAATGGCTGAAATGGTAGCTGATTCCTTTTATGTAAAAACTACTGATGTAAACAGATGTCTGAACCTGGTGTGGTTACCCGTTTCAGGCTCTCTGTTACAAAGCTTACATTTCAGAAAAATAAAATGGCTTTCACACTTGACACTATCACTGGGTCACTGGGATATTTATCATATTTATGTATGCAAACTTATGATGCTGGCATGTTACATCCTGCCCAGGGACTAGCTTTATAGCTAAAACTGTTGCATTTAAAGAAATGTTTATTAACATATATATATATATATATATATATATATATATATATATATATATATATATATATATATATATACATATATATATATATATATATATATATATATATATATATATATATATATATATATATATATATATGCTAGTTAGTGGTTTATGTATTAGAGTTACATGCTAACAAGTTAATTAAGCCTAATCAGACATCCACATTAGCTAGCATGCATGCTAGCTACTTAAACAGCCATGCATGTTACCATACTAGTTATTTAAATGTTGATGCTAATATGTGAATTAGTTAGCTATCATGCTATTTTCTTAAAATGTTAGTTAGTGAAAAAGTTAGTGAAGTAGTTATCTGTATCTTTGGTTAGATAGCATGCTAGTTAGCGTGGATAGCGCTTGCCAGGGGAAGACACAAGCAGTAAACTTAGACTAGGGCTTATCCTGTATCCAAAACACATTTGGAAAATGTTAGTTATGTTTTACATAGTTTAATGTATCTTTGTTCTGCTCAATGTCTTGTCTAGTCTTGTCATTTTATTTACCTCCTGTGGTTCTATTCTTTTATCCTTTTTGTTAAGTTACAAAGTGTGCTGGAGTATTGTTAAGAAAGCTAATATCCAAATTAAGTCACCAATGATCTTTGATATTTGATATCTACATTGTCAGTTAATCATTCATCTTCCTTCCACATGTTCAGCTGGTAAATGTGACGCTGACTCCTCCGTTTCCCTGCTTTGTCATTAAGATGCTCTGCAGCCACCCTGTCATGTCTGAAAACCATTTAGTTTGTAGTCATCACATTTTCATCATCATTACAAATGCTTCTAGAGGAAAAAAAGTCATGTTTTTTGTCTCCAAACAGCTTGTTCCATCAGAGCACCTCATTGATCTTCACAGAAGCTGACCTGATATTTTACTGTGCTGACTGGAGCTCCGGACGTGCCGAGTAAGGAAGACCTCATCTGGACCGGGAAAGCCGTCTCCATGCTCAGACAGCCCTGCAAGGACAGGCGACAACAACACACCAACCAGTTGTATATGCTTTTATTAGTTTTGCTGACAAAAAATACCACGTAATGAGTTTCTTCCACAATATCATAGTAGCGCCAAATCGGATCAGCAGTTCTTACCTAAACTACGCACCGACGACGGTCTGGGTTTAAAGGCACAGTTGCCTCCTAGTGGCTGCATTGTACCGTTGGTGCTCTCCCCCTTACAGTCCAGCTGCAGGTTGGGATCCTCGTCCCCAATCAGCACAGATTTAGCCGTACTGGGAGGCCTGGAAGCAGAACAGTGCAATCACGCCACCGAATCCATCCATCCGGAATACCAGCAGGATCGAACAGAGATCACCTGAGCTCAGGTACCTCCTGCAGATCCCACAGAGGAACTCTAAGGTTTTTCTCTACACCATTTTTCCATTCATTTTTGATTCTGAGTATAACGCGAATAAACCAAATTAACTGTTAGGGACCTCCAGAGCCAAGTTCCCTTCTAGTAGACTATGAGCAGACGACAGAAAAAATGACTTCTAAAGCAAATTGGGTCTGATACAGGAAGAAAAACGACGTGTTAGTTGGTGGAGGAGTGAAATGAGCAGAAGCTGGGTTCAGGTTCAGAAACAAAACTTACGTTTTAAAGCAGGGGTCCCCAGACAGAAGAGTCATCCCGATGGTTACCTGAAAGATAAACACTATTCAATCAGTCTCTAAAGGTGCAAACTTTATGGAGACAGAAATACAGGCTAAAATTTATTTTAAGGGTTTCAGAGCAGTTTTGTTAAGTTTTTTTTATTTTTTTATTTTGAACACAGATGCCTGGATAAAATGCATAAATAAGCTGCTCTCTCTGATTGGACTCCAGCAAACGGCTGAATGTGAGGAAGAATCCCATGAGATAAGAAATAAATGAGCAAAACTACGGATTACTGGAACAATCTGTGTGGCAGAGTGGAACGAGGCTGGATCAGGGAATCTTTTCTCATATAACTCTATGTATTTCTGCAAAAAAACCTACAAGCTGCTGTTTGAGGTGGGGCTTAGGCATGCAAGAGGACCCATAAAGATAGAAATATGTCTCTGTCTATTTATGGCTTACGAAAATGATTTTTGGGTTACACACCAGCATTAACAATTTTTGATGGTCTTATCATTTTTCAAAAATAACAACTTTTATTAACTTTAGATTAATAACAGTTTTGCAACTGGTATTTTCATTTTATGTAGTTTTTTTTCCGGCAACTCGACCTTTCTTTTGACTTTGATGTCCCATTGATAAAGTTGGTGTCCTAAGCCGCATTGTGTGAATAGTTCAAGGCTGCACAACCAGGAGAAACAAAAACCTAGCTGTGGGAGGGTGGAGGAGCATCTGAACCTTCTGGGTTGATTGTTGTTGATCCTAGAATCTGGCATTGTCCCTCTTCCTTTTTGGTGCTCCGGTGATCACCGGCACGTCTGAGGCCTTGACTTTCCACCAAATTCTCTATTTCCTCTTTGAGGCTTTTCTTTTTGGGTTGTTGCATAGAAATGTGTCATGGCCTCACAATCCACAAAGTCTCCTTAAATCATACATCTGCAAATTGTATGGTTGTAACAGACTTCATAAACCCAATCAGTCCCCATTAGGGCTGGGAGATATGGAAATAAAATTCCATCACGAAAATATTTTAAGTCTATCGATGAAAATCACGATATAAAACAAATCTTTATTTTCCTTTGATCTTTGTTTCTGATTATTACTTTTTATATGCATCCTCCTCTATTTATGCTAATTAATTCTCTTGTTCTCTAGAATTTATCCGGGGGAGCTCTCTATCTACTATTATTAACTTTTGTTTTCTTATTTGCACATATTCCTGCTCACCTATGGTCATTAGAATTATGATTCAAGTTTTTATTTGGATTTCAAGTTTCACTGATGTTTTTATTTATTGGATGTAGTATTTGTGATGTTGAGAGTTATGTGTTTTTTACCGGAAGTCTTATGTCACATGACTCGACTGATGCCTTATAATTGAAGCACCTGTTGTTCATTTTATGTGTAAGGCCTGAAGAAGACCGCGTTGAAACGCCTTCTTCATGTCCCCCTAGACTGAATAAAGGACTTTTATTTACCAGAGTGCCTCGGATCCACTCCTCTTTTTTTCAAATCTCTATTTTTGTCAACATTTAACATTCTCTGGTACTATCTGAAGATATCAGAATGTTATTTTTTATTTAAATATTTATTTTTCAAAGGTTTAACATGTTGTCGTACATTATACAATTGTTTCGGAAAAGCTAGGTTGGGGCTGGGTAATATGGATTAAAAATAAAATCGTTGATTTTTTTTTTCATGCCAAATTTGATTTTTGATATGAATTGATATTATTTTTCCATTTCTATTCTTAAAAAGAAATTACAAATGACAGAAAATATATTTTAAATCTTGCTTTTATTTCAATCACCCCTTCTTGGAGCTGACCTGAATTCAAAGCCCAAATAAATACACGCTGTAAAACATGTTTGTGAAACAAGGGGGCTGACATCAATTTGAACTATAGAAACCCAAGAGGTGCATTGGTGGAATATTTTTTATGATATACAATTAAATTAAATTCACAAATACTTTATTGATCCCAGAGGGAAAATAAGTATGGTAGTAGCTCATACTAATTAATTATTTTAGAAGTTGTATATCGTGATGGTTGTAGGCAGGTAGGAATTGAAGGAAGAATATTTTTGATGTTACAAAAATTGATCCTTCATAAATAGAAAATTTGATGAATCGATATATTGCACAGCCCTCGTCCCCATAAACCACCTCATAACAACCTCATAAACATGTGAAATGTCATATATGGAATGTATGTATATTCTGGAAGCAGGTTTCTATTGTTGAAGTGAGATTTGTCTTCTCTGGGTAAAATAAAAATGTTTCACATAGCTTTTGTGTCCAACAGAGACAGGGAAAGTTGTGTCCCTATAAACACTCTAAAAGACATAGTGGTGCCGTAAACCACAAATACGTGTGTGTGTGTGTGTGTGTGTGTGTGTGTGTGTGTGTGTGTGTGTGTGTGTGTGTGTGTGTGTGTGTGTGTGTGTGTGTGTGTGTGTGTGTGTGTGTGTGTGTGTGTGTGTGTGTGTGTGTAATGCCTTGAGGATAGAGTTGTCCTGCCGGGTGTTTTTGGTGTCATAACCCTCCAGGATGCAGCAGCGGACCGTGGAGCCTGAACCAGCAAACTCAGAAATATTGAGATCAGCAAAACCCAGCTGGAGGCAGACGGAGACACAGAGAGACAGATGAACAGAAAGTAAAAATGAACTACAGACGTGGTGATCCACTCTTCCTAACCCTACAGTTTTCTGACATCCTTTTTGGCTACAATCCCGATTTCTCTGCCTTCGTCAGAGGAAGTGAACGGAGAACACGGGAGGGAGACACTTTATGCAGAAGTCAACAGCCTTTTGTAACCTCCATGTTCAAGGTCTACACTCATCTTCCTGATAAATTACCAGTTTTAGTGTAGAAACAAAATAAGAGCACAAAGAGGTTGAAAATAATCTAAAATCTCATTTAAACATATGAAAAAAATAACTGGGTAATGTCAGAAACTCTAAAGAAATCCTCAGAGTTCATCAGTCCAACATATAGGGCAAACAAGGCGTGGCTCGTTTAATAATGAGTCTCCGTTACAGATTTAGGCTCAGAAACAGATCATAAGGTACCTTAGAGAAGGTCTTTCCTCCCTTCAGTTCCTGCAGAGACAGAACAAAATGATGAGAATTGAGCTCCACAAACCTTCTGTTGTTTAGAAACGCTGAGGTCTGTCTCAAGTAGGTTTTACTTCAGCAGCATATTTAAAAACACAATTCCCGATCCCAACATGCATTCTATAGACTTTTATAGGCAGAAATAAGACACTAGTTTACAGAACACACAGGTAAGGAGGGCGACAGTTTAGACAGGACTTCTTCTCCAAGGAGTAAAGATCTGTAGATGTTTTACCTTGCGTACAGAGACTCTGCAGATGCAGGGGTCCAACACTCCTGTAATTGGATTAGCACTCATTTTACACACAAAAGAGAACTTCTTCCCCCATCGGACACAGTTCTGCTGCACCTCCTCCCTGCAAAACACAGAAACACACAAACTTTATTTAAAAGATTAAAAAGATGATTTTTATCAAAGTAATGGATTGAGCTTCGAAGCTTCAATAGCAAACAAAAGGAGTTTTAAGTTTTAAGTAGTAATGCTAACTAGCATTCCAAATGTAACTAGCTTGTTCATATTAGCATCCGAGCAATCAGTACAATGAGTTTGTAAAAATGCAAAAATTAGCTAAAATGCTAACATGAGCTAGTATGCTAATGCTGACTAGCATGCTATCATTAGCCTAAAAAAATCAGGTGGAAATGTCAGTCAAAATTCAAAAATTTGCTAAAATGCTAACATGAGCTAGCATTCTAATGCTAACTAGTATGGTACCATTAGCCTCAAAACAATCAGTACGAAAAGTTAGTAGAATTTCAACAATTAGCTAAAATGCTAACATTAGTTAGCATGCAAATGCTAACTATCATGCTAATGCTCAAACATTTTATCACCTCTTCCTAATAAGACAACCAGGAAAATAACATATAAGACTAAATCCTTCTACTAAACCTAAAGATGGTTCAAAAATCTATTAGCTTCAGGGTTTGCACACATGCTAGCTGTGGTTTTTCCCTCTCTTGTATTTATTTTCCAGTTGATCTGTAGAGAAAAAGGTTTGAATATCTAATATTACAACAACCTGACATGTTAACAGGGATGTGAACACTTTTGAGAGCCAATCGATATTATTGTAGCTTTGCTCTTTAATGCAGGGTGTATTTACTCCATGCAGTTTCTTTATCTCTCATAGAGTGTGTAATACTGTGTCTGTCTGTGATTTCTGTGTTTTAAAGCATGCAGCTGACAGCCAACATGATTTCTTCCTTGCAGGAGAAAATTATTCATTTTACGACAGGGTTTTCCTTGTCCATTAACTGCAAACAGATGGAATGTTTATGTGAGTTGGTGTCAGACTCCGCCTCCCTAACAGAAAGTTAGGTCAGATGAAACAAACCAAAGATCACAATCCGCTGCGACCAAATCAGTAACTCCAATTTTATCTCTGAAGACTGTATAAGAGGTAATAGTTCACGTTTTGTCTTGTCAGCTTTTATTTTAATGAACACACACCGAGTCAGGCTGCAACACATTTTAAAGGTTGAGATGGGGCCATTTAGGGCCATTAAATCAGTCTTCACGTAAGAGTCTCTGAGGATTAAAGATCATCATCAGAGAGGAGCTTTGGTTTCACAAGAAATGAGAGAGAATCTTTGAACTGATCATGAACAAAGTTCCTTGGAGAACAACGAGAACAGATCTGCATATTCATTCATCTAAACTGCAGATGATCGTCAAATAATTCAAAGAATCTGGATGGATTTCACGGAGCAAGTCTGAACTGGACAGCTGTGATCTCCGATTCCTCAGAAGGAACCACATCAAGAACTGATTAAACAGTTTTTTAAAAGTTAAACAGTCAACAATTAACAGCAATAATTTTGGTTATTATCTTGCCCGTCATAAGATAAAGAAATGGGGGTTCATTTTTCAAAGTCATATTTGTGTCCATGTTACATTACTAGCTAAACAGTTAGTTTACAAATTAAATATTAAGCTCCAAACTAAATATTTAGCTTGTCAACTAAATATTTATTCTACAAAAAACAATATTTAACATGAAATATAAATATTTCCTCCTTTCTGTTTCATTCATCATCATGTGATGACATCATCATTATGCAAATTAGTGTATGATGTCATCTGGTGACATCTAGCGACTTTCTGGGGCAACTTCAGCTACTTTCTGTTGGAGACAGTTGGCAACACTGGCAGTGCCACAGACACAGACAGCGAGAAAGATGGAGAGCAACGTGAGCTCTTTTGTCTCAGAGCGATCTTTTCAGGTGGAGGATTCCTCTCCTCATACGTTTTTTGAAACTATACCTGTTTTGTCTCAGTGTAGAGCAAACCGTAGTTATTTTGAAGTCAAACTTTGGGATTTGCCATTTGACTGACTACAAGTGTCCAGTTTAAAGTGGACCTGTAGCTCATGATGGAAATCTTCAATCCTTAGACTAGGTGTGTTTGTCCAGGTTATGAATGGCCTTCAGGTAAACCCAGTACCTGTGTGTCCTCCAGCTGAGGCAGTTCGGACCTGTTCTTACAGAACAAGCGGGGAGAAGCCACAGGAACCTGACTGAGCCAACTCATTCCTCTACAGACTCGTCTCAACTTGACTCGGTTATCCATCACTCCACAGCTCATATCAGAGAAAATCTTATGTTTCATGGTGACAGTTACATAACACATGTGCAGCGGAGGCCTGCTGCCGAATCTGGACACACGAGAGGAAGTATTTGCTGCTTTAAAGCCTCAGTAACTGCAGGGAGGTAAAATATATAGAGATTATAGATCTCAGATGTAAGGGATTTAGTTTTAACCCTGATTTATTTCTGACAGATTAACATTTCTGACTGATCAAACTTAAATTTAATTAATGTCAATAATGACGCTTTTATCCCATTAGGATGTTTTCATTCATTCTGTGGGAACTTCCTTTCTTAGAAATTGTTTAAATGTTTTAAGCCGCCTGAGCGATTTGCAGCCATGTTTATTGTCTGAGGAGTTTTTTGATTCCCCTGAACTGGTCTGAAGAGGAACTTGAAGTCTCCGGCGCTCAGACAGCGATGGACAAACAGGTTCTGCAGGTTCTTTCCTTTCGGCCCGGCCTACCTGGTCACACAAGCTCACCTTTGTGAGGAAGGTACACACAAGCGGTGCTTTCTCTCACAATGAGGCTGACCTGCTTCTGAGAGGATATTCTGACTCTGTAACCAACACGTGTCTCTAACTCAGCATGTTTTTCAACCCCGCTGGGGAAGCTCTTTACACTCCATTCGGTCAGATCAGGGCATGTTCTATGAACGCTGCGCCATGCATGGTGACCAACTCTTATCTTTATTGCTGTTTCCTGATGGAACAATTGAAAGAACTTTCACACTCACTGTCCTGACTATCATTCTGTAGTCAAAAGCACAAAATGACAAAATGCTAACCGGCCTTACTTCTAGAGACCAAAACTCAGAAGACTCAGAACAAAATGCTATTAGTCTGTTAGAGCTCGATAACAATATGGTAACAGCTTGCAAGATAGTAACTAAACAGTTTGTTAGTAAATGACTAACAAGTAAAGCTAGCTAAAGCTAAGAAGTGTCATTAAAAGGTTGCAGGCATATTTTCAAATTTGTCTGTTTCTTGTGTCACATAAACATAAGCTTAAATATTTTAGCAGCATAACAGCATGCAGGTAGTAGCTAACAAGACACTTACAATGTGTTAATAAGTGGCTAACAGCTCACAAGCAACCTGCTGACATTGTGGAAGAAATGGCTAACAGCTAACCATAGATATATATATACTGACTAGATGTCGCCTTGGGCATCGAAGCATACGTCAACACCGCCGCCATCTTGGGTCGGGGATCTGAAGCGTCAAATTAGTTTCCCTGCATTCAGATCAGGTCTGAAGATGCCGGACATTTGAGCTGCATATGGATGTTTGAACGAAAGAAATGAAGAAACTAAACAGCAAGGGATAACATTTCACAGGTGAGAATGTGCTTTATGACATTGTGGTTACAAAATTATATTGTTTCAGTGTCATGTTAGTCCTTTGTCGACAACCGCCATGTAGTTAATCAATGCTAACGTTAGTTAGTTACCCATGCTAGTGCAAGTTGTTTTTGCCAGTTATGAAAATCAATGTTTTGTTTTTTTAAAGATTTATACGGCTTTGAAGACAAACCGATCGCAAAATTTGTGGAAATGGTCCAAAAAGCGCACAGTGTATGTCCGTCTTACCTCTGGGAAGCATGGAGCTGGTAGAGCAGCATAATTAGAACAACTTCCATTAAAGAGGATACTGAATATGTGAAAATTGCGCTGGTGGATGCACTGTTTAAAAAACAAACAACAAAAAGAACATCAGGTTTTTAAGTGGTGGGGACAAAACTGTAATTGATAAATATTACCAGGGACATGTTCCCGGCTACAATGACTCAAATATCTATACTTTCATGCAGGACCCCAAATCCGTGCGCACGGTTTAATAAACTGAGGGTAGGGAGGGATTCTTACACCTGAAAAGTATTCCTGCACCTGACCCCGGCTGGGTTCCAGATGTGAACTTTTTTCCCACAGAAAAATATGCAGAGTTGTGGGTCTGAGAGGGCGGACAAGCTGCTGCTGATGCCACGGGGGAAAAATAATAATCACCTGCTATGACTGGATAATTCAAGTGAATTCTTATCTTTAATTTCAATCATCTTAATATATTTGATCTTATCATAATTTCAACAATAACTTTGTTTTTCACACTTTTCTGTCAGTTTTTAAAGGGTAAACATATGTGCAAGATTCGGCCTAGATTGACGCTAATGCATTAAAGGGGATTGGATCCCCGCGGCAAGATGGCGTCTCTATTGACGCATTCGTTCCAATGAGAAGCAGTAGTCAAGGCGATATCTAGTCAGTATATATATCTATAATTGGCAACCAGCTTGTTAGCAAGTGGCAAAAAGCTCACAAGCAACCTGCTAAACATTGTGGAAGAAATGGCTAACAGCTAACTAGCAAGTAGCAAACAGCTTAGTAAGTTGCTCAGAGCCAAGTAGCGTAGCAGCTTAGCTATTAAGCTTACCAGCTTGTAAATTTAAACCTTTGATTTAAACAAGGAGAAACTCATCAGAGTTTGTATTAATTTTTAAAATTGTGATGGTGCGGTGCGTACAGTGACTGTTAATTCAATTCAATTCAGTTTTAGTTGTTGGACTGTGGACGGAAGCTGGAGTGCCTGGAGAGTGCCCACGCATGCACAGGGAGAACATGCAAACTCCATGCAGAATTCAATTCAGTTTATTTCTATAGCGCCGATTCACAACAGATCTCATCTGAAGGCACTTTACAAGATAAGTAATTTCAATGAAAACATTCCAATCAGTTTAAAGGTTTAGCTAGTTTTCTATGTAAGCAATCCTGAACTGAAAACTAAAAACTGAATAATGTACGCTTACAACAGAATATGAACCCAAACATACGCTGGCAATTTATATTTTAGAGGAGTTTAGAAAAACATAACAGATTTTAGCATGTATGTTGTTAGCAGTCTCATTGGTGTGTTTTTTATCTGACCACTTATGAATGACCAAAGGCTCCACTTTGGGACAAAGCGGCACCATTGTTTCTTTTTTTTTTACAAGCTATAGAGTAAAATGACTTGTGAAGGTAGTTGGATCTGTGACTCTAAAAAAACAAAAATATCAGACGAGGATTTAAAATGTTAAGGAATGTGAGGCTGTAGTTTTGTCATTAACATCTTTCCGTACATCTTTAATCATATTTGCAGCAATAACTGTCCTCTGCATGGCTGCTGCTCTTCAGCATTATTTCCACCTTGATAGATGTAACACAAGAAGAAGTAAACAGAAGGTTTCTGCACAGCAGCAGCTTCTTCTCTAGATTCACAAACCATGAAACAAACTAATTAAAGTCGTGAGTTCACACTGGTGCTGCTAGAATAAATGACTCAAGGTGGAACAGAAGCGGACTCTGTGGAGGACACTGAGTCAACGTCTCCTCAGTCAGATTTATTTTGAGCTGCAGCTTCTACACACTCCTGTTCAAGCTTTGAATTTGGGCCACATTTCTTCTTATTTTACTTCCAAGCGGTCAGACTTCCATGTAATCCTTTAAACAACATCCTGAACAACAGTTCTGCAGGTTTTTCAGCGGTTATCTTGAAGCTTTGGCAGATTTTTCACTCATTTTCATGACCTCACAAAAGAAACGTCAGAACTACTGATTGCAACAAAAAGAACAACAACCACCATGCAGTGGAGAGATGAATCATCCTTCATTTAATAATCTACTGTATGAACATATTCAGCTGGCAGCTCACCTCACTGGTATGTGGTGCAGTTTGTAAAGTTACACAGGCAAAAGTTTTCAGCCATAATTTGGGCTATTTAGCGTGTCATAAGAGAAAATAATGGGGGCTCGTTCGAGGTTATATTTGTGTCCATGTTATTAATTCCTTTATAAATGCAACAATTTCAGACTAAATAAGAAGCTAAACATTTAGCTAACAAGCTACACTGCCTATCTAAATATATAGCTTTTAGAGCTGGCTATCAATTCAAATTTCAAGAATTGATTAAATTCGATATGGAAGCATATGTGAAACATAAATCAAATTAAAACAGATTAGCAGAACTGCTTTTTCATTTTCAAAATCTAGCTGCTATTTTTGACTCATAAATAAAATTAAAAATTGAATCATCCTAACTGCTTTTTCATTTTACAATTCAACAGTGCTCATTCTGTAACTTAATTACAATTAAGTAGAAAAAGGCATTTAAGATTTAATTTTCAGATTGCACCCCAGCAAAATACTTATAAAATTCAAATTGAAATGTCAAAGTTTAAAATGAAAATGCATTTGCAGAAATGCATTTTCAATTCAATTCAGTTTATTTATATAGCGCCAATTCACAACAGATGTCATCTCAATGCACTTAACAAGAAGTCATTTCAATACATTTATACAAACGTTCCAATCAGTTAAAAAGTTTCCTATTTAAGGAATCCCAGCAGATTGCGTCAGTGATTGACTCGAGGTTGGGCCCCGTTGATGCAGACTTTCCAACCACAGCAATCCTTCAGCAATCCCTCATACTGAGCAAGCATGTAGCGACGGTGGAGAGGAAAAACTCCCCTTTAACAGGAAGAAACCTCCAACAGAACCAGAACCAGTAGGAGCGGCCATCTGCCACGACCGTCTGGGGGTTTGAGAAGACAGAGCAGAAACACAGAAGGAACAGAAGATCTGATATAAGAGAACTTTCTATGTTACAGAAAGTAAAAAGTGGATAACAGGACACAGTGGATGTTCAGTTACTGGGAGGATCATCCCAGTCGATGCCCCCCGTCCAACAGGGCATTGCAGCCAAGCAGGATACCAGACCGGGTATATCTTCTATGGAGAGAAAAACACTGAGAGAAAACAAAGTTAACAGTCGAAATAACAGCAAATTGTTCAACTGGAGAGTAGTAGGAGAGAAAAGTAGCAGAGTGAAGAAAAGAGGTCAGTCTGTCCTCCAGCAGTCTAAGCCTATAGCAGCATAACTACAGAGATAGCTCAGGATGACCTTAGCCACTCTAACTATAAGCTTTATCAAAAAGGAAAGTTTTAAGCCTGGCCTTAAAAGTAAACAGAGTGTCTGCCTCACGGACTAAAGCTGGGAGCTGGTTCCACAGGAGAGGAGCCTGATAACTAAAAGATCTGCCTCCCATTCTACTTTTAGAAATCCTAGGAACTACAAGTAAACCTGCAGTCTGAGAGCAAAGTGCTCTGTTAGGAACATATGGACCAATTGGATCTCTGATGTATGATGGAGCTGATTATTATGGGCTTTATATGTAAGAAGGAGGATCTTAAATTCTATTCTGGATTTAACAGGGAGCCAATGAAGGGAAGCTAAAACAGGAGAAATGAGATCTCTCTTTTTATTATTCAGCAGAACTCTTGCTGCCGCATTTTGGATCAACTGAAGGCTTTTAATGGCATTTTGTGGACTTCATGATAGTAAAGAATTACAGTAGTCCAGCCTTGAGGTAACAAATGCATGGACTAGTTTCTCAGCATCACTCCTGGACAGGATGTTTCTAATTTTAGCAATATTCCGGAGGTGAAAGAAGGAAATCCTAGAAACCTGTTTAATATGGGATTTAAATGTCAAGTCTTGGTCAAAAATAACGCCGAGGTTCTTTACGTTATTACTGGGGGCCAATTTAATGCCATCCAGGTGAAGTGATTGACTAATCAGTTTCTTTTTTAGAACTTCTGGTCCAAAGACAGCAACTTCTGTCTTGTCAGAATTTAAAAGCAAAAAGTTTAGATTCATCCATATTTTTATGTCTTCCAGACATGCCTGTAATCTACCTAACTGACTGGGTTCATCAGGATTTATGGATAAATATAGTTGTGTATCATCGGCATAGCTGTGGAAATGTATCCCATGCTGTCTAATGATTCTGCCAATTGGAAGCATATATATGGTGAAAAAAATTGGTCCAAGCACAGAACCCTGTGGAACTCCACAAGTAACCCTTGAGAGTGAAGATGATTTATCATTTAGATGAACAAACTGGAATCTATCAGACAAATATGATTTAAACTAGCCTAGTGCTGTTCCTTTGATCCCTGCAACATGTTCAAGCCTTTCTAAGAGAATATTATGATCGACTGTGTCAAAAGCAGCACTGAGATTTAACAAAACCAGAACAGACACCAGTCCATTATCTGAGGCCATGAGAATATCATTAGTAACCTTCACCAGTGCTGTTTCAGTGCTATGATGAGCTCTAAAACCTGACTGAAACTCTTCAAACAGCTCGTTACTGTTTAGATGCTCACAGACTTGATTAGCAACTATTTTCCCTCCAACTTCCTAGTATTCTGCTTTAAAGTACGCAACTCTGCGTTAAACCAAGGAGACAGCCTCCTATGGCTAGCCACTTTCTTTTTTAAGGGGGCTACACTATCTAATGCCAAACGCAATGAGAACGTAACGCTGTGAACCAGACCATCAATTTCTGAAGGGTTAGAGATAGAATTGCTGCCATCCACAGTGTTATCCACTGATAAAGCTCTACTATAATGAAATTTTCTTTCAGATTTAAGATGGTCAGTTAAAGCAAAAGTTATTAAGATGTGGTCAGACAGGACCAGGTTATGTGGGTGGACTGTTATTTCCTCACACTCAATACCGTATGTCAGTACAAGGTCCAAAGTGTGTTTACCCGAGTGGGTCGATCCCTGTACTTTTTGAGTAAAGCCAATTGAGTCTAAAATAGCATTAAAGGCTGCATTTAGGTTATCACTTTCAGTATCCACATGAATATTGAAGTCCCCCACTATAATAACCCTATCAGTATTTAATACTAAATCAGATAAAAAATGTGAGATCTGATCCAAGAATTGAGAGTAAGGGCCTGGTGGACGATACAAAATCACAAACAAAAATGGTCTTAATGTTTTGCAACTTGGATGAGGAAAATTAAGGGTTAGATGCTCAAAAGAACTGTAGCTATTAATTGGTCTGGGACTAATTAGTAAATCAGAACGAAAAATGGTTGCAACTTCTCCTCCTCACCCAGTATTTCTGGGAATGTGAAAATTTAAATGACTGGAAGGAGTTGACTCATTTATACTGACATAATCCTCTTGCTGCAACCAGGTTTCTGTGAGACAAAGCAAATCAATGTGATTATCACAAATCAAGTCATTTACTAACAAAGTCTTTGAGGAGAGAGATCTTATGTTTAATAAACCACATTTAATAGATTTATTTTTCTGTTCAGTCAAAGTCGTATTTATCTTTATGACATTTCCATAATTTGCTTTTGTTGGCTTAACTTTTAATTCATTTAATTTTGGCCGTGGGCAAGACACTGTTTCTATAGGGTAATGGGTGGGTAACAGTACAGAAGCAGCAGAGAGGTGGGTTAAACTACGACTCTGCTTCCTGGTCTGGACCCTGGGTTATCAGTGTTTTGGAGGACTAATAAATTCGGCCATATTCCTAGAAAGAAGAGCTGCTCCATCCAAAGTGGGATGGATGCCGTCTCTCCGGATCAGACCAGGTTTTCCCCAAAATGTTCTCCAGTTATCAATGTAGCCCACATCGTTTGCAGGACACCACCTAGACAACCATTGATGGAATGACAGCATGCGGCTAAACATGTCGTCACTTACACACCAAAGCAACACTAATTTTAGTGACCTCCGATTGGCGTAACTGGGTGTCATTACCGCCACCGTGAATAACAATCTTACTGTATTTACGCTTATCTTTAGCCAGGAGTTTCAGGTAGGATTTGATGTCGCCCGTTCTGGCCCTTGGCAAGCATTTGACTATGGTCAATGGTGTCTCTAATGCCACGTTTCTGACTATGGAGCTGCCAATTACCAGGGTCGGCTTCTCAGCGAGTGTGTCGCTGAGCGGGGAAAATCTGTTAGAAACGCGGACGGGTTGGTGGTGGCCCGGGGGCTGGGTCCTAGAACTATGCTTCCTACATACCGTCACCCAGCCGGCCTGAGGTCACGGCTGGGCGGGCTCTACCAGAGGACAGCTAGGGGGTTCTATCCTTGTTGGCTCCGCGCTGGCTAATGGGGTTCGGCTATCTGCTGGTTTTTCAACAGCGCGGAGCCGTGCTTCTAATTCTGATACCCTCACCTCCAAAACTACAAAAATATTACATTTATTACAGTTACCATTATCACTAAAGGAGGCAGGGAAGTAACTAAACATCTGACAGAGAGAGCAAGAGAGAAGAGTTAGAGACAGGATAAAGAAGAGTAGCCATAGCCGCAATGAAGCTAAGCTAACTGAGCTAGCGAGACCTTACCACCCCAAGAAAAGCTGTGTGAAACACAAGGAGTTCTCAAAACGTAAAGTACACCACCACCAAACGTGTGTTTTAGTAGCTTGTGTGTTAAATTAACTTAGAGGGGGGGTGTCGCGTGGCGTAGTGGTTAGAGCGGGCACCCCATGTGTAGAGGCTTTGGTCCTCGACGCGGCTGTCCCCGGTTCGAGTCCCATCCCAAGAGACCTTTGCCGCATGTCTTCTGCCACCTCTCTCCCCCTTCAAAACTCTGTCCACTATCAATAAAAGGCCACTCAGGCCCAACACCCTTAAAAAATAATAAAAAATAACTTAGAGAGGCCTCAGCACAGAGAAAACAAGATCTGAACAACAGCTCCACGGAGCACAACAGTGACCACAGGAAAGGACGCAATACAGCTTACCCCGTCACAGAGTGACTATATTGATATGGGTCAGTGCTATTAAAAACGTTTTATTGAGCCGTTACCTTAATTTTATGACTGTAATTCCACGACGCAACACTGGGTGGCGTTACAGTTCACCAGGGTAAACTGTATTAACCCTTTCAGACTTAAGCCTTAAAACATCCGTCTGGACTTTTCCCTCCTATTTAAGCTATAAAACGGGTACTGTGTTAAATGATTAATAAATAAAATTTAATCTATTTTTGGATGACCGAATCGATTTTCAGGAATTTTTATAAAATTTGATTCAGAATTTTTTTTTTTTACCAGCACAAATACCTTCTAAATAAATATTTAGCTCAGACCTAAATATTTAGCTAATATATAAATTCACTTGGTGAGAAGTGAAAATGGACTATCAAAATAAAAGCTGGGTCCTGCGAACCTCTACATAACCTCCTGCTGCTGCATCACTGCAGCTGTAAACCCGTCGGTAAACGTCTGTATTACCGTTAAAAAGGCCCATTCTACGTTTTCAGCTAAAATGTTGGACAGGAATGTCGGCAGGAAAATAAAACAATTCCAACAGTTTGTATAGAGGTTCGCAAGATCTAGCTTTTATTTTGGTAGTCCACTTCCACTTATCAGCGAGTAAATTAGCATATTAGCTTAACATTTAGCTCAGAGCTAAAAGTTTAGTTCGTAGCTAAATATTTAGCAACTCAGTTTAGCTTGCTAGCTAAATAGTTAGCTTCAAACAAAATAATTAGCTCGCTAACTAAATACTTATTTTGAAGTTACATATTTAGTTTGTAGACTAAGTATTTAGTTGACAAGCTAAATGTTTGATTCGGAGCTAAATATTTAGCTACTCAGTTTAGCTTGCTAGCTAAATAGTTAGCTTCAAACTAAATAATTAGCTCGCTAACTAAATACTTATTTTGAAGTTACATATTTAGTTTGTAGAATAAGTATTTAGTTGAAAACTTAAATATCTAATTTGTAAACTAAATATTACCTCCGCCAAGGAGGTTATGTTTTTGCCAGGGTTTGGTTTTTTGTTTGTTAGTTAGCAAAAAAACTCAAAAGGTTATAGCAGCTAACTACGGAAGCCTAGAGCTGCCACCCAGGTGAAATAAAAATAAAGCTATGTCACGTTAAACCGTGACATTTTTTTGTTTGTACAATATACTATCAGGTTCTTACAATATAATTTTCATGTTTTAACAATATTATTTTACGTTATAACAATATACATATTTATCATGTTCTCACAATAAAAATTTTATATGAACGTGATGATATATTCTACAAAATTAAAAAGAAGAAAATCGGTAGAATAATGTTTTATAGTAAGAACGTAAAACCTTTGAGAACTGGAGACCTGGTAGCAACATAGCAACAACAACTAACACGTTTTTAGTTTCCTTTCTCAGCATGTTTATTTCAATACCGTCCAAGCTGTGTAACAGCAAAAAAATATATAATTCCTCCAAGCAGAAAAACATACACTTAATCAGTTCTTCCGATAGGTGAGACGTTTTCTCAGGTAATCTGCCGCGTCATCATTATGTTCAAACACACCTTTCATGTTTGTACAACTTCTCATCAGGTTCTTACAATTAAGTAGAAAAAGGCATTTTTTGGGGGGGTTATTGTAAGAACATGAAACTTTTTTTTGTTATAACGTGATAAACATGTATTTTGTTTAAACGTGAAAATCATATTGTTAGAACAATAACGTTTGCAAGTTTTAACTTCATTTATAGCTCGATTTTTATTTCACCTATAGGTGCCAGTTCTGATGCCACATATCCACGAAAAAAAAAAAAAATCACACGACAATTAAGGAGATTTGCTGAATAGCAACTGGACTAATATTCTGGATTCTAACCAGGTCCATTTGAAGCGGCAGAACATCCCGTTTTCATCCACCTGACCCCGTCACACTCCCACTGAGCAGGCCGGCCAAAGGGCGTGCAGACACGGGTCAACTCCCAGAGAAGCAGCGGCCGGAGGAACCAGGGTGGAACAAACTAAAGGTCGAAGAGGCCGGCGGGGTTTATTACCTACAGCCAGCAGAGAGCTGGAGGAGGAAAAGCCCCCGGACTCACCTGGATGATGACGTAGTAAAGTCTCCCCCGTCCACCAGCCGAACCTTACAGAACAGAACCCCGTTGACAAAAGGCACGGCTGTCAGCTCCTCCAGGGTGAAATGGACCTGGAACTTAAACTTCTTCTTCTTCACCAAAAAGGCCATGTTCCCCAGCTGCTGCTGCAGGGAGCTCATCCTGCAGAACCGGAACCAGCAGAACCGCTCAGGATCAGGTTCTGGAGAGGTCCGTCATGGCTGAGAACTGCTGCTGACCTGGGATCACAAACGGCAGAACCTGGGTCCGAACCCGAACTCTTTCAGAGCCACTCGGTGCGTGGATCTGCCACGCAAACACCGATCAACCGTCCGCGCCGCTCCGCCTGCCTGCTGCTGCTCATCGTTCTGGGTCGGAACCGGAGCCGAACACCTCCGCCTCGGACGACTGGAGAGTCTGGACTTCCTGGTTCTCCTCTCTTCAGGACGTCCCAGTCCAGATTGGTTTCAGCCCCGCAGACAGAGGCGCTCTGAGCGGCGTGGGGGTGGAGGGCAGCCCCCCCTCCCCGTCCGTTCACGGTGTCACGGGAGCGCGCATTTCACACCAGCCGCGGTTAAACGGCATCGAGCAAAAACTAAGTACACCCCCTGATCCTACCACGGAATATTGTAAGGAAAGGACAAATTATTTGGAGTTAATTTCACCTAAAAAAAAACAAAAAACTCTTGAGATTAATTTAACAGATTTTCCAGTAAAAGTTGTGCATTTGCAAAAGCAAACTCTGAAATTTTTATGATTTTTATCCTAAATATTTAATATATTTTCTGACATTGTAAAGTCAGAAATTTGCAAGAAAAAGAAAAAATATATAATTTATCAAAAAACAAAGATTTAAAATCAGCCGTTTTCAACAGAAAATCCCAGTCCAATAAGATTGAAGTGTTAAATGTACAATCTGGTTGACATGAAGTGTTTTCTACATGCTTCCGTCTTCTCACCCTGCGCTGTGTTGGTGTGAAACTTCTTATTTATTGCTTCTTCCTCGCGCTCCGACCCGTTCATGGTGAGTCTGAACCCAGCCGCATGTAGACAACACTTCATGGAAATATTCACATGTGCATCTTGTAAATTTAACATTTAAATCTTATTGGACTGGCATTTTCTGCCGGGAAATAACTGATTTAAAAATCTCAGCAAACTTTAAAAAAAAAATAAAAATAAAATCTTCAAAAATCCTGACTTTACAATGTCAGAAAATATCCTGGTTTAAATATAAAAAATGATGCGTTTAATCCTGGAAACTCTTTGACAAAGAATTTCAGAGTTTTTCCTTGAAAATATGTTGAATTGATCTAAACACTTCTGAGTTTTTTGGGCAGGAAATTTACTCTCATTTATTTTATCTACAGCGACCCTAATATACCTGGTCTGGTATCCTGCTTGGCTGCAATGCCCTGTTGGACGGGGGTCATCGACTGGGATGATCCTCCCAGTAACTGAACATCCACTGTGTCCTGTTATCAACTTTTTACTTTCTGTAACATAGAAAGTTCTCTTATATCAGATCTTCTGTTCCTTCTGTGTTTCTGCTCTGTCTTCTCAAACCCCCAGACGGTCGTGGCAGATGGCCGCTCCTACTGAGCCTGGTTCTGTTGGAGGTTTCTTCCTGTTAAAGGGGAGTTTTTCCTCTCCACTGTCGCTACATGCTTGCTCAGTATGAGGGATTGCTGATGGATTGCTGTGGTTGGAAAGTCTGCATCAACGGGGCCCAACCTCACGCCAATGACTGACGCAATCTGCTGGGATTCCTTAAATAGGAAACTTTTTAACTGATTGGAATGTTTGTATAAATGTATCGAAATGACTTCTTGTTAAGAGCCTTGAGATGACATCTGTTGTGAATTGGCGCTATATAAATAAACTGAATTGAAATTGAATTGAATTGAAATCGTACCGGAGCAACTCAACATCACAAATTCATTCATTTCAGAAAATTCGTTTTAAAAAAAAGTCAACTTTAATAAAGTTTCGTTTCACAAAGATCTACTCTGATTGTGGCTCATTCAGTTCTGTAGAGCAGTAGTTCCCAAAGCTGGGGTCGGGACCCCACTTGGGGTCATGAGTATGTAAGTCTGGGGTCATGAGGTCTTCTTCATAAATTTACCAAAATACCAAAAATGATGATAAGAAAGCATTTGTTTGTAGAGATGCTGTAAAAGATAAAACAACAAGGTTGAAAAAATAAATAAAGGCAAAACATTGGCCAATATATTGACTCTTGGTCCTGATTGTGTTGTCATTTTACCACTTTTTACCCTGACACAGAAAAATTGTGTGTATGCTAAACCAAGAGTCGAGGTCACAACCCTCTTACATTTTCACTATGTGGGTCAGACGCTGGAAAGTTTGGGAACCACTGCTGTAGAGAATGTAGAGATGGTTGTCCCAGAAGAAGAAGTCTCGTACTGCATCTCCTACAACCCCTTCAAGCAGCCATGCTGGTTCAGGGTCATGACCTTTAACCTTTTAACCTGCCAACTGAGGCCGGTAGAGTCTGAATTCTGCTCATTTCTCTGAGCTTCCCGCTCTGACGTTGGGATGAACCTGCTGGGACGTTCTCCTCTCTGACCTTTGACCCTTCCCAGGTTGGTGGGCAGCAGCTGCTGTTGCTTCTTTGAACTCCTTGCTGGTGTCTTCCCACCCTGGTGTTGTGCCAACGCCCTCCTGCTCCTATAGAGTGATGATGATGAAGATGATGACGAAGATATTTCTGCCCCTCCCTCTTCTTCCTTTCTTCCTTCCTTCCTTCACACAGACAGGACAGAAGCTGAAAGATGAAGACTTCATCGTTTATTAGTTATAAAGGAGCTTCATTTCTGACCCAAACAATCACCTCAATACAAAAACACGGGGGATTTGTGAAGACACAGCGCCCCCTTCTGGTTCATTAGAAGCACTGCAGCTCATCCCCAGTTCCTCCTCCAGTCTGTAAAACCAGACTGCCTGTCCCAGTCCCACCCGGGTCAGAACCGGGTGATAAAAGCCTGATGTTTCCTCCATCTTTAAGGAGTCTTCTCCGGAGCTGCAGGAGGACTTTTAGGTCTGCTCTGCTCTTCTTCTACTGCCGCCACCCCTACGTCAGGCAGCGCTCCGGGCGTGGCCGTCGCAGAGCCGCCCGCCGGCGCCCCCTCCGCCCCGCTCTGCAGGAACTTCCTGAGGTCTTTGAGCGCCGGGCGGAGCATCTGGACCAGCGCCAGCAGGGCGGCCTGGGTTCCTTCCAGCGCCTGGGCCTGGCGCTCCTGGGCCAGCGCCTGGGCCTCCTGGCAGCGCCGCATCATCTGTAGCAGCTCGTTCTGGCCCTCCAGGTGCTGGGCGATCTGTCGGATGTGCACGTTGGTGACCCGCTGCTCCTGCAGCAGGCGGGCCGAGTTCAGGGCGATGCGGCTCTTCAGCTCCTGAGGTTTGGCCTGAGGAGGCGGCGCTGGCGGCGGGGAGCCCAAGGACGAGGCCAGCATCTCCACCGGAGTCTCCACGGCGGCCACCACGGTGGGGGCGGAGTCTCCCACCGTGGTGGTGCAGTACTCCACCACGCCTCCATCCTCCAGGGTGTGGTAGGTCGTCTCAGCTGGGAGGAAGAGGAACAGGTCATCATCATCATCACGCGATCTGGACGTCCTGAACCTCTAAAAGGTCCAATAAGGCAGAACTTACCGTTCAGAGGTTTGGTCTCGTCACAGATGCCTCCTGGAGCTCCTGGAAGAGCTAAACGACAAAGATCATCATTAAAAATGGGAAATGATCAGACAAAAACTCACAAGATGAACTTTGAAACATTTTTAGTTCACAAAATGAAATAAACAACGGAGAGGAACCGGATCGGCTGGGTTCAGACGTCCACCAATCAGAACATCACATCCAGAAATCCTTTCAATAATTCAGTCAGATGGGCAATTAGGAAGAAATCACTAATAAGGACACATTCCAACAACAACAGCAGCAATAACAATAATAATAATTATAATGCATTTATTAAAAAATAACCTCAATAATTCAGAATCAATTTCAATAAATAAATAGAGTGTAATTCTTTTCTTATAGTGCCGGTTTATTTATTTATGTATCTGTTCATTTCAGATCGAATAAATATATATTTATTTACATGTTTAAATGCATGTAATTGTGCCTATATTTAACCATTCAGCTGTATTTTTTGTTTATTAAAGGCATACTCCGCAACTTGTATACCTTAATATATGTTTTTTTCAAAGGTTTTGGTGGAATTTTATCATCTATTATGTTCATTTTTAGAGTTATCACCACCTTACGGGGTCCTTGGCTTTTTTCTGCACTATAGAACCTTTGAGCGGCGACCCGCCGCCGGAAGTACCGCCTGAGTTCTGCTTTACGGCAGAGTCGTACGGCCTCGCCGTTTAGAAACTGTAGAGATGCTGATCCACCAAAGAGACCGAGAAATCCCATATCAGAAGAAGCTAGAAAAAGAGAACGTGATAGAGAGAGAGAGCAAAGACCAGAGTAAATATCGGGCCGGCTTTTCCTCCTTGGAGAGTTGTTTTGGAACGAACGTCATTAGCCGACTTAGCCATGCTGCTAACAGATAGGTAAGTAATCAATGATTTCACCGGGGTTATAGTGTTTGGTCTGGCATGATGATGTTATACGGTCCTGAGAAAGATATTTATTCAATGTGTGGAGGTGGATGAACACAGTTTGCACGGTATGCCTTACAGTAGTAATGTGAATTACACAACCGAGTCGATCTCCGTTAGCCATCTAGAGGCTAATGTGATGCTAACGTGTAAGACTCGCTTCTGTAGATAAAGCTGCAAACTCCGGTGTAGTCGCTGTATTTCAGTATATAAGTCAAACTTTTTTCTTTTGGTTTTGTCAAGCTAGTGATTTATATTTTTGTTTCCTAAAAACACCTAAAGATGTCGGCCGATTCTAGTCGGGAGGTGTTTGCTGCGTGGCGCTTAGACGTTCTCTGTATCTAATCCCACCTCGTCGCTCATCTTCACTGATTGTTACAGTTGAATTGCGAACTGAGACGGCGCTTGTTTGTTGTTTGGACAAGCGATTTGGAAAGCAGCCACTGAAACATGCCTCTTATGAGCGACAGAGAGATTTGATTTTACGACAGTGATGTTGCGCGGCAAGCCTGAAGAGGGCGACAGAGAGCAAATATCATGAAAGTTGCGGAGTATGGCTTTAAAAACCGTTAATTTTTAAAATTATTTTTATTTAAAAAAATTAACCTAGATTAGAACCAAGATTTCTGACAAATGCCTGCTTTGATTAAATTTGGTCTTAGTTGTCTTGTACTTTAGGGCCCAGTTTTTACCTGTTAGCTAAGTTTTACCATTAAGAGCAGAACCAGTTATAAACCCTTAAGGAATATTGTAATATTTTATTGGTATTTTAATGGCATAGGGAGGTTTGCCTTCTTGGATAAATAAAACTTTAGTATTCCCATCCCAAACATATAATACTTTAGATGATCTCCAGCTGAGCCAGACCTTAATTTTGTTTGATATGTCCTTAAATTTAACACCATTACTTTCATAAAACTGAAATGCCATTCACAGAATACCACACATTTCCAACACTACTATGCAATTTACAGATATGCTCCCCAAAAACAGTTTATTTTAATAATAGTTATTTTTATTTTCTTTCAATTTATCTTAACATTTATTATTATTTATTATTAGCTATTTAAATCTAATATTAAATATTTTATTTAAAATGTCTTTTTAAACTTTTAAATCATCAATGTACTTATTTTTAGTAAAGTTTTAACATTTATTTAAAGAAATATGTATTGGGTTTAAATATAATTTTTTTTGCATATTTATTCTAAAAGGATTTTTTATCTATTTTTAACAAATGTGTAATAAATGTAAATATTTTTAAATTATTCTATTTTTTTATAGATTATTAAATAATTTTCAAACTATCAGTGTATTTATTTAACAGTTTATTAGTTGTTTTCATTGTTTATACATATATATTTCATCAAAATCCTATTAGGTTTATTTATTCCTAAGTCAATAACAACATTTCTGATCACTTTATATATTTAGATTGTTTTATTTTTAATATAAAAAAATTGTATGAAATAAATGTGTTCAATTCATCCATCATCTATACATCCTATGCAGGGTTGAGGGGGGGCTGGTGCCTATGTCCAGCAGTCACGGGGAGAGAGGCGGGGTTCATCCTGGACAGGTCGCCAGTCCTTCACAGAGGCACACACTCATACCTATGGGCAATTTAGAGAGACCAATTAACTTAACAGTCATGTAGTTGGACTGTGGGAGGAAGCAGGAGTACCCGGAGAGAACCCACGCATGCACAGGGAGAACATGCAAACTCTATGCAGAATACAATTTCAATTCAGTTGATTTCTACAGCGCCGATTAACAACAGATGTTTCATCTCAAGGATCTTTACAAGAAAAATCATTTCAATTCAAACTTTCCATCCATCCATTTTCCATACCCGTCCATCCTATGTAGGGTTGCGGGGCAGCTGGTGCCTATCTCCAGCGGTCATGGGGCGAGAGGCAGGGTACACCCTGGACAGGTCGCCAGTCCATCGCAGGGCAACACAGAGACATACAGGACAAACAACCATGTATGCACACACTCATACCTAAGGGCAATTTAGAGCAACCAATTCACCTAACAGTCATGTTTTTGGACTGTGGGAGGAAGCAGGAGTACCCGGAGAGAACCCACGCATGCACAGGGAGAACATGCAAACTCTATGCAGAATACAATTTCAATTCAGTTGATTTCTACAGCGCCGATTAACAACAGATGTTTTATCTCAAGGATCTTTACAAGAAAAATCATTTCAATTCAAACTTTCCAATCAGTTTAAAGTTTTCTATCTAAGGAATCCCAGCAGATCGCATCGAGTCGTTGACTTGAGGTTGTGTCCCGTTGATGCAGACTCCAACCCCAGTAATCCTTTAGCAATCCCTCATACTGAGCAAGCATGTAGTGACAGTGGAGAGGATAAACTCCCCTTTAACAGGAAGAAACCTCCAACAGAACCAGAACCAGTAGGAGCGGCCATCTGCCACGACCGTCTGGGGGTTTGAGAAGACAGAGCAGAAACACAAAAGGAGCAGAAGATTCAATTCAAAAATACTTTATTGATCCCAGAGGGAAATGAAGTGTTGGTATAGCTCATTTAATTGATTCTTTAAGGAGTTGTTGTAGATGATGAGGGCTGTGGGCAGGAAGGATTTCCTGTAGCGGTCTGTGTTGCAGAGAAACTGAAGAAGCCTCCGACTGAAGACGCTCTGTTGTTGTATGACTGTCTCATGAAGAGGATGCTCAGGGTTGTCCATAATGTTTTTGATTTTATGAAGAATCCTTCTTTGCATCATCATCTCCAGATGTTCCACAGTCGTCCCAAGAACAGAACCAGAACAGAACCAGAACCTTCTTTATCAGGTTGTTGAGCCTTTTTATGTCCCTGGCTCTGATGCTGCTACCCCAACAGATGACGGCTGAAGAGATTACACTCTCCACAACAGACTTGTAGAAGATCTCCAGCATCTTGCTGCAAACCTTGAAGGACCTAAGCTTCCTCCAGAAGTCCAGTCTGCTCTGTCCCTTCTTGTAGACGGTTTCACTGTTCAGTCTCCAGTCCAGTCTGTTGTCAAGGTGAACTCTGAGGTATTTATACTCCTCAACCACCTCCACTTCTTCTCCCATGATGGAAACAGTGTTTGACTTATCTCTGTTTCTTCTGAAATCTTCAATCATCTCCTTTGTTTTGTTCACATTCAAGGTGAGACGATTGTTTCCACACCATGTCACAAAGCGGTCCACCAGCTCTCTGGATTCAGCTTCTTGTCCAAGTCAGACTTGTGGAATCAGAAGAGTCCATGGCTGAGGTGAAGGATAAAACATCCGAGGTGTAACAGGAAAGCTGTTGATCAGAGGAGAGTGGGATGTCTGTTTGGCTGGGAACAGGAGAGGAAGATGCTGAGCTAGTTCCTGAACTGAACCTGTTGAAGAATATGTTCAGTTCATTGGCTCTGTCCAGACTTCCATCTATCCAATCCTTCCTGTCCTTAAAACCTGTGATCTTTCTCATTCCTGACCAGACATCTCTGAGATTGTTCCTCTGTAGTTTGTTCTCCAGCTTCTTCCTGTATGCCTCCTTGCTGTCTCTGATCTTGACCTTAAGTTGCTTCTGTATACTCCTCAGTAATTCCCTGTCTCCCTCCCTGAAGGCTCTTTTTGTCTTGTTTAGCAGTTCCTTCAGGTCACTGGTGATCCAGGGTTTGTTATTAGGGAAGCATCTCACTGTTCTGGTGGGGATGATGTTGTCCACACAGAAGTTTATATAGTCAGTCACACACTCAGTCATGGCATTGATGTCCTCTCCATGTGCTTGGCAAAGAGTCATCCAGTCTGTGGTTGCAAAACAACCCTGCAGGGCTTCTTCAGCTTCCTGTGACCATTTTCTCACAGTTCGTTTTGTCACAGGTTGCCTCTGAACAAGTGGTTTATATTCTGAGCAGATAAAACAAGATTGTGATCTGAGTGTCCCAGAGGAGGTCTTGGTTTGGACGTGTATGAATCCTTTATATTTGCATAAAACAAATCCAAGGTCTTGTTTTCTCTTGTAGAGCATCTGACAAATTGTTGAAATGTTGGAAGTGTAGTAGAGAGCGAGGCATGATTAAAATCACCAGATGTTGCCATAAATGCATTGGGGTGCTGTGTCTGTAGCTTAGCAACAATGGAACTGATGACATCACATGCAGTGTCGGCAATGGCTGAAGGTGGAATGTAAACAACTGCCAAAATTACACTGGTGAACTCTCTTGGCAAATAATATGGACGAAAACTCACTGCCAAGAGTTCGAGATCTGGGCTGCAGAGACGACACTTCACAGTAACATGTCCTGGATGACACCATCTGTTGTTGACAAGCACTGCTACTCCACCTCCTTTTCTTTTCCTGCTCGTTTTCAGGTCTCTGTCTGCTCGTACAGTCAGGAAGCCTGGCAGACAGACGTTGGAGTCGGGGATATGATCCAGCAGCCACGTCTCAGTAAAACGCATAACACTGCATTCCCGGTACTCTGGCTGAGTCCTTGTAAGGGCTTGGAGTTCATCCATCTTGTTAGCCAGTGATCTTACGTTGCCCATTATGATCGATGGAAGAGATGACTTGAACTTCCTCTTTCTCTGTCTCCTTTTTGCTCCTGCTCTGCATCCACGTCTCCTCCTTATCAACTCATCAGGGATTTGTGGCTTCAGTTGAGGTATTATTTCAGCTTTTGCGATGTTAATCAGCTGCTCCCGGCTGTAAACCACATTGTTGCCATGGTTGCGCATCATAACAAGTTGTCAAAAAGAGAAAAATTTACAGCAAAAATACTTCCAGCTTCACAGCACCAAAAACTAGAAAGTATACAGGTAAGAAAATGCAATCTTCCTCAAGAAAAAAGAGGAACCAATGTACAAAAAAACAAAACGTAATATGTAGCCAACAGAGCCACTCCAACGTGCAGCCACCCAGAGCAGCGCAGTTCTAGAATGATGATCTGATATAAGAGAACTTTCTATAATAAAGAAAGTAAAAAGTTGATAACAGGACACAGTGGATGTTCAGTTACTGGGAGGATCATCCCAGTCGATGCCCCCCGTCCAACAGGACACTTCACAGAAAGACCCCAGGTAGGGATTAGAACCCAGCATCAGTGCCACCAGCTCTGCCACTGTGCTGTAAATTAGTTTATCAATTATTAGCTTCTCACCCATTTCTTTTCACATTACATTTATTCTCAAATTTCAAATATATTTTTAAAAGGAATGTTTCTCGTCCGTTTATATATAAAGTCGTTCATTTTATTTGTATAGCAACACTTTCAACAACAAGGTGATTCAAGCTGCTTTACATGATTATGGGATAAAATAAAAACAGCAGTAAAACACAGACAAAGCATATAAAGTAAAAACAGCAATAAAGCAAGAAGCACACAAAACATGATACATGAAAACATGACTCAAAGGCAGCTCTAAACAGATCCGTTTTTATTTATGATTTAAAAGAACTCAGAGTTTCAGCAGCTCTACACTCGTCATGAGGTCCGTTCCAGATAAGAGGAGCATAGAAACTGAAAGCTGCTTCTCCATGTTTAGTTCTGAGTCTAGGGATGTTTATTAGGCTAGAGTTGGAGGACCTGAGTGGTCTTGGGGGTTGGTACCATGACAACAGGTCTTCAACATGCTTTGGTGCTAAGCCATGTAATGATTTATAAACTAGTAAAAGTATTTAGAAGTCTATTCTCTGAGCTACAGGGAGGCAGTGTAAGGACTTTAGAACTGGGGTGATGTGCTCTACTTTCCTGGTTCTAGTGAGGAACACGAGCAGCAGCGTTCTGGATCAGCTGCAGCTGTCTGATTGACTTTTTAGGCAGACCTGTGAAGACGCTGTTGCAGTAATCAATCCGACTAAAGATAAACGCATGGATGAGTTTTTCTAGGTCCTGTTGCGACATCAGTCCTTTAATCCTAGAAATGTTCTTCAGGTGATAGAAGGCTGACCTTGTTATTGACCTTTATGTGACCCTGGAGGTTCAGGTCTGAGTCCATTACTACACCTAGATTTCAGACCTGATCAGTAGTTTCTAGCTGGATAAACTGAAGCTGTGTGCTGACTGTTGATCGTTCCTCTTTAGGTCCAAAAGTAATTACTTCTGTTTTGTTTCTATTCAGCTGGAGGAAGTTATGGCACATCCATCCATTGATTTGCTCGATGCATTTACTTGGGGTTTGGATGGGTTCAAAGTCACCTAGTGACATCGTAATGTAGAGCTGAGTGTCATCCGCATAGTTATGGTAGCTCATCTTATTGGTTGTTATAATCTGGCCTAGTGGGATCATGTAGATATTAAATAAGAGGGGCCCCAGGATGGAGCCCTGGGGAACGCCACATGTAATTTCTGTTCGTTCTGATGAAAAGTTTCCTATTGAAACAAAGAAGTCCCTGTTCTTTAGGTAAGAGTACTTACCTAATATTTTTTTTTTTAATTGCATTTATTTTAACAACCGTTTTAATAGTTATCAGGTTTAAATCAATTTCTTTTTACATTGTGTTTATTCTTGAATCATTTTTAACAAATCAAATATTTTTTTCATTCTTTGTTTTACAAATGTTTTATAAACGTATTTTTTTTTAGTTATTTTTTTATTTGACTGTTCTCTTTAAATTGATTTTTTAAAATTAATTTCTAACATTTTCTTATCAAATTATATATTTTCCATTCCTCTATTTATTTAATAAATGTATAGTTTTTTTATTATTAAATTATTTTTGTGTTTCCTGCAGTTGGGTTGACCCCCAGCAGGACCCCATCCTTCCCGCTGTTACCTTCGGCCAGGGTGACGGTGGTCGCCGCGCTCACCGTCACCGGTAAGGTGATCTCCGCCTCCGGGTCTCCGGCAGGTAAGCTGATGATGGTGGCCTCTCCCAGCAGGTTGCAGATCCGCTGCTGCATGGCGGTGAGGATGACCGGGACAGGAGCGCAGTCCGCGGCCGTGCCCTCGATGGCGGCCCGGGCCTGGGCCACCTTCCTGCGGACCTCGGTCTTCATGTCGGACCACTTCTTCTTGACCTCGGGCAGCTCTCTGGGGCAGGTGGTGACGGCGTTCACCTTCTTCAGGATGTCCATCCAGGCGTTGTTCTTGGCCATGTGCGTGACTCCGGCGTTGAAGTGGCTCACCAGAGTCTGCTTCTGTTTCTCTATTTCCTCCACGATGATCTCCACCTCCCGCTCCGAGAAATTCATCTTCCTCTTCTTGGCGGCCGAAGCCATACCTTCACCCGAACCTCCTAAGTCAGGTAAACGTGCGTAATGTACGCAAAAATAGTGGGATTTACTCACTTTATGAGCGCAGCGTAATGGCTTCCAGAATCGGCTTCTTCTTCCTACAAACAACGCTTACGCTAGCCGGGAACGAAGCTCCGCCCACTGCGCCTCTATTGGCTGGGCGTCCTATGAGTGTTTAGAGATCTGTGTTCCTATTGGCTACAAAGGACGCCACCAAGTTTCTTCCTGAGCAGCATGTAAACATGTTGTAGCTGAAGCGGCTCCAAAGTTTCCACAACAATGATTAAAACTGACATCTAACATTTAAAATGAATAAAAATATAGAAGATACAAACATTTTAATGTGAGAATTATGACTTCTAAAGTTTGGACTAATCTTATTCCTGTATTTAATAACTTTTTAGGCAATTAAAACTTTTCTTTATTTTTTGACTTTACATCAAATTGTTTTAAAACGTTTAAGATACAAAGTATGTGTGATTAAGTTATAATTTCAGGACGTAGTGTTTAAGCATCAAGATGTTTATGATCCGTTTATTGACGTGTTTGGTGGTAACCAGATTGTTAGTTTAAGCTACCAAGGATGTTGGGTTGAACATTTTCCAGATAACTCATCTGTGACATTTAAAAGGAATAAAAAAACATTTTAATGTCAGAATTATGACTTATGTTTCACTTATTCTGACTTCTTATCTTATTCCTGTATTTAAGAACTTTATAGACAATTAAAACGTATTCATTTATAACCTTACATCGAATTCAAATGGTTTTAAACGTATTAGATCCAAAGTATGTGTGATTTAGTCATAATTCCAGGACGTACTGTTTAGGCATCAAGATGTTTATGATCCGTTTGGTGGTAACCAGATTATTGTCACAGTTGAAGCTACCAATGATGTTGGGTTGAACATTTTCCAGATGATGAAAACAGATCTGTGACATTTAAAAGGAATAAAAAACAACATTTTAATGTCAGAATTATGACATGTTTAAATTATTCTGACTTCTTATCTTATTCCTGTAGTTAAGAACTTTATAGGCAATTAAAACGTTTTCATTTTTTATGACTCGACATCGAATTCAAAATGTTTTAAAACATATAAGCTACAAAGTTAGTGTGATTTAGTTCTAATTCCAGGACGTAGCGTTTAAGCATCAAGATGTTTATGATCCGTTTATTGACACGTTTGGTGGTAACCAGTATGAAGATGTTGGGTTGAACATTTTCCAGCTGCAAATCACGGATCCCTGCAGGAAGAGTTCAAACTGGAAATGGGAGACACATTTTTGGGAGATTCTGTTGATTTTCTTTTTTTTTTTTTATTAGTGGCACCATAATCATCAAATAAACCCATCATTTCAATATTTTCAGTCCTGTTTCTGCAGCCAGAAGCCCCTCCACCGATGAGAAATATCCAGGGCAGGACTTCAGGGATAAATTCATGGAATTAATGCATCAATAACACATCCATTACTCGAAGTGTGTAGTTAGAAAAAGCAGGTCGTTCAGCAAGTTGTATTACTTTCAACCCAGTAAACAATCACTCACAGAAATAATTAAAGAAAAACTGGGATGTTTTTGAACTTTTTCTGAACTAATAAAGCAGGGATTATTGTTCATCACACCAGATTGAGATAAATGTTTGGAATATTTAATTTTTCTTATATTATTCAATTATTATTTTTAGATAAAGCACAGATTGGATTTTCTTCCAAAGTCTGAGTGCAGCTGAGGAAGTGCAGTACCTCTCACCACCTGTAGACGTCAGGATGATCATTTAAATTAAGGCTGGTTTAAATAAACTGGACATGAACCGGATCAGAACTCCTCAGATGGCATCAGTGTTGGGATCTGATTCACAGCAAGAAGGAAAAATCAGCCCCGATGTGGCAATCTGGAGGCGGAGCTTCCAGTTCCCACTGGTTCTGGTTCCAGTTCAACCTGCAGCTGTTTGTGGATCGAGGGTTCTGCACCGGTGACCCGTCCTGTAGAGGTCAGCGGTTCAGGTAAACACATTCAGCTTCCAGTAAGACTGAAAAACACATTAGCAACACGTCTGTAAGGCTGTGAGTGAAGCTGGAGCTGGCCCGGTCCAAACAGAACCGCTTTCTGAAGGGTATCGGTTCTAAAGGTGAGCCGGGTCACAGTACAGTTCTTGGTTTTGTTGGGTTTAGACAGAGCTTGAATAAAGAGTGACTTCACCTGTCAGAACCTCCTGGGATTATCCAGTGTTCTGATACCTGGAGGTCCGTTTGGTGTGTGAGGACCTACAGTACCTGGACAGAACTCTCCTCGGTGCAGCTAAACCCCACCTGGAAAGTCCAGGTGTTCCCAGTCGGGAAACCAAGCAGCACCGACCCGGACTCATTTGGCCGACTCCGGGTTCAGGTGTTTCAGGACTCCTCCCACCAGGTGGAGGCTCCCGGTCACCAGGACGTGGATCTCAGCAGCTTCCCGTAGAGGAGTGGCCTTGGCAGAGACGCTGGGTTTAACCGGCAGCACCGTCTTGGCCGGGTCCGTCAGAACCGAGTCCCTGCCCTGGCTGATCCACCGGAGGGCGCTGAGGATGCAGGGGAACACCAGGGTGTCGGTTCTCCTCTCGGCGAGCAGCGGCAGGCCGTCGTCGATCAGCAGCGGCGGCGACGCCTCCTCCTCGTCTCCCCGCCTCTCCCCGTTGTGGAGGCGCCAACTCCGCTCGTTGTCCAGGCAACGGGTCAGCATGTTCTCCACGGACACGTTAAAGTTCTGCTGGTCTGAGGAGAGAAAACACAGGATCCAGGAATGAAAGGAGACTTTTCCACGCTGCGAGTATCGGTCTGATTAGTGAAACTGGGCCGATATTAGCAACCCGTGTTTCAGGAGGAGGGGGAGGTCAATGTTTCATTGAGTGGAACGATGGACTGTATATAAAGATGGGCGGAGCCTCTGTGACGTCACCCGTAGGTTTCTGAGGAGCTGAACTGAAGCACAGTGGGCGGTTCCCACCACCGCCATCTTGGTCGCCACTCCCAGAAAATACCAAAAAAACGGTCCAAGAGGCGGAGCTGAGAGTGGGGCTGTGAGGGTGGGGGCGGATGATTGAAACCCATCAAACTCTGTGCCGATGTAGCTACGAGCTAACTGAGCTAACCTGGCGCTAACCGAAGCTAACGGAGGTTAGCGGGCGCTTTTAGCCAGAAAACAGCAGCTGAGTGACTCTGCTGCCCCTCTGCCTTCTAGGCTGATTCAGTAATTTAGACAAAGCAGCGTTATCTTAAATCCACAGCAGAAAAAAAAAATGGAGCAGAGACTTCTTGGTCGTTGTGTTAGTGCGATCATTACCACAGGAAGAGCACGATTAACAGTCGAACACAAACATTGCAGACGCAACTGATGGTCAAGTTCAGAAAAACAAAATGGCCTTAAAATGGCTGACGGCTAATCTGGGACATGTCAATCAAAAGGACATGACCGGGGCGTCGCATGGCGTAGTGGTTAGTGCAGGCGGTGGATGGCCTCAGCCCTCGTCCCGTCCTCGTGGACCTTTGCATGTCATTTCCCGCTTCTCTATGCTATCCACTTTCAATTAAAAAAGGTCACTACGGCCACAAAACCTTGAAAAAATTAAAACAAAAACACACGACCCTTATTATTCGTAGTTTCAAGCTTAAATTACATCTAAACGGATGAGTTTAAAAAGATTCTCCCCCCTCAGAGTCGTCATGACGATAAACCTGACCGATTAAACCTAAAATGTTTTTTTGAACCAGGCTGTAAACATGTTTATTTCTGCAGTGAAGTTGGCCTTTTTAACATGGGAGTCAATGGGAGCCAGCCCCTAGTGGATGAGGGGAGTAACTGCAGTCTTAGTCACTTCCACATTGGATTCAGATTTGGCCGACGGAGTTTGCCAATTGACTGGAACTGATAGGTAAACAAGACAGGGTCAGGAAAAGGTCAGCTAACATCTCTGCAGACCCCACACATCCTGGACACCATCCTGGCTCCTGATTGGTTCATTAGGACCCGGATGATCTGACCTGCGTTACAGGAGGCGACAGCTTCCGTGATGTTGGGGCAGAACACGGCAAAGTCGAAGAGACACGGCTGGGAGGAGACAGAGAGGATGGAGTCACCGGTTCTGTCCGATCTGGACCTACAATGAATACAGGTTCTGTGGGGAGCGCGGTCAGGTTCGGACTCACCACCAGCAGCTTCAGCATAGCAGCAGAGTCCCTCTCTCCGGTGGCGTTGAACAGCAGAACCCGGACCACGGCGCCACTGAAACACATCGGTGGGTTTACAGCAACACTTTCACACAGCGACCCTAGTCGGTACCGGTCCGGTCCTGCTCACCTGGCGGTCCTCTCGTGCTGGGCGGCGGCCTCTCTGAACCACTGGACGCAGGCCTGCATGCTGCGCCTGGTGTGAGCTCCGTCTAGGAAGTAGGTCAGCGTGCCGTGTCTCAAAGTCTGGTTCCGGCCGGCCCACTCCGTTTCCGCCAGGCCTGAAACCAAACACAGGGACCGTGATCCGGCCTGCTGGTTCTCGGGGTAGGACCGGCTGTTTGCCGCATTTACCTTTGACCATGACGGAGCTGGGCTGGAAGGAATCTGCCTGGGACACGCAGCTGTTCTCTCGATCAGTGAGGGGGGAACTTTTATCTACTGGAGGTGGAAAGGTTAAGTCCAAACGGGCTTTTCCACACAGAACCCCCACTGTGCTAAGTGTCAGGAGGGAGGTCCAGTCCACAACTGGACAACAGCTGCTTCAGAACTACAAACACCTAAAAACTTCAAACCTTACAGGAACAACACATCCGTCAGTGTTTCAACATTCTGGATGGTTGGATGGACGGACGGATGGTTAGATGCATGGATGGTTGGATGGATGTGTGGATGGTTGGACGCATGGATGGATGGTTGGATGGACGGACGGACGGACGGATGGACGCATGGATGGTTGGACGCGTGGCTGGACGGACGAATGGATGGTTGGATGGATGCATGGATGATGGACAGACGAATTGATGGTTGGATGGATGGATGCATGGATGGTTGGATGCATGGATGGATGGTCGGTTGGATGCATGGATGGATGGTTGGACGGACGACGAATGGTTGGATGCATGGATGGATGGATGGTTGCAGGGTGGGATGGATGGATGCATGGTGGGATGGACAGACGAATGGATGGTTGGACGGACGGACGAATGGTTGCATGGTTGGATGGACAGACGAATGGATGGGCGGGCGGACGGACAAATGGTTGGATGGACGGATGAATGGTTGGATGGACGGACGAACGGTTGGATGGACGGACGAGCGGTTGGATGGACGGACGAGCGGTTGGATGGACGGACGAGCGGTTGGATGGACGGACGAGCGGTTGGATGGACGGACGAACGGTTGTCCAGACTCCAGGAATGTTGTTATTGAACCAAAATGGCGACTACAGTCTTCGGCGTTCCCGTCTCACCTGGTCCACATCTCCTCTGCAGCCAGGTGTGACTGAGCTGCAGGGCCAGGGAGGCGTTGGAGCGCTGGTGCTGTCCCGCCAGGCCCAGCTGTAAAGGTCCGGAGTCCGTGGAGTATTCTTCTAGGTCGGGACACACCCACAGAGGACACTGGAAGCGCAGACAGGAGAACATGAAGCGGCGCGGCTGCAGGCGGAGCCGCTCCCCTCCGGACACGGATCCTCACCTTCGTCTCTCCGGCTCGCTCCCTCAGCACCGCCATGGCGTCCTCCGGCTGTTGGACCGTGAACGCCGGAACGCCCGGCTGCCAAAAACGGGACAAATTTCAACCCATGAGTGCCAAGCTGAAGCCGGAGTCTGGAGCTCCATGCCGGTTCCATCCGGAACCAAACGCACCTTGAAGATTCCCGCTTTCTGCCAGGCGATCTTCTCCATGGTGTCTCCTAAAATCTGGGTGTGGTCGATGCCCAGGGAGGAGATTCCACAGACCCACGGCCTCCTGGGAACACAGGAGACAGTCAGCAGCCGGATCCCAGACCCCCAATCCAGGCTGGAAAACAGGAGAATCCCACCTGATGATGTTGGTGCAGTCGTACGCTCCTCCGATGCCGACCTCGATTACAGCCAAATCCACCTGGACACAGACAGCAGCCAATCAGATTCAAGCAGAGGGACGTTCCTCGGGTTCATCATCATCGCGTCCTCCAGGTGGACGCAGCTCCAGCCGAGGACTCACCTTCTCCTGGAGGAAGACGTGGAAGGCCAGGATGGTGAGAAATCGGAAGTACGCCGGCATCGTCCCTCCGTGGGCCTCCTGAGGAGGTCAGAAGGTCAGAGTTGAGCTAACGTGACGTTTAAAGCGTCACCTCAGAGAAGCAGAAAATTAAATTATTAAATCTAATGAAAAAGAATTGGGACTCCAGGAAGTCTGATCCTGAGGCCCATACCATGAACCCTCCACCACCATGCCTTGTAGTTATGGAGGATTTGGTCCAAGACGTTCTCCTTCGGTCCTTCCAGCGACATCATGCTGCCCCCAGCGTTTCCCCCAATTGCCCTTTCGTGACCTTTGACCTTTAACCTAAGAGATTGTGGCTCCTCTGGGTTTTTGTCATTTCAGGCTGACCCTGGGCCATGACCATCAGAATTATTATTAAATATTTATATATAAGGATTCATCTGGACTGCAGAGTCAATAAAAGCCAAACGTGTTTCAAGCTGAAAACCTCCATCAGGCTGTTGGCTAAGAAGCACCATTAACATCCACATCGTAGCACAAACAATGTTGCCTACATTAATAATAATATTTGTGACTAGTAACTAAGTATTTCACAGAGAAGTACCAGATAAACGATGCGTAGAAATCACAAATCAGGCCGATATAACCGATTCAGTAGAGCTGATTGGGCATTACGACTTTTTTTTTTTTTTTTTAGAGATCTGCTCAAAAAAAATGACATGCCTGTAATTAAATTAGTATATTTCTGTAACCTCAAGGTTTATTTGATTACTTTTGGTCAAATAATAAAGGGAACCTTTGTGAGAATCGTTAATATGTGTAAATATCAGTTTGTTAAACGACGTATTCTGACAAAAGAACTAGTTTCCACATTAAATCTGTCTAATATTAATACTCAAGAATATCAGAGATCACTATTAAGGATATAAAAAAGTTCTGGCACACGCACAGCATGAAAACATGCATTTTATTTTTGTGATCTGATCAAAATGACAAAAAACAAAACAACAACAAACTATTACTGAATAGTTTTGGTTCAAATATTTACACTGAATAGAAGATGGATGCAGAAAATAAGACCCAAAACATCTGTATAATACTTTTCTAGTGTATGGGATTTCCTATGACCCCTGAATGCAACACAAGTGCACACATCTGCTGGCGTGAAAGGAGTCTCAAATTCCCTGTGATTACTTGTAACCCTGATTTGTGAGTAAATGTGGTTTTTTCTGTGTGTATCAGGCAGTTGGTGCGTACGCTACGTATTTAATGATTTGTACACATAGGAGGCGTTTTGAATTCCTACTCACTTTTAAGTTGATGTAATTTCAAATTGTCCGTGTGTAGAAGTATTTTGTACTTGTAACTGTATTGCTAGTACCCAAGGTTACACACAAAATGCTATTTTACGGTTTACAAATCGTGTTTTACACACACGTGTTTTGAGTCCATTTTCCCTCAATAGATGCATTACAAAAATACTAACGATAACTATTTAATTTGTTCAGTCATTTCTGCCTGATTGCTCAACGGAAGTGAAATCCAGCATTCTTAATATTTAACCGTTTTGTATATTTAATACTTAATGATTTTCCTGATTAAATGTTTGATTTTAATACTCTACAGTGCATCAAGTTAAGATTCAAAATGTTGGTTGAGTTCAGTGTTCAGAAACTGATCGGGTTCACAAATGTTGTGCGTCTACTGAAGTCATCAGTCGGACATTTTAGCAGCAAATAAAAAACGGGAAAACGTTTAGATATCGGGCAGAAAAATTGGCGTCGCCAATAGAAAAACCCACAATCGCTCCATCTCTAATACGTAGTTTACATTTGTCAGGCTTTGATTAACTACTTCCACACCTCAACCAATAACTAACGAACATCCTAAACGACCCAAAAAACATCTATAAAAAAGGAACATAAATTGGAGACTGAGTAAAATCCTGTTATGTGGGGTTGCTGGACCCACTTGAATCTTTTGTGGATAAAGTAGGGGAGACCGGGTATAGCTGAAACACGGGGAGAGTTGTAACGCTACCAATTCCACGAATCAGGGATAAGATAGGGGTCATGTGACATTTTCAGTTTCTTCAGGCTTCCCTAAAAATCACACAGATTTTCCAGTCGGTCTTGTAATCTCTCCAGAAGCTACAACAGAAAATCGAATTCTGAGGTAAGAAAGTAAAAAAATAAAAACAAGATAATATTTTGTTTAGTACCTCTACCGTTGTAGATGATGTTGTATGAGTTATATCAGGTTAAACTGTAGTTTCTCTAGTAAAGAATGGGGTTTCAACCTCCTGCTAATTTCAAAGCACCATGCTAATACAGCTAGCTAAACAACGGGTGACAGTGGCGGGGGAGGTTGAAACACGCGTTTTGAAAGTGTTACAACCATCCCCTTTATATACAACTAAGAACATTTTTGTGATTTTATTAATTCTACAGAATGCCTAGAAAATGGGTGAGAAAAACAAATCGTGGAGTCGATGCCAATGTTTCAAAAAAGAGCAGCAGAGGAAGTTAGGAAAGGAAAGTCTGTCAGGGCAGTGGCAAAGTCCAAAGGAATCTGCCATTTAAAGTCAGATAAAAAAAGTTAAATAAACACAAACACATACATTTAGACAATTTCTAAAAAATGTTTCTCCCTACTCAGACATTGTGTTATGATTTTATTTAGATCAGAAAGTTTGCCTATCAACTCTCGGTGGAATACAACATACTCCATCCACAAACCTGGGATGGTAAATAAAATGGCGGGGCCTGATTGTTTTACCTCGTTTATGAAGCGGAACCCCAGACTTTCAGTGAGGAGTCCCCAGGCAACTAGCCTATCAAGAGCCACCAGTTTCAATCGTGCTAATGTGAAACTCTTCTTCAGTCGACTGGGGGAGGTGATTGAAAAAAAAATGGGTTCGAGTCATCCCGAGTCGTAGCACGCCGCGGTGTGAAGCGGGACGGTGCCATGACGTCGGGGGAGAGGGGCACACTTGTTTCCGTTGCATATGCTGTTCAAGCTCTGGGGAATACCATTCCTCCATTCTTTGTGTTCCCTCGTAAGAATTTTAAAGATCACTTTGTTCAGAGCGGGAAGTGCTAATGCATCAGGCTGGATGCAGGAAGAAGATTTCCTATCATTCCTTGTTCACTTTGTGAAGCGTACAAAGGTCAGTCCAGAAAGAAAGGTGTTGCTCCTGCTTGACAACCACTCTCCCACATCTCTGTGAGCTGTGGGATTTTAAAAAGGCCAGGGAATTGTACTACTTACATTCCCACCACATTGCAGCCATAAACTCCAACCACTTGATCGTAGTGTGTTTGGTCCATTTAAAAAGATGGTGAATTCGGCGAGCGATGACTGGATGAGGGGGAATCCAGGGAAAACTATGAGTATTTACGACATTCCAGACATTGTGAGGATCGCGCTGCCTGCAGCCGCAACACAGTGTGCAGCCATATGGCCTTACAATTCCAGGATTTTTCAGGACTGTGACTTTGCGCCTTCTCAAGTCACAGATCTTCCTGATCCTTCTGGCGCTCTTCAATAGAACTCCACTGCAGCTCACCTGCCTCCCGGCTCCACTGCAGCTCACCTCACTGCCGCCCGGCTCCACTGCAGCTCACCTCACTGCCGCCCGGCTCCACTGCAGCTCACCTCACTGCCGCCCGGCTCCACTGCAGCCCACCTCACTGCAGCTCACCTCACTGCCGCCCGGCTCCACTGCAGCTCACCTCACTGCAGCTCACCTCACTGCAGCTCATCTGCCACCCGGGTCCTCTCCTCCTTACCTGCCGCCCAGTTCCTCTCCAGCCATTCATGCCGTCAACCTGCACCCCGATGAGATGGCAAACACTTCGGGGTCCATCGTAGGTCAGTTGTTCAGTCCATCACTCATTAGGCCATTTCCCAAAGCAGGCCCAAGGAAAGAGACAGGTAATGGGAAGGAAGAAAAGGCGCTCGGAAATCCTCACTGATACACCAGTGAAGCTGGCATTGGAAAAGGAGGAGCGTCAAAAAGGGAAAAACATCAGAAAAAAAAATCTTGGGGAGTGATAAAAGCAAGAAGGTAAAGAAATCTGCCAGAAAAAAGGTGAAGGCTGATAACTCCTCTTCAGAAGAGGAAGATTTCTGTGTCGTTTGCATGGAACCATTCGGAAATTCAAAACCCAAGGAAGTGTGGGTCAAGTGTGTTTTATGTAGCTTTTGGGCCCAGCAGGCATGCACTCCAGGCCTGACCAATTTCATATGTCAGCATTGTGACTCTGATTAACGGAGTTAATTTTTTTGGTTTGACATTTGTTAGCAGTTGTCACCATTGTGACAGATAAAGAATGCATTTCAGTTGTTTGTTATGTGGAATGGGGGTAAATATGTTTATTAATTTGCTCTGACTCACACACAAACGCACATGTGCATGCACATACAGTCCCAATATTCACATATATTGTATTGTTGCAGTCATTCATTTACAATAAAACTGTTTTTGTGGCATATCAATTGTAGAACCCTTAAGGCCGGTTTATACTTCTGCGTCGTGTCCCTCGCATAGGGTACGCCGTAACCGCCGTAGCCTCTGCGTAGGTCCGCAGAGGCTTGACGTGCAGCCCGGCGACGCGACGCAGAAGTACTCCCTTGTGATTGGTCAGTGAGATTACGTATGCACATACCACCTTCTACGTCTCAGTCTTCTCATTTGCTTGCATTGCAAAGTGTTCAAAAGAAGGATAATTTGTTTGTCTGCTTCCACAATCTCGTTGAGACACTGCACAAAGGCCACCATCGTTGTTCTAAAACAGGAAATACTTGTCGGAACTGAAGCAAACATAAGCAAACCATCAGGAAAAACTCCGCCCTGTTGAGTTTGCCGACTGATACCAGCCTACTGACACCTGCAGGTCTGGAAAGGAAACAGCAACACGACGCTTTCAGCCCTACGCAGAAGTATAAACAGCAGTGGGTACGGCGGTTACAGCGTAACCTACGCGACTGACGCGACGCAGAAGTATAAACAGCAGTGGGTACGGCGGTTAAAGCGTAACCTACGCGACTGACGCGACGCAGAAGTATAAACAGCAGTGGGTACGGCGGTTAAAGCGTAACCTACGCGACTGACGCGACGCAGAAGTATAAACAGCAGTGGGTACGGCGGTTAAAGCGTAACCTACGCGACTGACGCGACGCAGAAGTATAAACCAAGCTTTCGTTTTTGTGCATTTTGTCTAGCTGTTACAACCTACCCCAGTAGTGGGGCAGGTTGTAACAAATGACCACTTTGTATTTGTCATCATCTCACAAAGTCTGTGATATAGTTTAAGAAATTTTAATTGTTGCCATTTGTAGTAGACAAATGTGGGTACTTTACCTAAAGGTTTCAGACATGTAGCTAAAAAAAAAGGAAGTTTTAGGTGCTAAAGAAAAATTGTGTTACAATCATCCCCGGTCTCCCGTACACATTTAGACTTTGAAATGCTGATCCAGAAGGGTCATATGGATGCAGGCTGTTCATGCATGCAGCAGGTGACGTTGGCGGTTTTTATCTAGGGGTGTCAAATTATCGCGTTAATTGCGATCAATTAATTACAGCTTTATTTAGCGCGCTATGTTCTTTAATCGCGTTAATCTAATTTTTAATCTTTAATTTTACAGTTTCTGCATGCAAGTTCCCCTTAAATAAAACCCATTTTATGCACTGGGCTTCTTGTGCTTGAGTTGCTCGTGGTTAACCACACCCTGAAGTGGACATCTATTGGCTGTAAACTCATCAGAAGATGACCGGCTTCCATCGTGGTGAGGAGGAACGCTGAGTTGCCGACAGTGTTGCCAACTTTGCTATATTTGGCAAGTTTTTAGACGCCTCTAGCGATTCTTTCCCAAAAAAAAAAAAAAAAAAAAAAAAAAAAAACAACTAGCGGCAAATCTAGCAAATGTTTATGGGGTTATTGGAAACTTTTGGGTGAAGCATGTAACGTTGTTCCTCTTCTCACCGAGCAGCGGGGCGCTCTCCTGTCTCACCGCACACTGCAGCTCCACTCGGCCGCCCAGGTCCACCGGTATGGCAAGCCATCGGTATCAAAAATAACGCGCATGTTACGTGTTGTTTTAACCCATCATGGTGCGTTCACACCGCACACTTTGTCTGCGTCAGGCAACGCTCTCAACGCATCTAGTTTGACGCATGTACGTTGAGCAAAAAAGAGCGCGAAGAAGAAACGTGTGGTGACGTCGCTACAGTGAGACGCTCTGATTGGTTGGCGGACTGCGTCAAGTCCGTCAAAAGTTCAGCTAGCTGAACTTCTGTGTTGCTTGCATTTGCTACGTTGCCGCTTGAAACGCAGGTAACTGGAGGACGTTTGGGACGGTGTGAACGCACCATAATACAGCTGGACTCAGAGAAGATATTTACCCCACTGCGTCCAGAACGCTAATGAATCGCGCATGGGACTGAATCTGTTCAAGTCTGTTAAATACAATAAATGACTTCATAAAGCCAGGTTTTTAAAATTACATGTATCAAACTTTTGTTCTACCACAACAATGTACTGAATTTAAAAGAAAATACCTCAAGATGAGGGCTTTTCTCAGCAATTATTAGGTAATATTAATAAGATTAATTACAGATCATAATTAATTAATCTCAACGTTTTTTTAATCTCATGACAGCACTAACTTTATCATCTAAAAGTAGCAGGAGACGGCTGGAACCAAATAGATCCATGATTCTCAAACTGTGGTACGCAAGCTCCCCCTAGTGGTACTTGGAGAAAAGTCAAATATATTTTGAAAATAAAATTTAAATGTACAATTAAATCAAAATAGTACAAAACGTTTAATTAAAATACACAAAGTATATTAAATTCATAATTAAAATAGCCTAAGCATTGTCTTCCCTTTGCTTTTTGCTTCAATATAAGCCTGCTACGGTGTCGAACCTTGTTGCTACCGTTTTGTACAGTGTGGCCGGCAACAATTACCAATAAATAATTCTTATTAGGAGTAATCATGCCTCCTTTGTGAATTGTCCATAGTTAAAAGGGTAAGCCTTCTCTACTCTATGTTCAGTTTGGTCATGATGGTGGTACTTGGAGAGCTCGACATTTTCTCAGGTGGTACATATTGTAAAAAGTTTGAGAAACACTGAACTAGATAAACCTCCAGATCTACAGGCTGCAGCACGCGGCTGCGTGTCTTTTAAATGAACGGATTCCGTGAGATGTTCCTCTGAGGGCCCAACGCGAAGCTCAACGCCTCCAATAAACCAGAGGGCGGAGTCACATGGAGGTCACGCTCTGACTCATTAGCGTTTCCTCCCTGCCGCTGCTTCACTCAGAACCAGAGATGCACCGATCAGCCGGACCGCCTCGGCCCAATCGGCTCTGCAGGGCCACACTGAAAAATCGGACGTTCTCCCTCTTATTTAAACGCATCATCCAGCAGCGTTGACTGGTTGGGAGTTTATCACAGGTCAGATTAGGGCTGGGGAATATATCAATTATATCGATTAATCGAATTATTCTATTTATGAACACTGAATTTTTGGTGATTGTCCCCCCCTCGATGTTCCCGCCCGAGGTCTTCCATTTTGTTTTACAGTTGTTATTCGAATTCAAGTCAACTCCATGAAGGAATAAGTGAAAAAAAAGAAGCAGCGAGTTCTTTTTTTTATTCTGTCATTTGTAATTTCTTTTTAAGAATAGAAAAGAGAAAAATAAATCCATATCAAAAATTGAATTCAGCATGAATTCATTTTTATTTTTTGTCAATATCGCCCAGCCCTAACCTCCTTTGATATTTACAAAACGGTTGCATAATGTCCAATGACATGTTCAGCTTTTGAAAACAAATATTTAAATAAAAAATAACTGGATAGCAAACAATACCAGGAAACGTAAAAGAGCAACTCACCCCCTGATAAACTGTATAAATGAGCTCCTAATAGCGCTGTCTACATGTCTGGTCGTTATTTTTTGGGTATTTTAGTTTAAAAAATATATTAATTTTCTACCCAAAACCATCAGTGTGGCGCCCTCTTCAGGTTCTGGTCTCACCTTGGTTTCGTCCAGGCGTCCATAAACCTGCCAGAAGTATTTGGTGAAGAGCTCCTTGCTGATGGGTCGGCCGTTGATCCGGATCCTCTCCCTGACCTGGACCAGGTGTGGGGAGCTGCAGTCGGAAAACACAGCGGTGAAGTTAGAAGTCTGGCTGCTGCCTGTGAGATGTCCTACAGGGCAGTGAAGGCATCACTCAAGAGCTGGAAACCAGGGAGCCACCTCTAGTCAGTTTCAGCTCCAGCTGTGAAGCTGGGCGATATGGCCTCAAACCGATATGATGAAGCGTGTTGCGACATATTCTTTTCTTCTGTTTATAAACTCAGCAAAAAAAGAAACGTCCCTTTTTCAGGACCGTGTATTTGAACAATAATGTTGTAATAATCCAAATAACTTTACAGATCTTCATTGTAAAGGGTTTAAATAATGTTTTCCATGCATGTTCAATTAACCATAATCAATTAATTACCATGCACCTGTGGAATGGTCGGTAAGAGCTTAACCGCTTACAGAAAGTAGGCATTTAAGGTCACAGTTCTAAAAACGCAGGACACTAAAGAGTCTTGTCTACCGACTGTGAAAAACACCCAAAGAAAGATGCCCAGGGTCCCTGCTCATCTGCGTGAACGTGCATTAGGCATGCTGCCGGGAGGCATGAGGACTGCTGATGTGGCTAATGTCCGCACTGTGAGACGCCTAAGACAGCGCTACAGGGAGACAGGAAGGACAGCTGGTCATCCTCGCAGTGGAAGACCACGTGTAACAACACCTGCACAGGATTGCTACATCCGAATATCACACCTGTGTGACAGGTACAGGATGGCCACAACAACTGCACGAGTCACACCAGGAACACACAATCCCTCCATCAGTGCTCAGACTGTCCGCAATAGGCTGAGAGAGGCTGGACTGAGGCCTTGTAGGCCTGTTGTAAGGCAGGTCCTTACCAGACATCACCAGCAACAACGCCGCCTATGGGCACAAACCCACCTTCGCTGGACCACACAGGAGAGGCAAAAAGTGCTCTTCACTGATGAGTCACGGTTTTGTCTCACCAGGGGTGATGGACGGATTCGTGTTTATCGTCGAAGGAATGAGCATTACACCGAGGCCTGTACCCTGGAGCGGGATCGATTTGGAGGTGGGGGGTCCGTCATGGTCTGGGGCGGTATATCACATCACCATCGGACTGAGCTTGTTGTCATTGCAGGCGATCTCAATGCCTTGTGGTACAGGGAAGACCTCCTCCTCCCTCATGTGGTACCCTTTATGCATGCTCATCCGGACATGATCCTCCAGCAGGACAATGCCACCAGCCATGCTGCTCGTTCTGTGCGTGAGTTTCTGCATGACAGCAATGTCAGTGTTCTGCCATGGCCAGCGAAGAGCCCGGATCTCAATCCCATTGAGCACGTCTGGGACCTGTTGGATCGCAGGGTGAGGGCTAGGGCCATTCCCCCCAGAAATGTCCAGGAACCTGCAAGTTCCTTGGTGGAAGAGTGGGGTAACATCTCACAGCAAGAACTGACCAATCTGGTCCATGAGGAGGAGATGCACTGCAGTACTTCAAGCAGCTGGTGGCCACACCAGATACTGACTGGTACTTTTGATTTTGAGCCTCCCTTCATTCAAGGACACATTATTCTATTTCTGTTAGTCACATGTCTGTGAAACATTTTTAGTTTATGTCTTATGGTGTTGACTCTTTTAGTGTTCATACAAATATTTACACACATTAAGTTTACTGAAAGTAAAAACTGTTGAAAGTCAGAGGATGTTTCTTTTTTGCTGAGTTTACATGTCAAAATGACAGTTTATGAACAGTCTCACATTCCAGATAGTTGCAGCAGAACAAAAACTTTTAAAAAAAGGTATAGAATGCCGTTTAAAGAACATTCATTTTGCAAAATGCATTTTTTTTATTTTAAATATTCAAATCTTTTTTTCAAAAACTGCAACACAAAACTTCTGACAATATAAAGATGACGATATTTTATGTTGAGAAAACACAAAGTTCACTTTGGGTTTTTTTAACTGAAGTGCAAAATGTGAAAAGAGAAATTACATTTCTTTTTGCTTTCCTTGTAACTTATTTTAAAATTTAATAATCACACAAACGTAAAGCTGCACATGTGTGTTCAACAGGTTTCTTTTACGTAAAATAGAAAACAAATTTTTAACTTGCAATATCTAGAGTAAATAGGAACACTGAGCATCAGTACGTTTCCTCCTTTGGTACCTGGTACAAAGTAGACACAGCTTGATGACATCATCAAAATGCGCAATCACTGTAGGCATCGTTGGCTAAATTTATGTCATTTCTTCCTTATACCATTTAGAAGGGCCCACTACTAGCCCCTCTAGAAGGCCCAATCAGTGTTTAAGGAACGGTCACATGACATTAGAACTCCTGGTCTGATTGGGTAGAGATGATCTGTAACCAATCAAGAGTCTAAAATGGGTTAAAAGGTCTTTTTCCATTGCATATTTCTATCAGTGTGCAGTTCTTTTTGTATATTAATATTTTATATTTTATTTTTACTTCCACCAGTGCTTACTGCACTTCGTCCTGTTCTTGTTTGTGTACGCTGCTGTAGCATGTGAATTTCCCCACTGTGGGATCAATAAAGTATTTTTAATTCAATTAAGATGAAAAAAAGATTCAGTCACTTCTTTCCTAGCTGACTGGTGTAACCCCAGTTTCCTCCCAGTAACCAGTCAGAACTGACCAAGACCAGAACTGGGCCTTATTTCTAGGTTTGCAGCTAACGGGATCCACATGCACCGGATCGTTAAGCGACCCGGTTCCTCTCAGCGCGTGAACGACTCGCCTGTAGAAGCCGGTCCGGAAGCCGTAGGTTCTGAGGATCTGCTCGGTGAAAGCACACGTGGATCCCTGCAACACAGAAGCGCTCGGGTCAGACGGGTCGCAGCTCCTCCGGGGGAACCTGTTTACACAACCTCCTGAGCAGAGGTACCGGCCCTTTAAGAGCCACCCACCTTGCCCTTTGTCCCCGTGACGTGGATGATATTGAGATGATCGAGCTGCTCCACCTTAAAAACAAACCCACACACAGATAAGCTGAAAGGAAACAACAACAGCCGCAGCAGATGTTGGGGGCGGTCCGGTTGACCCGGCGGACTCACCGTGAGCCCGGCCCGCTCCAGGAAGCCGTTCATGGCCTGCAGCTGCAGCTGAGGATGACTCCGGCCTCGGCGGACCTGCTCCAGGGCGCTGGCGTTGGTCTGCAGCGTGTTCAGGGTGCAAACCGCATCCTGGGACGGAAAGCTTGTTGACATCATCACACATCATTCGAGGAAAAACAGCCCACAGATATTATGGGATGGCTTAGATGAAAGCAGATTCATGGGTTAGAATGGCCTAGTCAAAGTCCAGACCTAAAGCCACCTGAGAATATTTGCATAGACTTGAAAGCTGATGTTCTCCGTCCAGTCTGACTGAGCTGGAGATGTTTCATAGAGAAAAATAATTCAAACTAGATCCACGTCACTGCAGAGGTCCAATCAGAGCTGGTTCTGTTAGAACCCAAACTACCCGACCCGACAGCAGGCTGAGTCCACCGGTCAGATCCAGAGAACCGCGGTACCAGCGAGCCTGCATTAATCCAGCCCCTCTGCTGTTATTCGCCAGCTCACACTACCCTGGTTCTGGTTCTCCCACGTAATAAATCAGCTGGGTCCAAGCACAGCAGCTGTCAGCCATGTTTGTTTCTTCAACCCAATTAAAAGTTACGCTTTTAGTTCCAAACTTGTCAGCCTGCAGCCGCCGCTGCCCGGATTTCTGCTGGTTCGGCTAGCCGCCTAGCGGCAGCTGGAGCAGCTATGTCGCCTCCCTACCTGGTATTCCATGCCGGGGATCTGAGGAGCCGTCTGGGTGCTGTGGTACCGGCCTGCCAGGCCCGCCAACCCGAACATCGAGTCCCGCTCTCTGAACGGGGCGCCAAACCGGGAGCGCAGCTGCAGCACGCGCCACAGACACGCCATCATGAGGCGGCGAGAGTCACAGGAATCTATGACCAAATATGGGAGGTTGCTTTCACGGGCGTAATGACGTCACGGCACGCCCCTTCTACAACTCCACACGTTTGGATGACAAAATAATACATAAACCATTTTTTGGTGGATAAAAAATAGATTAACTAATGAATGGAAAATTTTAAAGTTTGATAAACTATAAAAATATAATGAATGAACAGATAAAAAAACCGATAAAAATGAAATATATTAAATAATCGTTAATGTAAAAAATACAATAAATAACAAAATTTGATTGATTAAAAATCAACACAAAATATCTAATTAGATGAATAGATCGAATAAATTAATTAAAAGTATAAAAACATGTATAAACTAATAAATGGAGTATTAAAAAATGGATGAAAATAGATAGTTTGATAAATAAACTATAAAAAATACAATAAATGAATAGATAAATCTAAGATAAAAATAAAAATGTATTAAATAATCATTAATGTAACAATACAATAAATAACAAAAATTGGTTTGATTAAAAATCAACACAAAATAGCTAATTACATGGATAGATCTAATAAATTAATCAAAAGAATAAAAGCATGTATAAACTAATGAATGGAGAATTTAAAAATGGATAAAAATAGATTGTTTGATAAATAACCTATAAAAATACAATAAATCAATAGATAATGATAAAAATAAAATGTATTAAATAATCATTAAGATACAATAAATAACTAAACTTGGTTTGATTAAAAATCAACACAAAATAGCTAATTACATGGATAGATCTAATAAATTAATCAAAAGAATAAAAGCATGTATAAACTAATGAATGGAGAATTTAAAAATGGATAAAAATAGATTGCTTGATAAATAACCTATAAAAATACAATAAATGAATAGATAAAACTTTACACAGCCCAGATGGTGACCAAAGTGCTTCACAGTTAACATCAGATATACAATTGCAGACTCCCTAGAAGACAGAAATAGAAATAATTTAGTCATTAAAATGTTGCTAAACATGTACATAAACAACACGAAAAATGCATGGCGAATAAAACGACAAAATAGATACAAAACAACCTCAGAACATCACACTACATTTCTAAGAGTTAAAAGCCCAATGGAAAATATAAATTTTAAGATGAGGTTTGAAAATCCTTAAAAGAGCGTTGTATCTAGTCCTGAGGGCCCCATAGAGCTTCACACTACATTAGGTCATTCAATCATTCACACACTGGTGATCTATGATGTTCCTCCTGACTTGCGTAACATCACATATAGGCTAGTAATAGCATTCATATATAATTTTAATAATTAGTTTCATTTATATTATTAAATTAATAGATCAATTTCATTTAAAAAAATTAACAAACCAAAAACAACTAATAAAAAGGTAAATCATTCCATTTTTAATATGTGAATATTTTCTTTTTTTTTAAAGGTCTAAAATACTTTCAGAAGCTTTAATAATCATAACCAATTATTTAAAGTAGCTTTTTTCCTCTCTGAGAGCAAACAGAGAAAAATGTAGACATTAGTAAAGCTTTTTAGTGGTTAACAGGTTGTAGTTTCACCATCTCTCCAGCTGGTGGCGGTGGTGCTCCTAGTTTTAACGCGATCTGCCATCGGATCAAAGAAGAAGAGCGTCCGGTGCCGAAATGCAGCGAGAAAAAACAAGCAACGCCGCTGCGGCTGAAAAGTGAGAATTATTCTGATTTTTGTCTAAAAATCCTTTTACTGTTTTTAATCATATCGTTTATAGATGTTGTAGTTTATCGTCTCTAGCTCGCTGTTCGGCCGAACTCCCCTTAATGTGGTGAAAAACGGCTTTTGTTTCCGTCCCACAGGCCCGACCGGGAGGCCGCCATCATGTCCAAATATTACGATGGAGTGGAGTTTCCTTTCTGCGACGAGTTCTCCAAGTATGAGAAGTTGGCCAAGATTGGACAGGGAACCTTCGGGTGAGGAATCCCTCCGTTTGCTGTTAGCCTGAATGTTAAAGGGCCAGTTCCGTGTTTTTAAGCCCCGAAACAGCCACCAGACCCGAGTTCGCTTCCTTTAAACTGAACTAGTGTATTTTGTGATCAGTTAATCCTGGTTTTACCACCTTGGATCGACCCACAGCAGTCTGTTCTGGAACTTGGACCGGATGATTCTTCCTCATTAAAGCTTCCGCAAAACAAAAAACCCACAGGTTTCTCATCTGTAGTTGTTGAAACTATAAAAATATCAACCTGAAGACATTTTGTGTCCAACCTGAGCTGGATTATAATACACTAAACAAACAGGGTTGCTCTAAATGTTGAATTAATACATTTAGGGTCTGTGAAACAAGCGTTATTTATGAACAAATTTGGAAGCTTTGGAATAATTGAAGAATATTGTAAACTTTCTCTGATCAACCTAATTACAATTGGGGAAATGGCATTGAGAACTAGAGCGCTGCGTTAAAGTACAATCCAAATTATATGTGTTTGTGAAGACAGTGTGATCAAGAAACAAACCATTACTATCCATCAGATGGACAATGGCCCAAACACCTTTATCCATCCAACTTTTATAAAAGATAGATTTTCGTTTATAAAGGACAAATCTGTTATTCCATATTGTTGAAGTTTGTGGGCTAAAATTGTGAGTATGGATCATTTTCCAGTAGGGTAAGACCTGTTTATGATATTCTGAAAGTTTAATTGACAACTTAAGGGGATCAAAATCACCTTTTAGAAGAAAGTCTATACCACCAATCCTTTGAAAAAGAAATGAAGGAATAGAAAACCAGATTAAATTTAATTTAAGCCACTGCAGTTTAATTGTGACATTCATTCCTCCCTCCTCAATAGGTTTAACTAAATCATTTTTATGAATTAAGTGTTTTGTCTATAGATTAGTTGTCACTTTTAAAGCACCACCATTTTATTTTTATTTTTAAGATAAAGAAAAACTGTTTTCTGTTTGATGTTATTTTGTTACTAAAATTAAATAGTTTCCAAAACAGCGACTAGAAAAATGTATCTAAAAATGTTTTGGCTACTTTTAGCATCATTCTGCTGTGACAATTCAGTGCAATTATTCCACAAATGTTTTATATTAAAAACATTAGTTAGTTCTTCTTCTTTAAATTCATTGGCGGTTGGCACACCAACTTGGTGCATTATCACCAACTGTTTGGGGTGTGGAGCTTCAATGTGGTTAGACATATTTATTTAGTGGGATATATATATATATATATATATATATATATATATATATATATATATATATATATATATATATATATATATATATATATATATAAACCCAGCAAAAAAAGAAACGTCCTCTGACTTTCAACAGTTTTTACTTTCAGTAAACTTAATGTGTGTAAATATTTGTATGAACACTAAAAGAGTCAACACCATAAGACATAAACTAAAAATGTTTCACAGACATGTGACTAACAGAAATAGAATAATGTGTCCTTGAATGAAGGGAGGCTCAAAATGAAAAGTAGCAGTCAGTATCTGGTGTGGCCACCAGCTGCTTGAAGTACTGCAGTGCATCTCCTCCTCATGGACCAGATTGGTCAGTTCTTGCTGTGAGATGTTACCCCACTCTTCCACCAAGGAACTTGTTAGTTCCTGGACATTTCTGGGGGGAATGGCCCCGGCCAGTTGTTGTGGCCATCCTGTACCTGTCACACAGGTGTGATATTCGGATGTAGCAATCCTGTGCAGGTGTTGTTACACGTGGTCTTCCACTGCGAGGATGATCAGCTGTCCTTCCTGTCTCCCTGTAGCGCTGTCTTAGGCGTCTCACAGTGCGGACATTAGCCACATCAGCAGTCCTCATGCCTCCCCGCAGCATGCCTAATGCACGTTCACGCAGATGAGCAGGGACCCTGGGCATCTTTCTTTGGGTGTTTTTCACAGTCGGTAGACAAGACTCTTTAGTGTCCTGCGTTCTTAGAACTGTGACCTTAAATGGCTACTTTCTGTAAGCTTTTAAGGTCTTAACGACCATTCCACAGGTGCATGGTAATTAATTGATTATGGTTAATTGAACAGAGAGAGAGAGAGAGAGAGAGAGAGAGAGAGAGAGAGAGAGAGAGAGAGAGAGAGAGAGAGAGAGAGAGAGAGAGAGAGAGAGAGAGAGAGAGAGAGAGAGAGAGAGAGAGAGAGAGAGAGAGAGAGAGAGAGAGAGAGAGAGAGAGAGAGAGAGAGAGAGAGAGAGAGAGAGAGAGAGAGAGAGAGAGAGAGAGAGAGAGAGAGAGAGAGAGAGAGAGAGAGAGAGAGAGAGAGAGAGAGAGAGAGAGAGAGAGAGAGAGAGAGAGAGAGAGAGAGAGAGAGAGAGGCTCCGATCTCGTCCGAACAGCTGAAAATCAGAAGGAAAGTTCTTAAAGAGCTTCAGAAGGTTGTCTGAAACGTTCTGTTGTCGGCTTTGACCCGATTCGTTTCTGTCCCACAGGGAGGTCTTCAAAGCGAAGCACCGGCAGACCGGGAAGAAGGTGGCTCTGAAGAAAGTTCTGATGGAAAATGAAAAAGAAGGGGTAAGAAACCACGGAACCAAACGTGAGGTAACGGGTCGGGGTCAGAACATCTCCGTGGGTGGTTCTGGTCTGAGAGGATGAGGATAGGAAGGAGAAGCAGAGACAGCCTGTGGAGCAACAGAAGAGCAGCTGCTGGTTCTGACCCGGCTGCTGAAGGTCCACAATCCTCATCCTCCTGTAGAACCGGGCTTTCTGCTCAGGTGGATCCAGATCCTGTCCATGTGAGGGAAGCAGGATGCATTATGGGTTGATGTTGTGGTGGGAAAGCTTGGGTCCAACACTTCTCCAGAACCAGCAGCTTCTAGCTACGGCTGTCAGAGCTTTAGTGGTCTGGATCTTTGGAGAGTTTTCGCCTAAGAATGATTTTTATATTTACTCAGATTATCTGAAAAATGTTATTGGAACAAAAACAATAAATGTGTTGGGGGGGGGGGGGGGAGTTACATCCAATGATGATCACACAGTACCTCCTGATTGGTTGTCTCGTTATAAGCCCGTGTGGTGGAGTCCTGATGAGACGAAAACGATCAGCTGGTTTCAACAAAGTTTATTACTTGCAGCAGGGAGAAGTCAAAAGAGACTCTCTAATTATTACAAAGACATGAGTATATATCTGTAAGTCACACACCTGAACCACCCCCTCCCATCCTCACGAACCGATTAACCCTGGTTCCTCAGTTAGTGTCTCACGAGAAAACAATCCTTATTAGGGTTTTCCGTGCAGCTGCAGGAGCTGAACATCTCCAAGGTCAGAAGATAACTCTCAGTTGATAAAAACAGTTCCGGATGCTGGAGCTGAGAAGTCGGCACACAAGTAACTCTGAAATACACATTTCTAACAGAATAAACACATTTTATGAAATGAAACCAATCAGTGAAACAATAAGAATAAACAGAGAACACCCGGTGAGTTCTGGACGTTGACCCGTGTTCCTCTCTGGTTCCGTCCCATCAGTTCCCCATCACGGCTCTGAGGGAGATCAAGATCCTCCAGCTGCTCAAACACGAGAACGTGGTGAATCTGATCGAGATCTGCAGAACCAAAGGTTGGTCCTCAGAGTTTGGTAGGAGCAGGAGGCGGGTTCAGAGCTCTCACGGTTCCGTCTGTTTGGGTTTGTGAAGCGACCCAGTTCAACCGCTACAAGGGCAGCATCTACCTGGTGTTCGACTTCTGCGAACACGACCTGGCCGGCCTGCTCAGCAACGCCAACGTCAAGTTTACGCTGGCCGAGATCAAGAAGGTGATGCAGATGCTGCTGAACGGGCTCTACTACATCCACAGGAACAAGGTGGGACCCGCTTCCTGTTCTGCTTCTGGACCCGAGAGGTTCCTGCTAACTCGGCGCTCTGCTCCTCCTCCTGCCTCAGATTCTGCACAGAGACATGAAGGCGGCCAACGTCCTCATCACCAGAGACGGAGTCCTGAAGCTGGCCGACTTCGGCCTGGCCCGGGCCTTCAGTCTGGCCAAGAACAGCCAGGGGAACCGCTACACCAACCGGGTCGTCACGCTGTGGTACCGCCCGCCGGAGCTGCTGCTGGGTAAGAGCGCCGGCGCCGCTCAATAGTTCGGGTCAATGATAACACAATAGAAGAAAAGCTATTTATTAAAATGTGACAGATTATGAACCCGATTTACTGGAGTCACAGAACAAGATTCTTCTTCTTCTGTTTCTTCTCAAGGCGTTTATTAAAGACATTTTCTAGATTCATATCATTATAGAACATGTGGTTATATGGCTGAGTGTGAGTGGAACAGTTTCTAAAATAATGTTTATTCTTTTTCTAATATACAGTAATATTTTATAATGATTAGTTTTCTCCATCATGATGACAATTATTTAGAAAATATTTTCAACAATATGGCATAATAAATAATTGATAATATTACTTCGGGATGTGTATTGGTAAAAATCCTTTAAAAAAACAATATTTTTGGGGAATATCGATACAATACAATTTTTAACTGATTGGAATGTTTGTATAAATGTGTTAAAATGACTTCTTGTTAAGAGCCTTGAGATGAAACATCTGTTGTGAATCGGCGCTATATAAATAAACTGAATTGAATATCAGGAAATAAAATATAGCGATATATCGATGTATGAACACTTTCTTACATCCCTATTATTAATATTGTTCTTATTGTAATAGTAATGGTTAAAAATTATAACATAATTCTGTTTCATAATGTTTTCATAATTAAAATTAGATTTTATGATACCGATTAAAAAAAATAGAATTTGTATAGTAGGGATGTAAGAAAATATCGATACACCGATATATCTCAATATTTTATTTCCCGATATTGTATCAATGTTCAAATACAAAATATAGTTTTTTTTTAAAGGATTGGAATGGACTCATTAATGATGACAGTAATTTTTGTAGTAAATATAAAAGTATAACTGGTAGTTTGTGGCTGTTTTTCACCGTCTTGGTTCCAGTGGATCAACTAGATCTGGTAATAAAACTGGATGTTAAAGTATGAAACAGGTTGGAGTGTTTAGAATGATGGGACAGTTTTTCTACAGTTAAATTATGTTTTAATAATCACAATATATAGTCATGGTATCGCGATAAATCGAGATATGTCATAACGTCTCCCCTGTATTGCGATACATATCGCATCGCCAGATTTTTGCCAATACATCCCTGTTGTATATGTATTTCTATATTGATTAATGCTGGGGTTTTCAAATAAATGCAAAAAATGTAATAAAATACTTTATTGTTTTTGCAATATAAGTAGTAATTTAAAAAATAATTAACGTAGTTTTTAGTTCTGAAAAAAATAGGTTTTTAAGTGTAAATTGAAAATAATAATTGAACTTTATAATAATACAAATTAATAAAATACTTTCAAAATTATATATTTTATAATTATTCGTTTTTTACATTACAATTTCAGTATGTTTAGAAATATTTCCCGCAATGCAAATTCTTTTTGAATAAATTTATATTATTATTATTAATATTGTTACAACAATAGTTGAATTTTATAATGTACATTGCAAAGTTTTTATAATACTGATTTTTCTAAATAAAATGTGTATTTATAAATAAGTATCTTTATAATACTCATGATGCTGTTTTTGTTGTATAATTAAAACATTGGTTCCTTCATAATTTTGCGAATATTTTTATAATTTTTATATTTATATTTTATATAATTTTTCTACAAAGTAATTTTTATTTATTATTGTTGCAAAAATAAACCGTACCAAAACCTTAACATAGCTTTTAGCTCTAAATAAACTAGGTAAAATGTTTTTAAGTTTAGGTTGTTTTATAAGGTTTTATTTTACTGTTGTAATAAAAAAAAAAGTATTATGTCAATTCTAATCATTTGCCTTTATACTCCTGATAAAGTACATATTTATTTAAGTAAAAGGTAAAAATGGCCATGAGGCGAAAGCCTTCTACTCCACCGTCCCCAGCAGGGGGAGCTGTTGTCCTCTCTCAGCTTCAGCCTCTTCATGGTTTCTCTTTGCGTTTGGTGGCCAGGTGAGCGGGACTACGGCCCGCCCATCGACCTGTGGGGGGCGGGCTGCATCATGGCGGAGATGTGGACCCGGAGTCCCATCATGCAGGGGAACACGGAGCAGCACCAGCTCACCCTCATCAGCCAGCTGTGCGGCTCCATCACCGCCGAGGTGTGGCCCGGTGTGGACAAGAAGTACGAGCTCTACCAGAAGATGGAGCTGCCCAAGGGCCAGAAGAGGAAGGTGAAGGACCGGCTGAAGGCCTACGTCAAGGACCCGTACGCTCTGGACCTTATCGACAAGCTGCTGGTTCTGGACCCGGCCCAGCGCACCGACAGCGACGACGCCCTCAACCACGACTTCTTCTGGTCCGACCCCATGCCGTCAGACCTGAAGAACATGCTGTCCACGCACAACACCTCCATGTTCGAGTACCTGGCCCCGCCCAGGCGGAGGGGACACATGCCCCAGCAGCCGCCCAACCAGAACCGGAACCCGGCCACCACCAGTCAGACGGAGTTCGACCGAGTCTTCTAGAGCGGAGCCGGACGTTCTCCGGACGTTCTCCGGACGTTCTCCGGACGTTCTCCGGACGTTCTCCGGACGTTCTCCGGACGTTCTCCAGTTCCCTGCAGGATTCTCCTGCTGCTTCCCGTTTACCCCCAGAGGAACCAGGGTGGTTGGGTCAACCCGCGGTTCTGCTCAGGGTTCTGCATCAGGGGGTCAGCCTCCATCCATAAGCAGACTTTTATGTTGCCTACCTGTGTTCATGTACAGTTTAGAGAGGATGACATGGGTTCGTTGCTTCCAGGTGGTTCTGTCTCTGATTATTTATGAGAATAAGTGGTTCTGGTTCTGAACGCTCCACTGAGCCACAACTCTACGCCAATAAAATGTTTTTTGTTTTTTTTAATAAACTTGTTTGTCTGATTGTTTGATCAGGGGGAACCGAAGAGAAACCAGGGTGTGTCCACTAGATGGCAGCAGACGCCTTAATAAAGAAACACGCAGCAGATTTTATTCTCATTCACTTTGCAGTTTAAGTGATTTATGTGGAGGTTTCTCCAAACATGCAGCTGGAACCAGGATCCCAGGTTAGACTGAAATATAAGCAGACATGGTTTAAATTTTTATTATATTTTTTTATAAATCTTTATATCCATATTATCCAAACAAGGCATAGGGGAACAAATTCTGCATCAAACACCAAAATGGGTTGAATCATCTGCAAGTAAATAAAATACACAAAAGTAAATAAAATAACATGGTAACTGCTTGTGTGGGATCGGATAAGACAAATATCTCTTTCTCTTTTAAGTTGGTAAGGATAAAAGTGAGAAGTCAGAATCTTCCGAGTAAATTTATTAGAAAATTCTTTGCTGCCTAAACCGACTCCTTCAACACACAGTGATCTCATCTCCAACACATGAGCATGCATCACTAATCATTGATTCATTGTTTTAACCTGGATTGGAATGGATTTAATCACTTTATTGTATTCATTTATCGAACACTTTTAAGATTAAATATCCTGCACAAAGTCTTATGCTCTAAGAAGTTGACATGTTCATTCATGAAATGGGAAACGGCCCAAACTCCTTTATCTGGCCAAGTTTTTCAAAAAAGTATCTATTATTCCGCATTGGTGAATTGTGTGGGGCAGACGTGGTTGAATGGTAACTTTATTGTCCCCAGAGGGAAATAATTCACAGTATCTCCACTGGTGCATGCGTTGGAAAAAACAAGTATCAACAGAGTCCAATGAGCAGCAGTGCAGGCAGCTTCTGGTTTCAGCAGCAGCTATAAAGAAAGAAAGGTACGGAGTGCAATGGGTCAAAAAGTAACACCCAATAATCTGGATTATTTAGATTTTCATAAAAAACAAAGTATGTGTCCATGTTAAAAATGTATTAATAAATGTCACAGTTTCAAACTAAATATTAGGTTTGTGAGTTATGTAGCTTGCTAATTACATATTTTGGTTTAAACTGTGACATTTATAGATAATGTGGTTCAAAAAAAAAAAGAAGTGACTTGGAAAAATGAGCCCCCATGTTTTTCTCTTATGACAGGCTAAATAACCCAAATTATTGGATGTTGTATTTTTGGCTGTGTAACTACACCATAGACTGTATTTCCAGTTCACAGCGAGCGCTTTCCAAGAAAGGAGGTTCTGTGCCAAAAATCGACATGGTAGTGGTAGCATCATGCTGTGGGGCTCATCTTGAGTTCTCCTAAAATGATCCACTGATCTTCCCAAAAGTCGGTTCTGTGCAGGAACCCGACCAGTTGAAACAAGCTCTACCCAGAACGATGCCTTCCAGACTTCCCTGGTTTACTGAATAAAACGTTCCTTCTGGAAACTTCTGACCAAACCGGTTTCCTCAGCAGGACGATTCTTGGTCTTTGAGCGCGGCGTTCAGACAGGATTTATCTGTGTGTGAGGGAATTGTCGCAGCACCTCCGGCTCTCCCTTCCCTTCCCTTCCCTCCCCTCGGTTTGTGTCACGCCGCAGCTTCCCTCAGATGATGGATTGCTATTTTAGTTCCAGAGTCGCTCCGCTGTCACTCCTGCTGAAGAGGAGGCAGAGTGTGTGTGCCGACAGGGATGACAACAAGCGGCAGAAATTAGAAAGCAATCCAACGGACAGATGGGCCTCCGAGTGCTGGAGCCACCTGCATGCAAATAGACCTGCAGCTCCGAACCCGGCCTGGTGATGGAGGCTGGAGAACTCAGAGCGGACATTTGGGTCATCTGATGGTTTGTTTGGTCCAGATTGGACAGGTAGAACCGTCACTTTGAACTCAGAGCGGTTTGTTTGTGGCATAGATGGATGCGTTCCTTAAAGCCGCTTTAATATGAATTCAGGTGTATTATTGAATGTGTGACATCACAGAACTGGAGCTGCAAAATAAGCAACAAAATGACTCCAGTCCTGATTCCTTCCTACTGTTTTCTCAGTTGGACAGAAGTTCTTGACGTTCTCTAAAATGGTTTTGATCAATAGTTCTCCAGACTTTCTGAAGATTTTCTCATGGGATGCCGTTTGTAAAGTCACACAACTTTGAAACTTTAACAACAATGCTTTGGGTTATTTAGCCGGTCATAAGAGGAAAAATAGGGGTTCATTTGTCAGTCATATTATCTTCTAAAGTTTATAAACGTCACAGTTTATAACTAAAAATATTTACCTAGCAAGCTAAACTGGCCAGCTATAGCTTTGAACTAAATGCTTAACTCAGAGCTAAATATTTAGCTAATATGCAAATTTACTTGCCGGACTATCAAAATAAAAGCTAGTTCTGCAAACCTCTACATATACTTCTACTGCTGGTGCATCACCGTTGCTTTAAATCCATCGGTTAACGTCTGTATTGCGGTTAAAATGGCTTCGCCTACGTTTTAAGCAGAAATGTTGGAAAAAATAAAAGGTGATTTAGCCTATATTCTGGTAGTCCACCTCTGGTTTTAGCAAGTATATTTGCAAGTGTAAACATTTAGCTCAGATCTAAATGTTTGTTCTACGCTAAATGTTTAGCTAGCTAATTTAGCTTGCTAGCTAAAAGGTTAGCTTTAGTTCAAAGCTAAAAGGTTAGCTTTAGTTCAAAGCTAAATATTTAATTTCTAAACTAAATATTTAGCTAGCTAGTTTAGCTTGCTAGCTAAATGGTTAGCTTTAGTTCAGCGCTAAATATTAAATTTCTAAACTAAATATTTAGCTAGCTACTTTAGCTTGCTACCTAAATGGTTAGCTTTAGTTCAGCGCTAAATATTTTATTTCTAAACAAAAATTTTAGCTAGCCAATTTAGCTTGCTAGCTAAAAGGTTAGCTTTAGTTCAAAGCTAAATATTTAATTTCTAAACAAAAAAAGTTAGCTAGCCAATTTAGCTTGCTAGCTAAAAGGTTAGCTTTAGTTCAGCGCTAAATATTTTATTTCTAAACAAAAAAATTTAGCTAGCCAATTTAGCTTGCTAGCTAAAAGGTTAGCTTTAGTTCAAAGCTAAATATTTAATTTCTAAACTAAATGTTTAGCTAGCTAATTTAGCTTGCTAGCTAAAAGGTTAGCTTTAGTTCAGCGCTAAATATTTTATTTCTAAACAAAAAAATTTAGCTAGCCAATTTAGCTTGCTAGCTAAAAGGTTAGCTTTAGTTCAAAGCTAAATATTTAATTTCTAAACTAAATGTTTAGCTAGCTAATTTAGCTTGCTAGCTAAAAGGTTAGCTTTAGTTCAGCGCTAAATATTTTATTTCTAAACAAAAAAATTTAGCTAGCCAATTTAGCTTGCTAGCTAAAAGGTTAGCTTTAGTTCAAAGCTAAATATTTAATTTCTAAACTAAATGTTTAGCTAGCTAATTTAGCTTGCTAGCTAAAAGGTTACCTTTAGTTCAGCGCTAAATATTTTATTTCTAAACAAAAAAATTTAGCTAGCCAATTTAGCTTGCTAGTTAAAAGGTTAGCTTTAGTTCAAAGCTAAATATTTAATTTCTAAACTAAATGTTTAGCTAGCTAATTCAGCTTGCTAGCTAAATGGTTAGCTTTAGTTCAGCGCTAAATATTTTATTTCTAAACAAAAATTTTAGCTAGCCAATTTAGCTTGCTAGCTAAAAGGTTAGCTTTAGTTCAAAGCTAAATATTTAATTTCTAAACTAAATGTTTAGCTAGCTAATTTAGCTTGCTAGCTAAAAGGTTAGCTTTAGTTCAGCGTTAAATATTTTATTTCTAAACAAAAAAATTTAGCTAGCCAATTTAGCTTGCTAGCTAAAAGGTTAGCTTTAGTTCAGCGCTAAATATTTTATTTCTAAACAAAAATTTTAGCTAGCCAATTTAGCTTGCTAGCTAAAAGGTTAGCTTTAGTTCAAAGCTAAATATTTAATTTCTAAACTAAATGTTTAGCTAGCTAATTTAGCTTGCTAACTAAAAGGTTAGGTTTAGTTCAGACCTAAATATTAAATTTCTAAACTAAATATTTAGCTAGCTAGTTCAGCTTGCTAGCTAAATGGTTAGCTTTAGTTCAGCGCTAAATATTTTATTTCTAAACAAAAAAATTTAGCTAGCCAATTTAGCTTGCTAGTTAAAAGGTTAGCTTTAGTTCAAAGCTAAATATTTAATTTCTAAACTAAATATTTAGCTAGCTAATTTAGCTTGCTAGCTAAAAGGTTAGCTTTAGTTCAAAGCTAAATATTTTATTTCTAAACAAAAAAATTTAGCTAGCCAATTTAGCTTGCTAGTTAAAAGGTTAGGTTTAGTTCAGACCTAAATATTAAATTTCTAAACTAAATATTTAGCTAGCTAGTTTAGCTTGCTAGCTAAATGGTTAGCTTTAGTTCAGCGCTAAATATTTTATTTCTAAACTAAATGTTTAGCTAGCTAATTTAGCTTGCTAACTAAAAGGTTAGGTTTAGTTCAGCGCTAAATATTTTATTTCTAAACAAAAAAATTTAGCTAGCCAATTTAGCTTGCTAGTTAAAAGGTTAGCTTTAGTTCAAAGCTAAATATTTAATTTCTAAACTAAATATTTAGCTAGCTAATTTAGCTTGCTAGCTAAAAGGTTAGCTTTAGTTCAAAGCTAAATATTTTATTTCTAAACAAAAAAATTTAGCTAGCCAATTTAGCTTGCTAGTTAAAAGGTTAGGTTTAGTTCAGACCTAAATATTAAATTTCTAAACTAAATATTTAGCTAGCTAGTTTAGCTTGCTAGCTAAATGGTTAGCTTTAGTTCAGCGCTAAATATTTTATTTCTAAACAAAAATTTTAGCTAGCCAATTTAGCTTGCTAGCTAAAAGGTTAGCTTTAGTTCAAAGCTAAATATTTAATTTCTAAACTAAATGTTTAGCTAGCTAATTTAGCTTGCTAGCTAAAAGGTTAGCTTTAGTTCAGCGCTAAATATTTTATTTCTAAACAAAAAAATTTAGCTAGCCAATTTAGCTTGCTAGTTAAAAGGTTAGCTTTAGTTCAAAGCTAAATATTTAATTTCTAAAATAAATTTTCAGCTAGCTAGTTTAGCTTGCTAGCTAAATGGTTAGCTTTAGTTCAAAGCTAAATATTAAATTTTATTAACTAATGTTTTTGAAACTATTACATTTATGAATAAACAAATAACATGAAGACAAATATGACTTAGAAAAATGGAGCCCCATTTTTTTCTCTGACAGGCTAAATAACCCAAATAATTGCTGTTTATTTTTGACTGTAACTTTACAAACGGCTCCCCATGTTTTCTGGGTTGTTTTGGACGTTGGCTGGTTTTTCCCTCCCTATCAGTTCAGTCCTCATTCGTGTCCATTTTAAGTGGAATGTCTTTTATTTTTGAACTCCAGTTTTCCTCTAAAGCAATCATTTGTACGGTGGCCCTGAAAGGTCACAGCACACAACTTAAGAAAACACATGCAAAAAGACAAAACACAAGCAAATTGTGAAAACATTTTCATCAAATTGACAACACGTGTGCAGCATTTAGAAAGACTACACAACATAATAGAAAAACACGCTGCAAAGACCACAACAAAACACATTAGAAAAACGCGCTGCAAAGACCACCACACAAAGGAAGTGTTTCCAGGGGACACTTAAATGTGATGCACACGGCCGGACATGCTTGTTGTTGACACAGATTTCGAGTCACAGCTCAGTCACCATCTCTGTCCGTCAGTGGTGTTGGAAAACGAGATAAAAAGTAATTGTTTGTTTTTATTTTAACATCGTGATCGCATGATTCAGCCTATTGCAGTGACCTGCTGCTGAACTATTGTTAGCCATTAGCCGTGTGCATCACATTTAGATGTCCCCTGGAAACACTTCCGTTGTGTTGTGGTCTATTTGCAGCACGTTTTTCTAATGTGTTGTGTCGTTTTTCTAAATGCTGCACACGTGTTGTCACATTGATGAAAATGTTTTCTCAATTTGCTTGTGTTTTGTCTTTTTGCAAGTGTTTTCTTAAGTTGCGTGCTGTGACCTTCAGAAAAATTTATAGTAAACATGATCCAGGTTCACAGCTACAGTGGGGCAAAAATTATTTGGCAGCCAACGATTGTGCAAGTTGTCCCACCTAAATAGATGAGCGAGGTCTGTAAATGTCCTCATGGTCTCAGTCGTTGTGTCCTATGGCAAGACACTTCACCCCTCTGCCTACTGGTGGCGCCAGTGTTCGGCAGCCTTGCTTCTGTCAGCTTCTGTTAGCTCTGGCTACAATGGAGCTTGGCATCACCAGTGTGTGAATGAATGAACGACGGGTTCTCAAGGACTAAATAAAGAGCTATACAAGTACAGGCCATTTACCATATCATAGTGATACCTCAACTATGAGTGTAAAAAAAAAAATCAAGATGATTTTTAAGAATTTATTTGTATAATGGTGCAAAAAATAGTATTTGGTCAAGAACAAAAGTTCACCTCAATCCTTTTTAATGTAACCTTGGTTGGCAGTGACAAAGGTCAAAGGTCACCTGTAGGTCTTCACCAGGTTCTCACACCCTGTAGCTGGTATTTTGGCCCATTCCTCCATGCAGATCTTCTCTAGAGCTGGGATGTTTTGGGACGTTCATCTCCCTCCACAGATTCTCTACAGGATTGAGATCTGGAGACTGGCTAGGCCGCTCCAGGACCTTGAAATGATTTTTACGTAGCCACTTCTTCATTGCCTAGGCGACGTGTTTGGGATAATTGTCATGCTGGAAGATCCATCTTTATTTGTATGGCACACTGTCAGCAACGACGCAGTTCAATGTGCTTTGGGCGATTAAGGAATAAAATAAAAGCAGCAATACAACTAAAATAAAATTAAAAGACACAACATCGAAGACATAAAGAACATTAAAACATACTACAGTTATGACATTCCAGCTATTAATCACTTTGCAGTTTTCTGGAAGTTTGTTCCAGATAAGAGGAGCATAGAAACTGAAAGCTAAATGTTTGCTTGGTAACTAAAATATTTAGTTTCAAATTGTGACATTTATAAATGAATAAATAACATGGACACAAATATGACTTTGAAAAATGAACACATTTCTTTCTCTTATGACAGGCTAAATAACCCCAGTTATTGCAGTTAGTTTTTGACTCTGTAACTTTACAAATGGCCGCCCATAGTTCATTAATAGGTGAGTAATCCAGGTGAGTTTATTGCTGCAGGAGTTTTATTTGGTCAGGTTTTTTAAAGAGGATCCCAGAAGAAACCCAGAAGGAAGGCAAGGTAAGTAAGTAAGAGGCTGCTGACTCCTGCATACAATTGACTCTGAAAGTTCGTCAGGCAGCTCCTTACATCCAGGTGTCCAGTAATGTTCCTGCTGAGGAATGAACCACCTGAGAACCGTGACCCATTTATTGGGTCTCCTGCACGGCTTGTTGCAAACTGCGAACAGGACGACTTCTGGGGCTTTCTTTCAACAACGTCTGTCTTCTTACCACTCTTCCATAAAGGACAGATTTGAGGAACCCTCCAGGTTCTCCTACCTGAGCTGTGGATCTCTGCAGCTCCTTCAGAGTCTAGGTGGACGTCCATGTCCTGGTAGGTCTGCAGGGTCCTAATGCCCTCATCACGACACAGAGGAAGACTCTTACTAACTAGAGGGCATCTGACTGCTCTGGATTTCTTTTAGGGGTGTCAGAGGTGGAATACAAATGCATGCCACACATTTCAGATTTTTTATTTAGAAAATGTTAATTTTTAATCCTGGTCCCAGTTTTTTTCTGTACGTTGTGTTGGTTGACAGTAGAATGGAGGGAGGTCCAGGTGTGAGTGCCTCTGCAGAGATCTGAGTGTGTTTTTCTTCTGTCGGACTGAAACTCTTCCTGCAAACTTTTATATTATTATTGTTATTATTATCATTCCTGTGCTGCTCCTGTTTTACATTTGGAAAGCTTGGGGGCAGAAGCAGCCAGGCGAGGCCTCAGAATACTCCTTTTCCTCCTCTCCAACACCTCCTCAGCTCCAGCCAGCGGCGGCTGTTTTTGGCTGATGGCATCCGGCGTGCAGGGCAGCAGACATGAAAGGGGTCCTGTCACTCACTGGAGGCGGCCATATGCGTGCCTGCGTGAGCTCTGTGCCAGCTGCAGGCAGCCTCTGCCAGAAGACATTAGGGAAGCAGCAGGGTGTCATTAAGGCGGCTCCATGATTGATTAACCGTAAATCTGCAGCATGAGACCTACAAATCCCTGCTTCTACCTCCCCACACACACCTTCACATCTACACAGCCTCACAAAGAGAGCAGCGGGCTGAGGTGGGGATGGAGACAGAGGGAGCCCCCTGCAGATATGACTGTGTAATTGCGTTAGCTGCCCAGTAGGAATGGGATGAGCTTGGGTTGTTCTGCGATGAACACAGTGAGGGGCTCCCATCATGCCATAAGAAGCTCTGCAGCCTCCGGCTCCCCGACACATTTCACATGCAGCGACTCAAAGAGGCGGTTTATCCCGACTGCTTCTACTGTGCTGGAACCTGAACATGAGCCACTGGGAGTTTTTACTGCTAGCATCTGTAAAAATCACAGAAATGAACAGAATCTCAACTGAAGACGGAGACCAAGTAGCTGTTGATGTGGGGGGGGGGGGGGCTTCTGACTCTGATGAGACAAGGAAACTTTATTGATAAACATGATTATTGTAGTAAAGTCACAAACACCATAACTGGTAAATGGGCTGAACTCACAGCGCTTTTCTAGTCATGCTGACCACTGCAGCCACATTCCCCAATTCATACACAAATATGTAGTGCAGTAGGGAACTTGGGGTTAAGTGCCTTGCCCAGTGGCACATCGACATGTGACAGGCTGGAATCGATCCCACAAGCCTAGCGAGCCACAACCGCAATTAATTCTAGGACCTGATCTAGGGGCAAACTCCGCCGGCCAAATCTGAAGCCAACGCAGAAGTGACAACTGCAGTTCCCTCCACAACCACTAGGGCCTGGCTGCAGAAAGGTGCAAGTTCCTATTGACTCCACCTTATCGTGGTGGAGGGGTTTGAGTGTCCCAATGATCCTAAGAGCTAAGTTGTAGGGGCTTTCTGCCCCTGGGAGGGTCACCCATAGCAAACTGGTCCTAGGTGAGGGATCAGACAAAGTGCACCCCGAAGACCCCTATGATGAGTACCACAAATGGACTTAGTGTTCCCTCGCCCCGGACACAAATCACCGTGGGCCCCCCTCTGGAGCCAGGCCTGGAAGTGGGGCACATTGGCAAACGCCTGGTGGCCCATGGGGCCTTGCCGGGCTCAGCCCAAAGAGGTAACATGGGTCCCCCTTCCCATGAGTTCACCACCTGTGGGAGGGGCCATAAGGGTCGGGTGCAGTGTAGGATGGGTGGTGGCCGAAGGCGGGGACCTTGGCGGTCCGATCCTCGGCTGCAGAAGCTGGCTCTTGGGATGTGGAACTTCACCTCTCTGGTGGCAGGGTATGCGAGGTTGAGAGGTTTCGACTAGACATCGTCAGACTCACCTCGATGCACGGCCCTGGCTCTGGAACCCGTCTTCTCGAGAGGGGGTTGGACTCTTTTCCACTATGGAGTTGCCCCCGCTGAGAGGCGCCGAGCTGTTGCCCCCCCATCTCTGCGCCTGTACGTTGAGGTTTACCTCGGCGAACGAGAGGGGAGCCTTCCTTCTCCTACGGGTGGGTGAAAGGTCCTGACTATCTTTTGTGCCTTTGCGCCAAACGGCAGATCAGATTACCCACCCTTTTAGGAGTCCTTGGAGGGGGTGCTGGAGAGTGCGGCTTTCGGGGACTCCCTAGTTCTGCTGGGGGACTTCAACGCTCATGTGGGCAATGACATGTCAAGCACCTTAAATTACGTTGTTGTTAAAATTGTGCTATACAAATAAAATTGCCTTGCCTTGACAGCGAGACCTGGAGAGGTGTGGTTGGGCGGAATGCCCCAGCCTCCTCCCCCCTGTTCTGAACCCGAGTGGTGCCACCAGGACACCCTAGGCCGCGACAAGACGATGACATCGCTGAGGCTCCGTCCGTCTTATTTATACAGTCTATGGTCCCGAACAAGGAACAATCAGGACATTCTGGGCTCCAAGGAGCAGAGCGTTTGGTAGAGGTGGGGAGTAAGTACTTACATTTGCTTGTAGACGTGGTTTTACTGCACAGTACTTTTTACTTTTACTTGAATAATACTACTATGAAGTAGCGCTACTTGTACTTGAGTACAGTTTCTGGATACTATCCCACCTCTAGTTCCTTTGCTGAATGAAGAACAAACCATAAATCCACCAGACGCAGAAACACAATCTATGTTAAAATGAGACATAAAAAAATCCTTGACGTTTATTTTGATATTGAATAAAAATGTTACACAGCTGGGAATAAAAAGCAGACGGATGGTTTCTGATGATTTCTGATCTCATAAGACAATTAAAAGTGTTGATAAATTAATAATGGTTCCATGTTTGAACTGGACCCCAGAGTAATGAGACAGAACAACAACCCAACGCTGATCCGTCACATGTTGACCTCTATTATATTATGCATCCAAAGCTGCATAATGAACACCGGCTCCCTCCCAGTCATCCATCATCTCCTTTCAGGTTTCATTTCTCCAGGAGTTTCAGACCTTTTTACATTTCATTTACTCACAAACTGAATCATTTCATCAGTTCGGAGACAGATCCAGACTCCCTGAGCTCAGCGACAGTTTCTGCAGACATAATGATGATCATGATGATGACTTGATGAGGGTAAAAATAAATGCCTGTAATGGAGGCGGCTTCTCCTTCCTTCTTCCATCTCTTGCCCTGAAGTCCCGTGGCGCCTCAGAGAGATGAGAGATGAAGCGAGCAGAAGGGGAGTCAGCAGTGGGACCTCGCTCACTAATGTTAGGCTTGGTATTAACATGCACAAGGCACTTAAACTCCCACTGATTCGGATGAAAAACATTTAGGAGAAGAGGCATCAATCAAAGGGCTCACACTCAGGAGCTGTCAGAGTCCCGGGGAGCTCTGTGTGTGTCGGATGGCTCCGAGGAATTGGTGTTTTAACGGAGGGAGAGTATTCCTGCACACAGAGCCTAATGACCCGTTGAAGCAGTGTTTTCATGCTGGAGGCTGGAGAAGGACTGGGAGCATGCTGATGATGACCCTGCTGCACCTCACACCACATTCTGTTCATCCCAAACGCACGAGCAGCTGATGAGCATGGTGGAAGTTACAGCAGAGGCAATACAGAGGACCGCAGTACTGCACCTAAACACCAGGGGTCCACATAGATAGATAGATAGATAGATAGATAGATAGATAGATAGATAGATAGATAGATAGATAGATAGATAGATAGATAGATAGATAGAAATTAACAGCAATAATTTGAGTTATCAGGTAATTTAGTCATAAGAGAAAGAAAATGGTTCATTTTTCAAAGTCATATTTTCACCATTTTTTATTTATACATGTCACAGTTTCTAATTAAATATTTTGTTTACAAATTAAAGATTAAGTTTGAAGCTAAATATTTAGCTAGCGAGCAAAAGTGGCTTGTTAAATATATAGCTTTAAAAAAAGACCTTAACTCAAAAAGTTTGAAAAGCTGTCTTCCCACGAACCTCTATATAACCTCCTCCTGCAGTAAACGTCTATATTAGTGTTAAAACAGCTCGTCCTACGTTTTCAGCTGAAATCTTGGATCTAAACATTTAGCTCTGAGCTAAATGTTTAGTTTGAAGCTAAATATTTATTTAGCTTGCTAACTAAGTATTTAGTTCAAAGTTAAATATTTAGTTGACAAACTAAACATTTAGCTCAGAGCTAAATGTTTAGTTTGAAGCTAAATATTTAGCTAGCCAGTTTAGCTTGATGGCTGAATATTTACTTAGCTTCCTAACTAAGTATTTAGTTCAAAGTTAAATATTTAGTTTACGAATTAAATATTTAGCTTTAGTTCAAAGCTAAATATTTAGCTAGCCAGTTTAGCTTGATGGCTAATTGAAGCCAGCAAAATATTCAGCTTCAAACTAAATATTGAGCTTGCTTAAAAAAAAACATAAATAAAAAATAATAATATTGAGCTTCCTAAATAAGTAGTCGAGTTTAAAGTTAAATATTTAGTTTTTTTAACTGGATATTTATCTGTTTACTTTGCTAGCTAAATATTTAGTTTACAAATGGTGACATTTTTAAATGACTACATAAGATGGACGCAAATATGACTTTGGAAAATGAACCCCCATTTATTTATTCATGACAGGCTAAATAACCGAAATGATTACTGTTACCTTTTGACCGTTTATCTACAAACAGCTTCCCATATCAGCCTGTTAGCTCAAATCTACCAGCCTAAACAACATTGAGATTAATCATATTTGGATGTTGTTCAGATTTAAAGCCCAGTTTTCTCCGCCTCCTCTGATGAAATGTGACCCGAGGGGTCGCAGCTCCTCCCGACGACGGACACAGAGTGAAGATAAAACTTTCACCTTTACAGAAAGTAAATGTATGCGGTGAAAGAGGAGCGTTTGTTTTGGTGACCTCTGGTTTTGTCCCTGATGGGTAAACACGCTGGCGTTGAATGCTAAGCCGCAGCTCCAGGTCCGGGCTAAAAGGTCCAAAGACACATGCAGTGAAAGTATGGCGGTTCTGTTGGCGGGTCCAGCTGGCCACAGACATCACAGCTGATAAACATCTGCACTGACATTTTCCTCTCCTTTCAGAAAGGAACAGCCTCGCTGACATGAGCTAAAGGCTTCAGAATCAAGTCAAATTGGTCTTTTTGACAGCAGTCAGGGAGAGAGGAGAGGACAGGGAGCGTCTCAGATTGGGGACAGATCTGAACAAAGAGATGGACCAATAAGATCTGATCGCTATGAGCTCATCTGCTGATATAATAAAGGCCACATTCTCTCCTGATCTGCAGATCTGTGTGTGGAAAGGGTGGAGAGCAGAGGCCTTGTGTGCCATTAGGCAAGGCAGGTATTTGCTTGGGGCCACCAGGGGCCCCCAGAGGTCCAACAAACTTTGCACCAGTTCAGAACCCCAACAATGGGGAGATGGTAAAAAGTCTGCATTGACACTGTGGGCCGTATCACAAGCCTTCCCTCTCTCACTATCTGTGCCAGTGTGCGGTGCAAAGTAAATAAACACGAGCATGAGCTAAGCTCCGTCATGAAACGCACTTATCCCTCTAGAAGTGAAAAAAAATGGAAGAAAAGAAAACAAGACACAGTTGAGTGTGATAGCTTAATGTGGTCTTTTTTTAGCTCAAAGTATTTGGCTATTTATGCCATTTTAACTTAGCTGTTAATGCTTGTTTGGTGATTAGCAAGAATGGTTTACATAAAATAAAAAACAGTCCACTCAAACAACAGCTCGCCCTTTTTTTATCAAATTAAAATCTTGTTAAGACAGCTAAGCTAAGAAGGCTAATTGAATTTATGTGCAATAATGCTTAGTACTACTAATACATAAAGACCCATGTTGTGCAGTACCTGTGAAGTTGCAGTAAGTGTTATGGTTTTACAGTACTAAGTACATATTTTTCTATTATGCAAAATGCAAAAGTAATCAGAGTATTCTACTGTTTTTGAACTAAATTAAACTAATGTTGCATTTGTAATACAAATTTTAAAACAGCATCATTTATGTGTTGCTCTTTATATACTTTTGTAATTTCTTTGTTCAGGGTCATTAAGAAAGTTTTTACACCTAGAGTAAAATATGTTAACGCGTTTGAAGCGTCATGAACGTCAGGTTTACACGTGAAGTCAATGCAGAAGCAACATTCTCACCTGAGTTAACAAGACGATGACTGAAATGATCTCAGCAGGTCCTTTAATGACAGCAATGAAATGCAGTGGAATTTTCATGGCAAAGAAGGACTATGCAATTCATCTGATCCCTGTTCATTACATTCTGGAGTAAATGCAAATTGCTGTTATAAAAACTTAGGCAGCAACTTTTCCAATTTCCAATATTTATGTAATTCTCAAAACTTTTGGCCACGACTGTAGATTCTGGGATGGAGCTCCTGGGTTTCTGGTCACTTCTTTGAGCTTCCCGCTCTGACCTTGGCCTGAATCTGCTGGGACGTCTGAGATCTTCTCCTCTCTGGAGGACTTTAGATGGTTTGGAGATGACCTTTGACCCTTCACAAACTGATGGACAGCTACAGTTGCATCTCCAAGGTTATTGCTGATGTCTTTCCATCTTGGCATCATGTCAGATCACACCTGGATGCTCCAGAGCAGCAAACTGACAGAACTCCTGCTCTCCTCTCTGTGATGCATTTAGTCAGGATTCACAAAGTGAATGTTGCTTTTTCTTCCTGAAGTTAGGATGGATGTAGATTTTAGTTATTTGATCTTCATTACTGAAACCATCACATTGTTCCCTTAGTGGTTCTTTACCTTGGTTCTGCAAAGGTTTGAGTTCTTTTCTGCCTTTAGTGCAGGAACCTATGGAGGGGAGTGTTTTTAAAGTTACACAGTCAAAAGTTAGCAACAATAATTTGGGTTATTTAGCCTGGCATAAGTTAAAACTCATATTTGCATAAATGTTATTTATTCATTTATAAATGTCACAATTTCGAACTAAATGTTTAGTTTACAAATTTTTTATTTAGCTCCAAACTAAACATTTAGCTTATCAACTAAATATTTAATCTACAATCTAAATATTTCACTTCGAAATAATAATATTTAGTTAGCGAGCTAACTTTTAGCTAGCAAGCTAAATATTTAGCTCAAAGCTAAATGTTTAGCTAGCAAGCTAAACGGGCTAGCTAAATATTTAACTAAACATTTAGCTCAGAGCTAAATGTTTGGTTAATATGCTAATGTACTTGCCGAGAAGAGGAAATGGACTATCAAAATAAAAGCTGGATCTTGCAAACCCTCTGTACAAGCTGCTGGCAGACCAAATGTCTCCTCTTCATTATTGTTTATTTTGGTCCCAACATGTCCAACATTTCAGTTTTAATGACAACACAGACATTTACTGATGGATTTACTGTATCAGTGATGCACCAGCAGCAGGAGGTTTTATAGAGGTTAGCAAGACCCGGCTTTTTTTTGATAGTCCAATTACTGTTCTCGGGAAGTGAATTAGCGAAATATTTAGCTCTGTGTTAAATGTTTAGCTCGAAGTTATATATCTAGCTAGCCAGTTTAGCTTGATAGCTAACCCCATTGATTTCTCTTATGACAGGCTAAATATTGCTTTTAACTTTTGACTGTGTAACAAACAAACAGCTCCCCAAAGGAACCAAGCAGCAGAATTCACCTTCAGACCCACATATCTATTTTAATCTAGTTTATTTGTTATCAAACAGGTATTTATGTTCCACAGTAATAAAATATTCAGCTGCTCTGTGAGAAAGATCTTTCTGGACATGTTGTGATTGTAATGAGATTACTGACGCCTCTATGTGGGAGTGAGGTGGCTGTGGATGCAGCAGTCAACAGAAGGATCCCCAACGTTGGAGAATTTTAACAGCTTTAATTATTTCGCGCCCTGCTGACGGCTGAACCTTAAAAAGAGACTTGAAACGTTGCAGAAACGCAGCGTTCCTCCTTCCTGAGCTGCACACTCATCTGCTCGCCCAGCTGCTTCCTCTCATAACGCCTCGCTGGCTTTTGATGCTCACAAGCAATTTCCTACAGATGACTATCACATTACATCAAATTAAATTGCATTACCTCACACCCAGCGAGGAGGTTTATTTACTCAACAGATGGCAGCTTTATCCCGCCGTAATATGAAACGTGCCTCCACGGGTCCTGCAGTGTTTCCTCACTTTTTTAATGACTTTATTCTTAAATTAGGAGACAACTAGCTCATATATTTTAAGGTCAACGGAGTGAATTCAAGGTGAATGTTAAGCTTCAGTTATCCTCTCTAGAGTAAGTAACAGGCAGGATTTATGGGTTTATTCGACGTTCATTTGCAGTGATCAACATCGGGGCTGAGTCCGTTTCAGTAAAACAAGGTTGGGTAAATCTGGAGGGAATGTTTTTTAAGGAGTGGGGATGAAAACATGTTCCAGGAAGCATGATGCATGTTTTCCCTCCCGTGAATGGTCTCTTTGTGGCCTCGATCGGCTCAGCGTGTGAACGCCTCTCTGAAGTCTCCTGACCTGCTCTCTCTGTCCGAGGGGCTGCAGACGCTGCCTGGCAGATAAAGACGGAGGAGTGGAAATAATGACCTCCTCAGAGAGCGAGCTGCCTTATTATCTCCTCTTTAGTCACAGACGGCTCGGTCGGGCCTGCCGGGGTTCAATGAGACGCTTGTTCTGGGCAGGAAGATCTGCGGCGGCGTGACAGGTGGACGCAGAAAACTACGTTTCCTCTCCTCGGACAGGGAAAATCCTTTCTGCTGATTCTCTGCTTCAGACCAGATCATCAACACAGAGCTCGTCTGGACCACCGGGTCTCATGGGGGCCCGGTTCTGGTCGCAGCAGTGAAAAAAGACACGACACACAGTCGGACATGAATCAGTGTTTATGGATCTATTCCCTATTTCCTCCATCATTTAAAGCTGATCTGCAGGCTCCTGCTTTTCATAAATAATGTTCACATTTATCAATAAGAAACATTTCTGTGGATCTGTTTCAAGGCCACAATCTCAAGCTTCTGCTTCCTTGGAAAAAAAGATCTCTGGAGGAAAATGGTGGACCTCCACCAGTTTCCAGATGGCTGACGGTTCCACGTTCCTCTGTTCTACCGGCTACATGCAGACGTCACAGGAACGTCCAGCCATCGTACGGATCAGGAAGGAGACGGGTTCTGGGTCCCAGAGACGAACCGGTTCTGGTTTGAACAACAGCTGAAGACCTGGTGAAGATGCTGCTGAAACGAGTTCCTGTACCAACATGGACTGAAAGGCCGCTCAGAGAGGAAGAAGCCACGACTCCAGAAGCGTCATAAGAAGCCAGTTTACAACAAAAAAAAAAGCACTTGGACACAAAGACCTTCAAATTTGGAGACGTGTCCTCTGGTCTGATCTGAGTGTTTGGTCACGATGAGCGTCGCTGCATTTAGAGGAAAAAAGGAGGATGGTTAAAGCCTGGGAACACCATCCTAACTGTGAAGTACGGAGGTGGCAGCATCATGCTGACTGGAGCTCTTCACAGAATAAATGGCATCAAGAGGAAATCCAGAGAAGAAGTTAAACTTCTAGAAGGACGACGTCCCTCAGCAGACCTCTGGATTGGTTAGAAACTGGTCCAATGGGGAGGTTGCTGAAAATGTGTGTGTGTGAGCAAACCTGGTCCAGTTCTACCGGTTCTGTCAGGAGGAATGGGCCAGAACTCCAGCAAACTGTGGTCAGAAGCTTGTGATTCTGACGTTTAGGACATAAAGACGATTCTAATAATCCAAAATTTAGCTGAAACAGGAAAGTTTTAATCTGATTTAACCATCAAACTATGGAGTGCCGTTTGTAAAGTTACACAGTCAAAAACTAACAGTAATAATTTGGGTTATTTAGCCTGACATAAGAGAAAGAAATGGGGGTTCATTTCTCAAACTCATATTTGCATACATGTTATTTATTCATTTATAAATTTTAGTGAAAAGCAGATGCAGGAGAGAGAGAAGCAGAATGAAGAGGAGGAAACCGAAGAAGATAAAAGTACAAGCCTAAAACAGAAGATGAGACTAGACAGAAAATAATCTTAAATGCATAAGGTAAGACTAACACAGAGGGGTAACCAAGTAAATAAAGAAGAATAAAGAAGCACAAGAGAAACTCAAAGTAAAAGCATGAATGAATATAACAGGAAGGAGAGGAGGAAAAAGAACATGATGCTCTTGAGAGTTTAAATAAAGTTACCTGGACTTTTTTTGTTGTCTTGAAAACATTTCGTCTCTCATCCAAGAAGCTTCTTCAGTTCTGAAAACTGGATCAGGAGAATCAGATTGATCAGTCTAAGGTTAAGGCTCACTAATGGGGGCTATGGTTATACCTAACGAGGCTATCAGGGTAGCGTAAGCTTCTAAGCACTAAGCAATCTTGGTGATGTAAGAGTCGTTAACAGTGAGCTGCTTTGGTCACATGACTCAATATGTGAGTTTTCCTCCTCTCTCAAACCATCTGTCTTCTCTATCAAAAATGTGAACATTATTGTCTTTGAAAGAGTGACCTTTGACCTTTAGATGTAGATGGACTGCTGAGCCGTCCTTTTGTCAGGTTGCTGTTTCGTTTCTCCAACGTACAGCTCTGAACATTCCTCACTGGGCTGCATACACCTCTGAGCTTGTGTTGGGGTGTTTCGTCCTTAGGATGAACCAGTCTTTGCCTGAGAGTGTTGCCAGATTCAAAATGCACTGGGATGTTTGGAAAATATCCTTGTTAGTTTCTCAGAGCCTCCAGCCACATATAGGATAACTATGTTTCCCCGTCTCCTCTTCTCCTCCCCTACACCGGCCTGAGTCGACTGTTTCCTTGATGCTTTGACACAACGTCCAATTAGGCTATCCACAAGTTAGGAGTGCCCTCTTTATATGTTTGTGTTCTTTATCCTTTCCTTCTCTCTTTGTGGGGACATGTTCAGCTCTGTGTTGCAGTGTACCGATGACCGATTCCAGTGGGTGGTGTGAGTCAAATAGTAGGTACTGGTCCGTATGTGTGGGTTTCCTAAAGACTTCTGTGATAAGCGGTTTAAGATTCCCCCTTTCAAACACACACAAAGCAGCCTTGAGTTGCCTACCCAAGAAGTTTCGCCAAAAACTCATACGTGTGACCAAAACAGCACATAGTTACATAACTGGGGTCGTTTCATCACCAAGACTGCTTAGTGCTTAGAAGCTTACGCTACCCTGATAGCCTCGTTAGGTATAACCATATTCCATTAGTGGGCCTTAACCTTAGACTTATAAATCCGATTCTCCCAATCCAGTTTTCAGAACTGAAGAATCCTCTTTGATGAGAGACGAAACGTTTTCAAGACAACAAGAAACGTCCTGTTGCCTTTATTTAAACTCTCAAGAACACAGGATAGAAAGAAACTCAAATCAGAGAACCATGATCCTAATGTGAGAAATAAAGTGAAACAGAACTAACACAGAGGAAAATGATACAATAAGAAAATAATAAAAAGATCAAAACAACCCAAAAACAATGAAACAAAGGTAGAAATGTCTGAGGATCATAACAGTCACTGTTTCACACCAAATAAACAAAATATTTAGCTTCGAACTAAACTTTTAACTCAGAGCTAAATATTTAGCTAATATCTAAATTTACCTGCTGATAAGCAGAAGTTGACTACCAAAATAAAAGCTGGGACTTGTGAACCTGCTGGTGAGACTGAACGTTTCCTCTTCATCGTCGTTAATTTTCCTCCCAACATTTCAGCTAAAAACATAGCTAAGCTAAATATTTAGCTTGCTAGCTAAATATTTAGCTTGCTAGCTAAATATTTAGCTAAGCTAAATATTTAGGTTGGAGCAAAATATTTCATTTTTAACCTAAACATTTAGCTTTCTTACTAAATATTTATCTGAAACTGTCACATTTATAAATAAAATGGATGCAAATATGACTGAATAATGAACCTCAATGAATCCAAATTATTGCTGTTAGTTTTTGACTTTGTAACTTTACACACGGCAGGAGCCCATATCAGGCTGCAGCAGAAACTGCTTGTTGTTTATAGAGGGCAAATATCTGGTTTCAGCTGAGTATAGTTTATGAAAGAAATGAAATAAAACATTAGACATGGCTTTAAACGTTGCTGAGTCACCATAAGGTGCACCAACCTGAAGGATGATGCATCTCTCAGGTCTTTAAGCTGCTGCCTATCTGCTGCAGATATCGGAGCGTCCTCTGTCCTCGGACACATTCATCAGATTATTTAAGGACACAGTTCACGCCAGCGGACCTAAGGCAGGAGAACAAATCAGTCAGAACCTCTGAGAGACCTCCAGAAAACCATCTGAACTGCTGAACCAGAGATTACAAGCTGCTTGGAGGGGAACCAGAAGGAGGCGAGGGCTGGATCGGGACTTTCTGCACAGTTCTGGGGGAGCTGTCGGCCACCAGGTGCAGCATCTACGTCAACAAATGACTCTCAAGCTATTCTCAGCTCTGTGTCCTCATTAAAACATTCCCCAAAGTGCCCCTCCATAAATCGCCCTTGGCTTCATGTTTAGGTGTCTAATTAGGCAGCTCCCTTCAGCCTTGGTCCTGGCTTGTGTGTCGGTTTAATGAGGCAATTAGAGATATTAGGGATATTGTATCTGGACCATCAGGAGGCTTTTTCGGGGAACTGGGAAGTGTGGTGGAGGCTGTGGGGGCATTGAGAGGACAGAGGTGTAGGGTTGCAGGTATGTTGGTCCTCTGCAACTAAGAAAACAAAGTGAGCTGATTGAGGAAAGGTTAGAGAAACACACCTTAATTCAGCTTCTGTGGAAAAGTAATAAAATAATATTGAAAGAACAGCAGAGTTGGGCTCATGTGGTTGAACAAAGGCTGGGGAGAAACGTCTCAGGTTCCCATTAAACCCAGCAGAAGAGAATCTGTGGCTGGGATCAGTAAACCTTCTGTCTGAACAGGAACAAGGAACACCATGAAGACGTCCGATCTTCTTGTTTTATCGATCTAAACGAGAACGGTGTGAGGAAGCAGCCGGTTGCTGGTGCTACAGCTGAATTTCCCCAATGGCGAGGCGAGGCGATTTTATTAGTATAGCAACACTTTCAACAACAAGGTGATTCAAGCTGCTTTACATGATTAAGAGGTAAAATAGAAATAGCAGTAAAACACAGACAAAGCATATAAAGTAAAAACAGCAATAAAACATAAAACACACACAAAACATGATACATGAAATGATTACTCTAAAGCAGCTCTAAACAGAAACATTTTTATTTATGATTTAAAGGAACTCCGTGTTTCAGCAGTTTTGCAGTTTTCTGGAAGTTTGTTCCAGATTAGAGGAGCATAAAAACTGAAAGCTGCTTCTCCATGTTTGGTTCTGATTCTAGGGATGTTGAGTCGACTGGAATTAGAGGACCTGATTGGTCTGGGGGGGGTTGCTATAGTAACAGTAGATCTTCAACATACTTTGGTGCTAAGCCATGTAATGATTTATAAACTAGTAGACGTATTTAGAAGTCTATTCTCTGAGCTACAGGGAGCCAGTGTAAGGACTTTAGAACTGGGGTGATGTGCTCTACTTTCCTGGTTCTAGTGAGGAACACGAGCAGCAGCGTTCTGGATCAGCTGCAGCTGTCTGATTGACTTTTTAGGCAGACCTGTGAAGACGCTGTTGCAGTAATCAATCCGACTAAAGATAAACGCATGGATGAGTTTTTCTAGGTCCTGTTGTGACATCAGTCCTTTAATCCTAGAAATGTTCTTCAGGTGATAGAAGGCTGTGGGACAATAAAGGATTATTTAATTCTTCTAGCCCCCCTCTTGCTGTCACATGGTTCTCTTTAGGTCATTTATTGGTTCCAGAGGTCAGCCAGTAATCAGGTCTGGACGTGGCTGGTGAAGCAGAACCGAATCCTTTTTGCTGGTGCTCGGTTTGGACATGTTGAGAGCGTGGAGAGAGGATATAATATACATATATATATATATATATATATTTATTCTGCAACCATCTTAAATCTGCAGTAAAACTGGCCTCATCTTCCACAACTGTGTGTAGATATTCCAGCCTAAACCATAATATTCTGCTTGTTTTGCCTGAGTAGAAGCAGAAGCGAGCTTCCTGTCGGTGCTGGCCGTTGATGTTTGCAGCTTTTTCTCTGTGACTCACGGCGAGAGTCGAGCGCCGGGCTGCATACTGCATCTGTTCCTAATTAAAGAGTGCTAATGAAAACCCGTTCTCCTGGTGGGCCTTGTGGGCCCGCTGATGACCAGCCCGGCGTGTCGCCTCCGACGCTCCGTAGAAGGAGGAGGAGACGACACCTGCAGAACACAGCGAAACGAGCAGCGACTGAAGGTCAGCTGATCTATCTGTCTGTGCTTCATCGCTGCAGAAAAACCCAAACGACCTTTGACCTGCAGCGGACAGGACTCTGAGCTGTTTCCTTTGGTAAATATAATAATAATACATTAAACAGTTTACCATAAAAATGAATTTTTATTTAGTTAGTAAACCAAATATCTAGTTTGCACGCTAAATATGTAGCTTTAATCTACGTATTTACCTCAGAGCTAAATATTTAGCTAATATGCAAATTCACTTGCAGAGAAGCGGAAATAGATTCTCAAAATAAAAGCTGGGTCTTGCTAACCTCTATGAAACATGCTGCTGTAAATCCATCAGAGGGAAACAATGATTCAGCCTTTATTTTGGTAGTCCACTTCTGCTTGTCGGCAAGTATATTTGCATATTAGCTAAGCATTTTGCTCTGAGCTAAATATTTAGTTAAAGGCAAAATTTTTAAGCTGGCAAGTTTAGCTTGTCAACTAAATATTTAGCTAATATGCAGAGAAGCAGAAGTTGACTGCCAAAATAAAAGCTGGGTCTTGCTAACCTCTATATAACCTCCTGCTGCTGGTGCGTCACCGTTGTTGTAAATCCATCGGTGAACGTCTGTGTTGCCGTTAAAACGTCTCATCCTATGTTTTTAGCTGAAATGTTGGGAGGAAAATAAACGACGATGAAGAGGAAACGTTCAGTCTCACCAGCAGGTTCACAAGTCCCAGCTTTTATTTTGGTAGTCAACTTCTGCTTATCAGCAGGTAAATTTAGATATTAGCTAAATATTTAGCTCTGAGTTAAAAGTTTAGTTCGAAGCTAAATATTTTGTTTATTTGGTGTGAAACAGTGACTGTTATGATCCTCAGACATTTCTACTTTTGTTTCATTGTTTTTGGGTTGTTTTGATCTTTTTATTATTTTCTCATCGTATTATTTTCCTCTGTGTTAGTTCTGTTTCACTTTATTTCTCTCATTAGGATCATGGTTCTCTGATTTGAGTTTCTTTTAATCCGTGTCTAAACGTATGTTTTCCTTCCGGTCGCCCGTGGGTCTCCTGACTGAAAATCAAAGGAGCGATAAAAGTTATTTTCTGCTTCGCTTTGCCCTGAATCACACATATTCTGTACCTCATTTTAAATGATAACTAATGATGTGCGTTTCCACTGTGTTTGTCATGTGATTTCTGATTTATTAGCTAGCACTTGAAATCCTCACAGAGACAGAGCTGCTACTTTCCACATTCATGGTGGTTTTCTCCACGTTTAACGCTCCTTCCTTCGTCCTGGAGGAAGGAGGCGGAGCCGGCTAATCTCACCGCCATTTTTCTTCTTCTTCAGTTGTAGTCCACTAAGTGTTTTCACACAAAACCTAAAGTAACTTTTGCCGCCTGTTGAAAATGAGCGTTTTCTCTGCATCGAAATGCGTCTTTAAAATTCACGGACATCATGGCGCATTTCAAACGGGATCAGAAAATAACTTTTATGGCTCCATTGACTCTCATTCTTTTTTTTCATAGTAGGAGGCGACCCATGGACAGGAAGTAGATGGGCGTGTGGCTTAGGCTCCCCATCGGCAAGTAAATTAGCATATAAGCTAAATATTTAGCTCTTAGCTAAATGTTTGGTTTGAAACTGTGACATTTATAAATGAATACATAACATGGACACACATATGACTGACAAATGAACACCCATTTTTTTTCTCTCCTCTAACAGGCTAAATAATCCAAATTATTGCTGTTAATTTTGCAGGGGTCTCCTCCTTTTGGGATCTCCAAAGGAGGAGTTCCAGCTCCTTCTTCTTCTCCACCACCACAGACCAGAGCAGAACCCTCAGTCCTGCAGACGAAGCTCTTATCTGTCGTCACTCGGAAGCAAGACACCAGCAGAAACTAGGATCTTTTCTAACGCAGATCGTCCCCCATGAGGAGCTCCATGCGTGCTAACAACCAGCAGGAAGAACCTGAGGAGCAGAACTGTTCTGCAGGGTCAGGGTGTGTGTCTAGATCCTTCCCCCCTCCTCCTCCTCCAGGAGAATAATGGCGGCTAACTGGGAGCTTTGCTCTGGGAGCCGTGGAGTAAAACTCAGGCAGGGACCCTTAATGTTGCAAATTCATTTGCAGGTTTAATTAGACGGATGGAGCCGGGCCCGTTATTAAAGCGGGGAGGGAGAGGACGCTGCCAGCACTACAGGACTTTTTAATTACAACTCCACATCCCCGCTTGCTGACGTCTGGGGAACCGCTTAATTAAAATCCTCATTATTTTACTTTTAATTAGTTCCCCCCTTCTTTTGTTTCCTCGCGCCATATGGCTCTGTTCTCTGGTCAAATCAACTTAATTGAGCTAATTAAGTTGATCAGTTTAATTATTCAAAGTGCTCTGATTGGATGGAGGAGTTACCCCCCCCCCCCCCCCCCCCCTCTTTATCACCTAACAACACAGACCTAATTCAGATTCCCTCTTTATGATCAAACTCCCAGTGAATCCGTTTAACCCGACAGCACCAGAACCACACGGATCCATTGTGGACCCACCGAGTGGATCTCTCACCCACTGGGACTGTTGGATGGAACCGGGCCACATTAATGGGAAAATCCTGCGTCATATCCTTCCGCCTTGCAGCGGCGCTTTGTCCTAAAGTAGTCCCTACTCTTAATCGGCTCCAGCAATTCCTTCATGTTACTTATTATTTTCATTTGCAATCGATGTGATTTATTGAGGTCGCCAGGAATGATGAGGATCATCATTGAGTAATTTTCATGACGTTTGCACACAAAATGATAGCTGTTACCATTCACTTCCATTGTTTATGCTAAGCTAAAGCAGACGGACAGGGCTGGTAACAAAATGCTTTTTCTCACTCATCTAACTCTGGGGAAGATGGAGACAGACTAAGACCGTGTTCACACGTAGCCGGGTTTTAAAAAAACGAATATCATCACCACCTCGTTTAAAAACAAACTCCGTCCACACCTAACCTCATCAGTGCGTTGTTAAGTACATTCATAGACATGCCAAACCTGTAGGGGGCAGTAGTTCCCCCAAATCCTATCCACTCAGAGTAACTTTGTACTTTCTAACTATTACACAGAGTAGTAAAAACAAGCAAACAGAAAGCACTTGGACATGGAGCTGGTTGCCGGCGGAGCCTGTGGGCTCGTCACTGCGTCCCACCCTGCATTGTAGCTCCTGGATGTTCCCCCAGGGTTCTCCTCTGCTTCTCTCTTGGAGGTGCGGTCAGCCCTTCGTTGGTCCGCCTGGGGCTCTTGTCCTCTGGGGGTTCTTTGGGTTTCCATGGCTTCGATCTCCTTCATGTCTGCATCGATTCCTGGGAGGCGGATCGATGGCTCCTCACACCAGATATTGAACACTCGTATGGAGAAACCTTATATGCACCAGCATGCTCACACACACACACACAGGTGTGGAGATTCAGGTGTTTACAGATACATTCTTGGGCTGAGGTTACCATTACTAAATCTTGTAATAATCGGTACCAGGAGCTTTTCAGTGACGCTGTTATTGTATTCATATATCTATTTGTGGGTTGTGGTTGTGTTTGTTTTCTTGTTTATTTCCCTCTCCCTGCCGTCCTGCTGGTATAGAGGGAGACTGGGATGTTTTCTTTGTTCCCCTTCCTTTCTTGTATCTTCAGCTCTCCCTCTTAACCTTTTTTTCCCTACCTCTCTTCATCTACTTTCTTTTTTTCCCTTTATTTTCCGTCTCCATGTCCCTGTTGCATCAAAAGAAAAAACAACAAACCTACAGTAATTTCAAATCAAGATTTTTCAAAAATAAAATAAAAAAAATGGAGAAAACGCAAATCGTCACTCTGGCCGGAGTTTTAAAAAAGATTTATTTTCGGTGGCGTAAATCTGCGTTTTCATGTGGATGACGGGCCGAACCGTAGAAACATATCTTGGTTTTGTGAGATACTGCAGCTACGTGCGGACAAGGCATTCATTTCACTTAGGGGTGGAATATCCCTTTAAAGGGCTTGAGGGCCTCAGACCTCCGAGATGTAGCAGGATGTTCTGGTAGAACCTCGTCTCTCTGAAGGTCCAGCTGCAGCTCTTCATCTCTACCAGCTCAGTCAGACTGGATGGAGAACATCTGAACTCATCAGCTTTCACACACGGCCTCAGATCTGTGCTGCCATATAATCTAAAGCGTGTGCTGTAACCATATCTACTGTGATATTTTCTTTTCATTATATATGCCAGAATTACAGTTTTTGGACATTCTCACTTTCCAGATACGTTACAGCAGAACAACAACTTCAAAAAGTTTAGAATCTCATTTAAAGAACATTTATTGTGCAAAATGCATTTAAAAAAATATTCTAACGTTTTTTTCAAAAAATGCAACACAAAAATTCTCACAACATAAAGATGAAGATATTTTAAATAAAAGCTAAATGTTATTAAAAAAAACACACAAAGTTCAAAATTATCCGCTTTCCTGGTTACTTATTTATAAATTTAATATCCCACAAAAATAAAGCTGCACATATTTGAATCAATGTTTCAAGTTCAACTGGGTTTTTTTCTCTCTCTGTTAAATGGAAAACAAAAATTTTAAAACTTGCGATATGTCGTGTAAAGACGAACGCTGAACATCAGTATTTATCCTCCTTGATGACAGCTTGATGACGTCATCAAAATGCGCCATCGTGGCAGGCCGGTATAATCCAAATCTCTACCTTTGACTAAATTTATATAATTTCTACCTCATACCTTTAATATATCGCCCACCACTAATTTCAAGTCCTGCCACAGATTCTCGGTTGGATTCAGGTCTGGACTTTGACTAGGCCGTTCTAACCCATGAATCTGCTCTAATCTGAACCATCTCATAATACCTCTGGCTGGATGTTCAAGGTGGTCGTCCTGCTGGAAGCTGAACCTCCATTCCAGTCTGCAGCCTCTGTCAGGGACAAGCTTCACCACAGCATGACGCTGCCACCACCGTGCTTTCGTGTGGGGAGATTGTGTGTAATGCAATCCCTGTCATTTTAAATCCACCGATGCTGGAGTCGTCATTTATGTGATAGTAATGAGTAAGAATCAGTTTGGGTCAAACATCAGTTTTCCATCATGTAAGTTAAAATAGTTTTATTTGTTCTGTAACTTTTAACGGCATATCTGAAGCCTTTTCGTTGCCGCTCAATGTGTGCTTAAAAATAAATGTAAATGGTACATATGGTGTTTTTAGTGTCCGCGCCAACATGAACCAAAGCAGCTGCATTTTTTTTGTCAGTTTGGTGAATGTTACTTATCACTGAAGTTTGCATCCCTTGCCAAGCGAAGCGAGGTGTGTTTTACTGCAACTCTGTGTTGTGCCTCGGTTTACCTTTGTAACTTTGTATGATAGTTTGTGATAATCCTGTAAGTGTACATTGAACACCGGGAGCATCAACTGTTTTTTTTTTGTTTCGTTTGTTCTTTTTCGTAGTTTTCACGGTGCTTGATGAGGCAGAACGAGGGAAGACAAAGAAAACTTGGATGTTCCAAAAGAATGAACAAGAGCTCTGCACCCATCAGAGACCGTTTGGACGTCGAGGGCTGCTGTAGTGGGGTTAGGGTGATGCACAGTGTCACAATATCGGCCTGGAAGTTCTGTTTCGGCTTGAAGAAAACTGCAAACGGGCACTGATGTTCTGACTGTCCGTCTTTCCTCTTGCTGCTCCTCCATGAAGGCCAGAGTCACCATGTTTCCTCCAGAGCTACCATGATTAAAGCTGTCCCGCTGCTCCATCCTCTCTCCAGGTCCAGATGATGGATTGATCAGAGTAGAACCTACGCCTGCTTTAGACCGGACCAGAACCTCCTCCCTGACCAGCTTCTGGATTCATGATGTTAGATGTTCTCTGCCGGGAGCTTTACGACACCAGCTGCTTTCTCTACAGAGACGGGAATAAAAAGGAGCTCGTTTGGAGGAATAGAAGTGAGGAGATACGGCAACCTGGTAAGTTCATTTTACTTTTGAAAGTTTTAACTGAGCCTGCAAACCTGCGCTTGGTACTCTCCACAGTAAATCAAGAATGGAGACTCTTCTAACGCTAGATAAACAGCTGCCATCTTGCAAAAAAACACCGTCTGGCACTAGCTCCTCCCACATGTTGCGTATTTGCGGCTTGACGCGCATTGAGGTGCGAATGTTGAAGCGTCCTACTTTGGCGTGCGGCGCGATTCTGACGCTTTGGTGTTGAATAACTAATAACTGTAGTATCAAGCTACCCGATAGGCTGTAATGAAAAAGAAACTTTCTTTCTTGACCCTTTTTCTTGAGTTATCATAAGGGGCTTCCTGGGTTACACTGACAGAAGCGAGGCTGCCGAACACACAGGAACCACCGGGTCCTCTGAGCCATGTGTCTTGCCCAAGGACACAACGACCGAGATGAACAGACAACCCACCGGTTACGAGACGAACTCCTTGCACCTTGAGTCCGAGTCCAGGAGGATCTCATCAGAGGATCATCATCATCATCATCATCATATTTTCTCTTCAACCGCTCCTGGATTATTTCTACTTGATCTAATTTAAATAAAAAGGTAAATAATCAGATTCTTCTTTAAGTTTAGGTCACTTTTTGATCTTTCTCACCAGTTACAGTCTTTGCTTTCAGGTCTTCCCTTTGTTACTGGGTCCTGGGTCTGAACCTCAGGTCTTTACTCCCGTGCAGTAAAAACTCATTTAAACGGATTATTGTTGAATCAAAGGTCTAAATGTGTGCTACGGACAGCAGACAGGAGCCGGCTGAGATGTTTCTGGATCGTTTTTGGGTCTTCAGAGGACGACCAGAACCTTCAGTGGATCACCGGCGGAGACAGAACCAGAGACGGGCTCTCAGCTCGCTGACATGAAGGCAGCAGAATCAATTATTTACTCGGCGTCTGCGCTCATGAAAAGCATAAGACAAATTCATTAAAGCATGCAAATCAGTTTAATTGCAATTATCTTCATATGTAGAGAAGCCGCGACGACGGGGGGACATCTAATGAACCCAGCCTCTAATTAACTCCAGGAGTTAAGAACTAATTAGCAACAACCCAAAGATACACAGAATAAAAAGTTTTCAAGGTTAAAGTTCAGACTCACAGTGAAACTGATCCGCAGAATAAACCCACTTTTTAAATAAAAACAGAAATACCGGTAATCTGCGTTTAAGCAATTTCTTTATGTCTTTCCAAATGAATTGAAAGATTAACATTTGCTCTATAAAAACATCAGTGCTTTATTTAAATGGTTTCGGTCTTTACAGGATTGAGGAGAATTTAGAGACTCAGTGATCTCGTTCTTCTGTTCTCTACCCAGAGCTCGTGACACACACAGATTAGGGTAGGAACGTGGACGGATCAGTACTGGGATACTTATCTACTCTGGGATACTTGGGCTCCTCCCCTGGGGTAGGATCTCCTCTCCGACCCGGAGAAAGACACTCTGTGGTCCCTTTGGAGAAAAACCTCTACGCCTTAGTTATCCTTGGAGCCCAAATAGATCCCTGCAAATAAACACGCTGCAACTCATATAACCTTAATTGCTGAATCATCCGCAGCCGTAGTCCGATCTGTACGTTTTGATTCATCTTAGAAACAGTTTTTTGGGGCGTTTTTGTCAGAATCGCGCCCCGTTTCATCTAGGTAAGGAAGAAATCTAATCTATGGAGGGCAGAGTTTGATGCTGGTTTTTCATTGGAATCAATTATTTTTATTTTGATGCCATAATTCAGAGCTCTGCATTCTCCCACCTGAGCTGCGGACCTCTGCAGCTCATCCAGAGTCACATCTTGGCTGCTTCCAGATTTCATTTATGTACAGCAGAGTAAAGGGGGAAGAAAGCAGGCAGAGGTTTTCCTTCCTTGTCACATTCATGTTCCACTTCCCGATGGTCGACGGTGAGAACAGCAGCGGAGGAGATGAGAGGCGATGTGTCAGGTCAAAGGTCACCCTACAAGTTTTTGTTGGGGTCAAAAAAAAAAACCCGGTTATAATCTATAGTTACCCGTCAATTTTTAAAATTACAATAATGACTTATTCAGTGGTGTTTAATTTTCCTCTATTTTAATTAATATTAATACTGAACAAACTGAACAGAGAATCCACATCGAGCAGATTAATGGGAGAGGCAACTTTATTTATATAGCAACACTTTCAACAACAAGGTGATTCAAGGTGCTTTACATGATTAGGGGATAAAATAAAATAGCAATAAAGGATGAAGCACACATATGATATATGAAATGATTACTCAAAGGCAGCTCTAAACAGATCCGTTTTTAGTTCTGATTTAAAAGAACTCAGTGTTTCAGCAGTTTTGCAGTCATCAGGAAGTTTGTTCCAGATTAGAGGAGCATAGAAACTGAAAGCTGCTTCTCCATGTTTGGTTCTGATTCTAGGGATGCTGAGTCGACTGGAATTAGAGGACCTGAGTGGTCTGGTGCTAAGCCATGTAATGATTTATAAACTAGTAAAAGTATTTACTCGTCTATTCTCTGAGCTACAGGGAGCCAGTGTAAGGACTTTAGAACTGGGGTGATGTGCTCTACTTTCCTGGTTCTAGTGAGGAACACGAGCAGCAGCGTTCTGGATCAGCTGCAGCTGTCTGATTGACTTTTTAGGCAGACCTGTGAAGACGCTGTTGCAGTAATCAATCCGACTAAAGATAAACGCATGGATGAGTTTTTCTAGGTCGTGTTGCGACATCAGTCCTTTAATCCTAGAAATGTTCTTCAGATGATAGAACGCTGACCTTGTGATTGACCTTTATGTGACCCTGGAGGTTCAGGCTTTGTGTATTAAATAAAAATATATTAAATGTGAACCTTTGTGGTTAAGTGGTCAGATGCTCTTATGTACGGTGGCCCTGAAGTGCAAACCACATCAACAAATCAAAAAACGCTACAAGAAATTCAAAAGCACAAGGGGCGGGAATTAATCTTGAGGCTAGACCGTCCAAATTCACAGCCGTTAACATCCGGTCTACCCGGTCCATGAAGGAGCCGTCCTCTGTACACCGAGGAGGACGGGTCCTTCGAAGGATGCAGACCCTGAATTTGGACACAGCTAACTTCTGGTTAAAAGATGAGCGGCTCCATCATCCAATCAGTGATGCCTCATGTTGGACACAGTGGTACCTACCTCTTCCGGTTTGTTAGTGTTGTAGTGTTTTTTGAATTTGTTGTGTTTAGTTATTTGTTATGTTTTTGAAATTGCTGTAGCGTTTTTTGATTTGTTGATGTGGTTTGCACTTCAGGGCCACCGTACTTCTGGGAATCATTTTCTGTACTGATTTAGTTACCTGTACTCCATCCGTAAGGTTGAAAACGTCTGTGCATCTGCACCAAGGGGTCAGGGTTGTGTATTGCAATTAGTCAAAATGGCCGACGGCCTTCAGATTTTTCCCTCACAGTTTTGTTTTTAAACGGTCAAATATGGAAAACATTGGGTTAAGGCGACCCACTGGGTCAGGTGGAAACCAGAGGAATGCTGCGTCCGCTTGGAGCTCCGAGGGAGCCGCTCGGTCCTGCAGGTCCGTTACTGTGACGAGTCTCAGCTGCCCGGGTTCCTCTCTAAGGTTCCTGATGTAAAGAAGTTTCTGGTCCCACAAACAAAACCCGAGGACGTTTTCAAGCTCAGTTTTTATGGTTGAAAACATTTCAGCTGCCCACACAGGACCTCCCCTCCGCTCTAATTAGACCAGCTCACCAGATTAGAGCTCATTAGGCTGCAACACAGGAGCGCATCTGAAGCCTCCAGAAGCGTCCCGCTTTAATTGGTTCTGTAATGGTCTCGGCTCAGGCCTTTGAAATCCCCTTCCTGTGGGTAATCAGCCATGTTTGCGTTTCTTTCTGAGCCGTCGGCCTGGAGCGGCTCCGGCTCGCTGCTGAAGCCTCACTCACACAGAGAGACGGAATCGTTTCTTTTCTGCTTTACCATGTTTAGAGCAACACCCCCGCTGCAAAAAAAAAGCTCTTGTGGAGCCTGAGAAAGTGAACAGGAGCAGCCATCATGTGCTGCACGAACAAAAAGCAGTTTATGGAATATTGGAGCTTAATGGTCAGACAAAAAGAAAAGGGCAAACATCGGTTCATCCGAGAAGAAAAACACATTATTTAAAAGGAGTTTTTAATGGAGACGATTTGACAGATCTGCATGAAAGATTCAAAAATTAAACCAAATTACGAAAAACAATCACTTTGGATGATTTCAGAAGGTAAATGACCAAATAATCAACAGTAAATAACTGATCATCATCAGTGTGAGAACGTCTGTGAAAGCATGGAGCTCTGTTCGCTTGCTGCTCCAGAGCATCCAGGTGTTTGCTAACCCAATGCCAGAGTGGGAAGACATCAGCACTGAGTCTAACGAAGCAAATGTTGCTGGGAAGGGTCAAAGGTCATCTCCAGGCCATCTGTAGTCCATCGTCCTCCAGAGAGGAGAACATTTCAGACGTCCCAGCAGGTTCAGCCCGAGATCAGAGCGGGAAGCTCAGAGAAATGACCAGAAACCCCAGGGCTCCATCTCAGACTCTAACAGACCTCAGTCAGCAGGTTAAAGGTTAAAGGTCATGACTCTGAACCAGCATGGCTGCAGGGAAGGGTTGAAGGAGAAACAAGATGGCGGCAGGACGGCGTTTAGACTTCTGGGACAGAGGAAACCAGAGTGGAGATGATGGACCATGGTACGCACAAACACCTCAGATCTACTGTTGAGCATGGAGGTGGAGGTGTGATGATCTGGGCTCCTTACAGTCATCGACTGATACAGGATCTCCTCTGTAGACCAAAGTGTCTCACGGCTGAGGCTGCTGGAACGGCCTAGTCAAAGTTCAAACCTCAACTTGAAGCTCCGTAGTTTTCCTGACTTCCTGCTGAATCAGACCTCAGAGGATTTTGTTCTGCTGCCTCCTGGACTGACGAAGGAAACCAGCGAACATACAAAGTCTGGATCAGGTTTGTGTCTGCCTGCAGCCGTCTCCACGGTGACCTGCAGCAGCTGCAGTCTTCATCACCTTCCAGCATCACTATGGACCGGTCCGTCTCAGCAGGAAGCAGGTCACTGGGTTAGAGGAGGAGCAGGAGGGTTTAATGGTTGTGAGGATGAAGATCAGGAGGGAAGGAGAAGGCACATGTGGTTTCCCCCATCATCTTCTTCAGCACACCTGTAAACAGAGATCAGAGATGAGCCTCAACCAGAGGCACCAACACATGATGATGGAAAGATCCGCCTCCAGCTCCAGAACCTCCTACAGGTCCTAAAGTCACACTCAGAACCTAAGAACCTGATTTCACCAAGGACCTAGAGCTGGGCGATACGGCCTCAAATCAAAATTGCCAAATAATCTGAAGCATGTGAAGTAACGATATTTAATGCGATATATTCTTTTCGTCTGTTTATACAGTGGGGATAAAAAGTATTTGGCAGCCACCGATTGGTCAAGTTGTCCCACTTAAAAAGATGAGAGTTCTGTCATTTAACTCATAGTTACACTTCAACTGTAATCCAGGAAATCACATTGTATGAATATATTCGTATAAAAGGTGCAGAAAATAAGTATTTAGCTCCTACAAACAAGCAATAATTCTGTCCCTCACAGACCTGTTACTTCTTCTTTAAGAAGCTCTTCTATCCTCCACTCGTTATCTGTAATAATGGCTCCTGTTTGAACTGGTTATCTGTATAAAGACACCTGTCCACCTTCAGACAGTCAGACTCCAACCTCCAACCATGGCCAAGACCAGAGATCTGTCCAAGGACACGATTGTAGACCTGCACAAGACTGGGATGAACCAATCTACAATAGGCAAGCAGCTTGGTGAGAAGAGATCAACTGTTGGAGCAATTATTAGAAAATGGAATAAATACAAGATCACTGACAATCTCCCTCTACCTGGGGCTCCATGCTAGATCTCACCTGGTGGGGAACCCATGATCCAGAGAACGGTGAGGAAACATCCCAGAACTACACGGGGGAACTGGTCAATGACCTGAAGAGAGCTGGGACCACAGTAACAAAGGTTACTATAGTAACACACTACGTTGTCCTGGATTAAAATCCTGCTGCGCTCCAAAGGTCCCCCTGCTTAAGCCAGTACGTGTCCAGGCCCGTCTAAAGTTTACCAGAGACCATCTGGACGATCCAGAGGAGGATTGGGAGAATGTCATGTGGTCAGATGAGACCAAAACAGAACTTTTTTGGTAAAAACTCTAGTTGTCGTGTTTGGAGGGGGAAGAATGCTGAGTTGCATCCCAAGGACACCATACCTACTGTTAAGCACGGGGGTGGAAGCATCATGCTGTGGGGCTGTTTTTCTGCAAAGGGGACAGGACGACTGATTCGTATTAATGAAATGGTGAATGGAGCCATGTATGGTGAGATTTTGGACAAAAACCTCCTTCCATCAGTGAGAGCGTTGAAGATGAAACGTGGCTGGATCTTTCAGCATGACAATGATCCCAAACACGTCGCCTAGGCAACGAAGGAGTGGCTACGTAAAAAGCATTTCAAGGTCCTTGAGTGGCCTAGCCAGTCTCCAGACCTCAATCCCATAGAGAATCTGTGGAGGGAGATGAAAGTCCCAAAACATCCCAGCTCTAGAGAAAATTTGGATGGAGGAATGGGCCAAAATAGCAGCTACAGGGTGTGCGAACCTGGTGAAGACAAAACAACACGACGGGCGAGTTCTATTCCATCGACTCGCCCCTTTTAAGGCAAACAAAAGCTGCTTTGATTGCAAGTGATCAGAAGAAGCGATTGGACAATGTAACAATCTGCAGCGACCACTTCACATCAGCTAAGCCTTGGCTAACAAACAAGCTAACATAGCTAACCAACACTGCAGCTGCAAGATAACTGCAAATAACAACAGTAGGATCCAGGGAGCAATGTAAAGGTTCGGTGTTGAAAAACAAAGAATCCCTCTATTATTCAGAAAAATTCAATTCAATAATCTTTTATTGATCCCAGAGAGAAATTAAGTGTTGTTGTAGCTCATACTAATGAACTCTTCAAGGAGTTTGTTAGTGTAGATTCTCAGTCATCCGGGACATGATATTCTGGAGAGTTTAAATGAACACAACTGGACTTTTCTTGTTGTCTTGTCTTGCTTAGTGCTTAGAAGCTTACGCAACCCTGGTAGCCTGGTTAGGTAGAGTGATAGCCCCATTAATGAGCTTTAAAGTGTAACTGAACCCCATGAAAAATCATAACCCCGGCCCCAGACAACATTTGAAAAATTCTACAAAGTGGGCGGTGTCAGGAAGAACGGAGGGGCGTGGCCAAGTGTGGAGAATGAGCGTAGGGGGGAACGTGGGGGTGTGGTCAGGAGGACAGTGACAGCTCGCTTAATCTGACACTGAAACATGGACATTGACCAAAGCGACGTTGGCAGTTTTGCGACTGATTGACGTTCATCTGTTTTGAATGTTAGCCTATGTTAGCATCACCACTCAGAGACCGGACTCCTCCCGTCTCCCTCTGCCTCAGGAACAGCAGCAGTGCAGGTGTTCTGACGATCTGCACGGATTGAGGGGGTGGCACAGATAGTCTGAACACCGGCCTCATGCAGCGCTGACTCAGCGCCCTGAGCCAGCGGATCTCCTCCACCGTCACCATGAGGAGGTAGAGGAGTAGAGGGAGGCTTTATGGAGGCCAGCGGCCCGAGGCTGGCGCTGCTGCTGAGGCAGAGAGAGACAGGATGGGTCCGGTCTCTGAGTGGTGATGCTAACATAGGCTAACGTTCAAAACAGCATGTTAGCTATGCTAACTAAGTGCTAATGTGATAATAATGGTAACCTGAAGAACGCAATCCAACTCCAAACTCGCCACGGGGGGGCGGTATGTCTGATAGTTTCATACCCAAACTTACGGGGCGTCTCTGTGAGACAATGCCTGTGACGTAGAGATGTACCGCTCTCCACCAATCACAAAATTCAAATGTAGTAGCCACCGTTCAAGACGTTTTTAGACCAAAAAGTGTAGAATTAAAATCCCCAGAAACTGAAAGATTGCATTGATAAAGACCCATTTATACAGTTTAGAAGCAAAATAAAGTTGTTTTGTAGTTTAGTTACTCTTTAACCTTAGACTGATCAATCTGATTCTCCCGATCCAGTTTTCAGAACTGAAGAAGCCTCTTGGATGAGAGACGAAACTTTTTCTAGACTACAAGAAAAGTCCAGTTGCCTTCATTTAGACTCTCAAGAGGATCTTCAAGGAGTTGTTCTGGGCTGATGGCTGTGGGCAGGAAGGATCTCCTGTAGCAGTCTGTGTTGCAGCGACACTGAAGAACCCTCTGACTGAAGACGCTCTGTTGTTGTAGGATAGTCTCTGTGAAGAGGATGCTCGGGGTTGTCCAATATTAATAGGAAACGGTCAGCTTTCCATTCAGAAAACGTTAACCAGTTAGTTACCAACTGGCTAAAAGATGAACAGGTTAAAATGGCCGCATGTGAATTTGATCGTGGAGTTAAAGAAGAGCAACGGCTTCTGGTTTTGTTTTTCATTTACACTTAAAATGTTACTTTTTCAGTCATATTTAGGAATGTTACTTAATCGTGATTAATACTATTAAAATGTTGAACGGTTTGACAGGCCTGATTCTGACCTTCTGATCCGACATGATGCCGTTGGGCTGCAGCGGAGCAGAGTGTCCGGTCAGCAGACCTCCTCCGGGTGGGTCGTGTTCGCAGAAGATGGTCCCGTTGATGTAATGGAAGCGATCGCCGGGCACCAGGCGGTTCCTGCAGGTGGCGCAGGTGAAGCACTGCGGAGGGAGCAGCAGACGGTCAGACAGCTGGAGGCCATCCAGGTGAGAACCAGAACCAGGATTTAGCCAGCACCCCCACCAACCTTCAGGTGATAGACGCTGCCTTGGGCCCGCATCACCATCTCACTGGCAGGGATGGACTGTCCACAGGCACTGCAGGCTCCACTGTGTCCAAAGAGTCTGCAGGAGAAACACACGGGTCTGACTGGAGCACACCATTCCACATATAGACATGAAGAAAGTAAGTACACCCTCGCTGTAGGGTGTGTGTGGTTCTCAGCGGGTTCTACAAGCCAAGTTCGGATCAAGAACGACACAGCAGATCGGTAAAGGTCCGTCTGAAACGTTGCTTCGGCTCCTTGAAAGTCTGGACTTTGACTAGGCCGCTGCTGCACCTCGATTTATTCCTTTTTCAGCTGTTCTGTTCTAGATCTGTCGCTGGGTTTGGGTCATGGTTCTGCTGATGGCACCATTCAGACAGAGCTTCAGAGGAGTTCATGGTCCAATCAGTGACTAGGTGTCCAGGTCCTGATGCTGCAAATCGATCCCAAACCATCATCCCTCCACCACCGTGCTTTACAGTTGGTATGAGGCGTTCGTGTGCTGATCTCTAAATCTCTACTATCTCTTTTTCATATTGTCCTGTCGTGACCTTTAACCTGCTAACCAAGGTTCTGGGGTTTCTGGTCATTTCTCTGAGCTTCCCGCTCTGACCTTGGGCTGAACCTGACGTTCTCCTCTCTGGAAGACGATGGACCCCCAGATGGTCTGCAGATGACCTTTGACCTTTCCCAGGCTGATGGACGGAAACAGCTGCTTCTCTAAGGTCATTGCTGATGTCTTTCCAGCCTGGCGTTGTGCTACCTCTCAGACCTTCAGTTGTTATAGAGACGATGATGACATGGTGTCATAACGTCATGTGTTGTTCATCTGAAGTTAGATGCACCTCATATTTATGGGGTGTTCTTACTTTTTATCCTCTTTCTACCAACTTAACAAAGATGAGTTTTTTGGGGGTTTTTACGTAGCATCTTATGAACATCTTCTCAGAGTTCTGTCTTGGACCAGTTATTTGGACGTTTCAGCCCCCTACAACATCAACACAGACCCAAATGTTGCTTTAGCTCTCCTGCTTTCTGTCTGCGCGCTTGTTTTACTTTCTGGAATAGCGCCCCTCATGGTGGCAGGAGGTTAGAGCAGCCCGGATTGGTTCTTTTCTAGACTTCATGTTCCTCATTTTCTGATTGAGGCGATTGAGGCGATTGAGGCGTCCTCCGGTTCTGGATGCTGTGCAGCTGGAAGGATGTTTCCTCTTGCCTTTTTTTTTTTTTTTAGTTTAGGACAGTTCTTGTGCTTCGTAACCGTTGCAACAAGTTTTTGAAGCGGCTGATTAGCATCTCAGAAGCTCGAAAGAGCAGAGAGAGAAGGAGGAAGCCATCCTGATGACCGAGGATCATCTCCCCGACTCCAACGTCTCTCCGACCGAACGACCAGACAGATTTAAAGAGGAGCGGCAAAAGCAAAGGAGGTGGATTAGCAGAGCTAGCCAACAACTGATGGAGTCGTCCAGGACGTGTTACTGTGGAATATCGTCTCTGCTGCCTGGATAACGATCTGTTAGCGTGTCAGGATCTCTAGTTTTGGTTCCCCATCCTGAGTTTTCCAGTGGGCCCCATCCGGCTCAGGTCTAAAAACTTTCTAGATGCACCCCTGCCTTTTTAGACTGTGAGTAAAATGCTGCAGATCATGACAAACTTAGACGGGTCGATGTGAGGAGGAAAACGTGTCTGAAGGAACCAGTCTGGGTTCAAGTCGAAGCTGAAACGTTTATCTGGTTGGAGAAACATGAACCTGGAACACCACAGGTGTGTCTGCTCACCTGATGTAGTCATTCTTGCACAGGATCATCCCTCCCTTGCTGTAGCAGATGCTGCTGTACTCGCCCAGCTGGGCGTGGCAGCAGGAGCACTTCAGGCAGTGGGTGTGCCAGTAGCGCTCCATGGAGAAGAGCAGGAAGCGGTCCGAGATCCGGCCTCCACATCCCGCGCACGACCGGCCGGCCGCCACCCCGCCGCCGCCGCCGCCCATCACCGCCACCGTGGGCGCCTCCACCCTGCTGTTCACCATGGCAACCTGAAGGAGGAGAGGAGAGTCGGAGGTTCTTCACCAAACAGAACATCGAGTCCAAATACTTGTCAAGTCAGAACATACAGAATAATGTTAGAAGCATTTATTATTTATTTTTTTACTGTAATGTTACAAAGCTTTTTTTTTTTTTCTTTTTTGGGGGGGGAGGGATTTTTAATACTTTTTTTTTTACATCATAAAGTTAAAAGCTTTTTTTTATTTTAGAATTTGAAACATGTTTTTTTTACTTTCAAATTTTCTTTTTTACTATAGTGTTAACAGTCTATTTTATTTTTTAAATTTAATTTGTAACTCCTTTTATTTACTTTTTTACTATGGTGTTAGAAGCTTTTTTATTTTTAGTTATTTTTAAACTTTTTTTTACCTAAATTTCTTTTTTACTCTTCGATTGTTTTCCTTTTTTTCCTATATTTAGATGTTATTTAGATTTATTTTTTGGGCTGTAACTTATTTAAAGTCACTTTTTGAAAACTTTTTTTACCATAATGTTAGAAGCTTTTTGATTTTATTTTTGATTTCTTGTACAGGAAAGTAATTTTTTAATTTATTCTACTTCAATGTTTTCTTTTACTTTCTAATGTTCTTCTTTACTTTTTCTTACTATAGTGTTAGAAGCGTATTTTATTTATTTTTTACTTTTTTTTGTTTTAGTTTTTTTTAACTATAATGCTAGAAGCTTAAAATCAGTGATTCAAGGTCCCGGCACATTAAAGCTCAGATGATCAGAAGAAAACGCCGCTTCATCATTGATATCAGGCTGTTTTTGTGAGTGACTCCATGGTGAGGATGGATGGATGGATGGATGGATGGATGGATGGATGGATGGATGGCTGGATGGATGGACGGATGGCTGGACGGATGGCTGGATGGATGGATGGACGGATGGACGGGTGGGTGGACGGATGGCTGGATGGATGGATGGATGGATGGATGGATGGATGGATGGATGGATGGATGGATGGGTGGATGGATGGATGGATGGATGGATGGATGGATGGATGGATGGATGGATGGATGGATGGATGGATGGACGGATGGCTGGATGGATGGACGGATGGCTGGATGGATGGGTGGATGGATGGGTGGGTGGATGGATGGGTGGGTGGATGGGTGGGTGGCTGGATGGATGGATGGATGGATGGCTGGATGGATGGATGGACGGATGGCTGGATGGATGGATGGATGGATAGACGGATGGATGAATGGATGGATGGATGGATAGATGGATGGATGGATGGATGGATGGATAGACGGATGGATGGATAGATGGATGGATGGATGGATGGATGGATAGACGGATGGATGAATGGATGACGGATGGATGGATAGACGGATGGATGGATGGATAGACGGATAGATGGATGGATGGATGGATGGATGGATGGATGGATGGATGGATGGATGTTCGTTCTACAGGACCCGGAATCATCTGGAGGGATCATCCGTCTCTCCTGACTTGGGAATAACTCCGGATCTCAGAGGAGATGGAAACTGGAAACTTTCGTGACCCAATCTCGGATAAACGGAAGAAAGCGGATGGATCTCTGTTCCTGGATTCTTCAGGACTGGATCAGGAGCGTCCGTGATCCTGATGGAGTACTTGCTGGGTCGACGCAGCATCCAACCCCTCTCATATTAGGATGTTTGATGGTTTCGTGCCAGAAGAGACACCGGAGGCTCCAAACGGGCCGAGCTGGACCAAAAGGCATCGTTCAGAACCAACATATCGGTGAGTTTAACAGCAATGTGTTGGGGGCAGGAGATCCGGGTCGGTTTCCTGATTGAGCCAACATGTCCCACGTTTGGGAACAGCCTCTATAAAGCATCCGGATTCTTCCTGCAGGAACATCTTCAGCTCCCAGGCGTCTTCCCTTTCACCCTGCCTCTGAGTACGGCCACAGCCCAGAACCCAGAAGTGGGTCAGAAGCCCTGCAGCCAGGATTTAGTTTTTAGTTCCTCCTCCAGATGAGCGGCAGGCTGCTGGGCCCGGTTCTGCTGGAGGAGACACCAAGTTAGGCTGAATCAAGCGACAGAACCGCACAGTGCCGGGTCGACCATCAGCCAGCGAGCAGAGAGACACGCCCACTCAGCTCTGATTGGTTCTTGAGAAACTGGACCTGGAGGTTCTGTTTGACCCATTAGATCTCCTACAGCAGGGGTGTCCAAAGTGGGGCCCAGGGGGCCACCTGCTGCCCCCCGGGGGCAACGGAAAACGTTTGGACCCACAGCAGATGTGATAAACCCAGCAGGTGTTTATCATATCTGCCAAAAGAATCAGACTCGTGAAAAAATCATCATGATCATAGTAATAATAACAATAAAACAAGAACATGTCAATAGACTCAATATAAAGTAATATTCTTCTATGTCTCAGACCAGGTTCACATGTAGCCGGGCTTTTTAAAAACAAATATTCTCACCACCTCGTTTAAAAAAACCCTCTCCTTCCACACCTAACCTCATCGGTCCGTTGTTAAGCACATTCATAGACATGCCGAACCTGTAGGGGGCAGTAGTTCCCCCAAATCCACTCAGAGTAACTTTCTATGTTCTAACTTCTACATAGAGCAGTAATTAAGCTTATAAAAACAAGCAAACAAAAAGCGATTGGACAATCGATGATGCCAGCACGTCTCTGAGGGCATAGATGCTGTTTCTGATCGTAAACGCAGGTCGCACATGTGATGCTGGAGGATTTTTGTTGTGGAAAGTGACGTTGTGGAGCCGAAAACTCTGGTTATTTCTGTCCACACGCAGACGCTTAAAACGGAGAAAACGCAGAACCTTCACTTTAAAAAAAAAATCATTTTCGGTGTCATACGTCTGCGTTTTCGTGTGGATGAAGCGCCGAACCGTAGAAAATATCTTGGTTCTGTGAGTTACCGTGGCTACGTACGGACGAGGCATCAGTCTCAGGTTAGCTATCAGATCTGAGCTGTGGCGCTGAGTGTGCATAGCGCTGTCCTGAGCAGGTAGCGTCACCTTCCTTCCTTCCTTCCTTCCTTCCTTCCTTCATGAAAACATGATGCAGTGTTTGTGAAAACACGTCGGACCTGTTGACCGATCTGCTTCTCCTCTAACCTTGCAAATGCTGTATATTGGCAATTAAATAAAAAATTAAAAAAACGTATAAACCGGCAGATATGTTATATTTGCGATGAAAAAACCCCGAATTAATTTGTGACGTCGGCCGTGTCTGACAGGTTTGTGACCAAACTCTGCAGCGGTTGTGTCGGTCTTAGAGCCGACAGACTTTAGGAGACAGAGGGAATCATTTAGGATTTAAATCTGTTTCTTTGCTCCAGCTTTCCTCATCGGGTCTCTTTATTTCTCTGGGCTGAGCGACTTCACATCACGGCACAATTTGACTGCAGCGCATCCAAGCTGAGAGTTTAAAATAATAACGGTATTTAGTAACGTGGCTCAGACCGGCTTTGAGTCAGTTTTTATTTGGTGCATCAAAGTATTTAAAGGTATTAATTCTTGAATTTTAATGTTTATATTCGCTTGAAAATGCCTCATTAGGACGGCTGAGCAGGGGTGTATCTAGGAAGCTTTTAAAGAGGGCTAAAAATGGGGGCCAGTGATGATCTTGGGGTGTCACACCTAAATAAAAACTCCGGCTGGAATACAAAGGGGGCGGGGCCTAAACGGAGGGACAAATATCAGAGTGACAACATAAAGGTCATAGACTGACATAAATATAAATACAAACACAGAAAAGACAAATAATTCTAACTAATTGAAGTGATTTATCTTCTTATTCAAGCTGTTATTCATTAAAAAAATATTATCCACAAAATACTTTCTCACCAGGACGGGTTAGTGGGGGGGACTCATCTGAGGTAGACTAGCTTTTTGGATTTTTGACTCATTAAATTTAAGTTTAACGAGTCATTTTAGTTTGAGGGAGTTTGTGATGATGTAGCATCTTAATAAGTTCAGAACAGAAAGAAGGGCTGGATTAAAATCACTGACTAATCAACAACTCATTTAACAATTTTGACTGATTTATTGACGATTAAATAATTAGCTGCAGCTCTAGAATGTATTAAATAGTGTGCAGTACATCTGCATTTAAAGACAATTATTTGGACTAAAGTTGGTAATAGTTTAAGTAGCAAAAATTGGAGGACCTTCATGTTGAGTTAGAAACATGTAAGACAATACATACCAGCATATACTCATAAATATATAGATACGGATCTGCTAGCTCCTGCTGCTTCCACCTTCTAGTTTCTGCACAGCAACAGTCAGTTTGAGCCGCCCCAGAGAAGGCGGGAATCACTATGGCAACCAGGGACAGCTTGACTGTTGGCTGTCGGTCAGAGCTCTGGCCCAATCTCTGTGATCACGCCCCCTGGTGGCTTTCCCAGACACAACCACTGATTTATGGACCAGAACCAGTCCAAACCTGACCGCTCCTCTTGGCAGCTCAACCGTTTCTACAAAAGCTGATTTCAAATATCAAACACTTATTATTTACCACTGCTAAAGATTGAAAAAACTAGAAGAAGAAAAAAATGGAAAAAATCATTTTATTAAAAAAAAATTAATGTTACATTTAATTTACTATAAAAAATATTATTAAAGTTTGAAACGTGAAGCAAACCTGAACAAACAGTTAATTAAATTAGATAGAAAATGATTTATTTACTTATTCTAATGTAAGTGGCCGTAACTGTAACTCCTAATATGGAGGTAACATTAAATACTTAATGGTAATAATTGGTAAAAGAGCTGCTGACCTTTATTATTATTACTATTATTATTATTATTATTATTATTATCATCACCATAAAGATTGTTTGCTATTGGATAAAAAAAACAACTAAATCTGGAACCTATAAAATATTGAGCCTATAAATCCATCGCCTCCTGTTTTTTGGCGAGAAGTTCTGGTCCGGATTGGTTTGAACTCACCTCCTGCTGAAAGCTTCAGTACGTGGGGAAATCTCAGGCTCCTGGTTCTGTTTGGTGCTGGGAGTCCGGAAGAAATCCGAACCAGCAGCCGGAGGAACTTCTCAGCTGCGGTTTGTTTCTCCTCCTCTGCAGGACAGAAATGTGTGCAGAACTTCCTCCTCTCTCCTGGCTCCCACACACAAACCACTTTGGATCGGAACCGGACCCTGAAAGTCCTGCAGCGGCTGCTCCTTCTGTCTGAGGTTTAAACCCGACTGGAAGTCACTCCTCCTCTGACATCATGGAGGAGGTGCAGCTCCGTGGACGCATCCAGCTGCGGTGACTTCCCCGGCCACCAGAGGGAGACATTCAGTCGAACCGAAAAACGCCGTCAAAATATAGTTATTTTCACTAAAAACACGACTTCCTGTCAATATAAAATATGATCTTATGAAATATATTGGTGATAAAAAGAAAAAGCTTCCAAATTCTCCTAAATTTAAAGAAAAGCGTTTCCAGAAAAATATCAGAATCATTTATTTACCTTTAAAGCCAAGAAACAAAGAGATCTGTTCTGGTTTGGAAATCCATGTGCTGACATATGAAATCAGTAGATTTTTTTGGTATTTATGAACCATTTTAAACATTAATTATCCCCGGAAAACTTTCATCAGACCAGAGGATTGAAACTATAATGCAGTAAAAATAACTACAGTGGCTCCAAACAGAGTTCACTTTGCTGCTGCTGGTGGTGGTGGTGCTGCTGCTGCTGCTGGTGGTGGTGCTGCTGCTGGTGCTGCTGCTGCTGCTGGTGGTGCTGCGCTTTCTCTTGGTTCTGTGATGTAAAAATAGGATAGTGATGAATCACTTCTGAACTGGTCCCATATTTAGTGTGACATGTATCCTGGATCCGACCTGGAAAACAGACAAACCTTTTAGGAGGGAAAATATGACGAATAATCCGCTGTGCCATGCAGCCCCTCTCACACTAAGGATGCTAGTCTTTAGTTTCACCTTTTACATCAGTTACAGCGAAGCTGATGAACCTGAAGTAAAGACTCTCCCGCCTTTAGGAAGGATCTCAGTGTGGAAAGGTATCAGTCAGAATAAGGGTAGAAAAGAATCCCCCAGCAATGGAGAACAGCAGCCTGTACGTTTCTGTAAACTGCTAGTAGGCAGACAGCCAGACTGGAGGAGCTGCAGGAGTTTCTGCATGTTGGCTTAGGCAGTTTTTGAATTGCAAAGAAGATGAAGAATTATTGTTTTTATTATAATTATTATTATTGTTGTTGTTATTCATGGATTCACTGAGATTTTGGTTCTTTCCCTGGTTCATCACACCTAAGTCAATAGAATAGAATCATCCTTTATTGTCCCATAAAGGGGAAATTTGGCTGTAACAGCAGCAAAGTGACAGATAATAGAAGCCTTCACGATCACACAAGAAAGGTAGAAACAGTATAAAAACTGAATTAAGAATGATATATGTACATTAAGGACATGGTTACAAAAACCAAAGCACCATACAGTTATTAAATATAAAGTGGGACACACAGATTAGAATGTGCAGCTGAGTAGGATCATTTAAGAAACTGAATATTTACAGAATGTGCATGAGTAGTTGTGCAATAGACAGTAAAAAAGTTAAACGTAATATTTACAAGAAGTTAACAGAATATAAACTGAGAAGCACAGATGTGCAAATAGCAGCAGCAGAAATGTTAATTAAATGAGTCAAAAAGTGCAAATTACAGCAGGGATGTAAACATTATTGAGTTTAGAAGGAAGCAGTTCTGGTTGTAGAGTCTAAATCAAATGATGGTTCTTAGTAGATCTCTGCAGAACGGTGGCATTCTGAGGAGCTGGTTGGCTGATTTGAATAAACTGTGCTGGAGACACATCCAAAGCCGGACAGCGATGGCTCCAATACGGAGGGAGAAGTGGAAGTGGCAAAGGAACCAGAAGGGCCAATCAGACAAGAGAGGAAACAGCTGTGCTGAGAGGTAGAGCAGGAGGAAGGGAAACGGGAAAAACCTGAAGCTGACATCAACAGTAAACAGGAAGCAATGCACATAAAAAAATAAGAAACCAAGAAGTACAAATCCAGAAGAAAGAACTACGGCCAGATCTAGACCAGGTCAATCTATGTATGCTCAGGTACAAACACATTCATTTTCAAAGATAAAACTAAAACTGTTCTGATTAGACATTAATAAGTGAACAATTGTTAGTGAAAAACTAATATTTGTTGGGGGTGAAGAAGAAGAAGAAGAATTGCTTAATGGTCGGAACTTTATTGTGTTTTATATTTTTAGATGAAATCATTTTTCTTTCTTGTGGTCTCAGGTTTTCCATTTCTTCAACAGGAAGGAGACATTCCAGATCTACTGGATGACCTGAAAGAAAGAGGGAGAGCGACTCCTACTTTCAGCTTCTATGCTCCCTTTATCTGGAACAAACTTCCAGACCACTGCAAAGCTGCTGAAACACCGAGTTCCTTTATAAACTCACCGCTTTAGAGCTGCCTTTGAGTAAGCCATTAATAATAGCTGGAATGTCATTGATTCAGATGTGTGACGTGTCAATGTTGTGTTTTGTGCTTTTACTGTTATTTTTATTTAATCCCCAAATCATGTAAAGCACCTTGAATTATGTTGTTGTTGAAAGTGTGTTATCTAAATAAAGTTCCGTTGCCTTGCTTTACTGGACACTGACGGCAGCTGGAAGGAAGATACCTGCTGAGAAGATGAAGGCAGAACAAGAACATGCAGACCCAATGTCATCAGCAGACACTGCCTCCTGGTGGTAATCTGCAGTCCTGCAACAGTGAACAACACGTTTCCTATTAATCTCTGATAAACATATTTACTAAAGAAATATTATTATTAAATATTTCCAGGCAACAAGTATTTAAGTTTTCAGCTCTTCACTGACGTATTTTAGTGAGAAAACACCTTTTATTGTATGGTCATTGTAGTAATATATGTTTGCTTGAAATTTGTTTTCACATTTTTTTTGTCATTTTATTTGTAATGATTAATAATAATAATTATTATTATTATTAATAGTAATAATAGTAATACATTTCTTTCGAGACACCCAAGGACACTTAGCAATAGAATAAAAACACATACTGTAACAATGACAAAACAAAGAACAATCAAAAAAGACAAACTAATGGAACAAACAATATTTATTTCATGAATAGTTATTATTTATTTGTAGTTGTGCAACATGAAACATTTTGATTTAATTCAGTGAGAGACATTTTTACAGGATTAAATTATTTACTGTTGTTAATTATTTTTAGATTAATACATTTTCGATTAATTAATACATAGAAAACAAAGAAAATTAAGGTTTTAATGAAAAAGCCAACTCCCTTCGATGATCGTCATAATTTTATCTCAAAAAATGTATCTTAATAATTCAAATATATTCTGAATTTAATTTGTTTTATGCTGTTTTTTGTCATTTTTATTTGTTTTTCATACAAATATATTCATTTCTGAGACAAAATAACACATAAGTTAGTAAATGACATGTGCTTAGTAGTTGAAGAAATATTTGCTGAGAGCGCCCTCTTATGGACAAACTGTAACCCTGCAGCAATGGAAGTTAGTTTTGTCTAGGCCACTTTAAATTAGAAAAAAATATCCTAAAGTTTTAAATGTTAATATTTTAAGTTTCAACAAATCTAAAGCATTTTGAAAGAGATTTTTATTTTATTTTCATTGTTTATTATGTTTTACAGTTTTAATTTGTATTTTTTCTTTATTTTTTAGATTTTATTTCCATTTATTTATGCTTCTATATTTTAATAAATAATATACATAGTTTAACTTTATATTATTATAACAATAATACCCATCATTTCATTCATCCAACCAACCAGGTCTTTATTTTTAATATTTTTTTATTAGAAGCTGTTAATTTTCCTTTTAATGTATATATTTAAAAGGTTTTCTTTTATCCTTCAAAAAGGACTTCTGTACCGTAAAGTATGTTTCAGTTCAAATTTAAAGAGCTTGAATTAACGTTATAACGGACTATAACTAACTTTAAAATGTTTAAATAATCACAGCAAACGTGTTTTTCACACTCTCTTTTAATCAGAATCACATGCAGTCCATCTGGATTTATTCTGATGTTTAAAGCTACAAAAATGCCAATAAATTTTAAAAAATGAGTGAGTTTTGCGGCCTCTTTTTGCAACGACACCTTCAGCTTTTAGTATCAAATAGTTGCTGTGACAAAAATACGCTATCTTTATTCTACATGTAATGCATGTCAAACCCCGTCCTGTAGATGGCACTGTTGATGATTACATCCTACTTATGTGACAGAAGAAGACAGACTGCAGTGTTCAGGGTGGTGCGTTCAAGTTCAAATAGGACATTTGATATCATTGTGGTTTAATTTATGTTAATACCTGGAGTCAAATTTATATCTTGAAATCCAAAGCAGCTTTCCTTCACATCCTCCAGTGTTTTAACTGTTTTCTACTAGAAGAAGAGTCCGTTTGTCATCATTTTAATCACTGTCAATCAAATAATTTGTTTTAAAATTAATTTCTATTACGGAGTCCTTTTCAGAATTCAATATAATAATTTTTAATTAAACACATGTAACTCGGGCTAGACGTTTTTTCAGAGGTCTCTTGATGAAGCATCATGAACTCAGCATCTGTTTATGTTTTAAAGCCCGTCAAGCCATTAATATTGCTAATAAATGCGCCACTACACCGCTTATTACGGTCACCGGTTCCGATCATGCTGCATTCAATAGAACCTCGTAACTTAAAAAGCTACCCTAAATAAACCACGACGATTTCAGCAGTCTGTTCAGCTCCAGGTTCCTGGAACTAGTTCTTCATGTTTCTCAGGAGGCGTTTAGATTTTGTTTGTTTAACACAGAGAAGAGTGAGGCGCCATGTCTCATTTTAATAAAACTAGAAACTAACACTTTAAATAATACAGTCATCTATGATTATTTAAAAGCTTCCACAAGCTAAGAAAATGCACAATTAACCAATTAATTTTTAAAATGTTAAATGTTGATGTAATTATTTAAGTAAATAAGTACTTAATTATTTACGTGAATAAGTACTTAATCCTGATAGGTTTTTATCAGGAATACAAAAAATAAAATAAAATAAAATTAGAAAAAAAAAAATAGAAATATAATTACTGAGTGACATAAATAACATTAAAAACGAAATTACAAATTCTGATAATTGGTATCACGACAATAAAACAAAATCCATTATTTAAAATCAGCGTCAAATCAATTCATGAAATTAGTAATGAATCATATTAAATACTAAATATCTGGCAAAAGAATAACCACATGTAGATTTTGTTTTTATTTAAATTAAAGTAACAGTGTGATTTAGGCGAAATACGGTAGGTGTATATTGTTGGCTTTTTTATTTGATTTTTTTAACATTTATTATTTAAAAAAAAGATTAAGTAAAAACTAGTTAAAGGTAAACTTCTGTGTATGTTTCGTTGCCACTCAGAACATGGCGGACGAATCGTCTCCGTTACCGAACAGGGCGTCTACATATGGCCGTAAGAAGCAGTGTAGAGGCGCAGACAGTTTGTCAGTGGACGGTGATGCCGTAGTGAATTCAGCTGACTTCACAGGCGAGGGGAGCTCAGCCTGTCGGGGCTCAGAGTGGAAATGTTGCTTTATTAATTACCTTTATTATCTGAAAGGGCTGAGACGTAACTTTATGAAGATTTATGTCCTTTGTGACTGTGGAATTAACCGGTTAACGAGGAGCCGTTATTAGTGAGCAAACATCGAAACTCTCTTTAAATTAAGGTCTTTAACCTTCAAATAAGTGAAACCAAAAAACAAACCAACACCAAGACTGAGTCTGTGAGTATAAAATATATTTATTACATCTTTTGTATATCTAAATATCAGCTACATGTCCAGTTTTTGTTGTTTTCAGGGATTTCTGACACGCTAGCCTTGTTAGCATTGGGTGTTTACTGTAATGATGAAGGTTAGCATCCTCCTCTGTTTGTTTCTGACTGGTTCTAATGGGATTCTTTTCTGTTTGTCGGGCAGAACCACAGCTAACATAAGGAGACAGTTAACATGACATTAAAGCAATATATATATAATATTCAGATAAAAATGAAGCTAAAAGGCAATCAGAAGATTATGAAAACAACAAAATATAAGAAAAAAAACGACATACTGTTCATAGCAACAACTATACTATTAGTTAAAATAATAAAATAATCGCTTATTCTACGCATTCATTGTAAATATTCACAGTTTCCCCCTCCATCACATCATCCCATCTATCCTAAACAGTTTACTGGAGCTTCCCACGTCATTCCGAGCTGAAATGTATCCCTGATTGATAACATTAAATTCATAAAAAGCAAATAAATAAATCCAGTTCATGATAATCTGTTAATTTCAGCTCTTTGAATCAGAAATCTTTTATTGACGTATTTGAAGCTTTATTTTCTCCACTGTGGATTAGTTACACAACACAAGGTGCAATTATTAAAATAAAACAAGTATTAAACAAGTGAGAATTTATTTGACCCAGAGAGGCGCCTAGTTGACATCTGGGTCGGTTCTGATCCGTGTTTGGACCGTCTAGTCCTGAGAGATGAGTTTGTTTTCCCCGTAATCAATAACTGTTGTAAAACTAAGATTTCCCACCATCTTGTGCCAATAAATGCATCATCCACCAACACAGAGGTTCATTTTGGAGGTGAATAAAGATGGCTAATTATATCAGGCAGAAATTTGATCAAAGAAAACCCACACAGGGTCATAAATTTACATACAGGGTCAGAAGGCTTTAAACTGTTGGTCATGAGTGAAAGGACCTCCATACTGGAGCTGGAAGTCCTGGTGGTTAAACTGGTTCCTGTTTGGATTTTCCTGTGAAGTTGAGGGATTTCCAGCTGGTCCATCGGTCCCGTTGGACCAGCAGCACCAGCGGGGTGATTCGTGGGAGGACGGGGAGGATTCAGGATGCCTCTGTTCTTCAGGAAGAGGAAGCCCAGCGAGGACTCCCAGAAGAGGCTGGAGCATCAGCTGTACTGGGTAAGAAGGGAGCAGTTTCCTGGGTTGGGTCATGGTCTGGAGGCCTTTCAGATCAGACCATGTTGATTTCTGCAGAAACATGAATTAAATCTGGTCCTCTCTCCCCTGGTCTGCAGTCCAATCAGGAAGGAGCTGACGACATCCTGGACGTCTCCGGCTGTGAGCTAGCAGAGGTGAGGAATTGGTAGCTACTGGCTAACCCTGAGTTAGCTTAGCAGGTAGCAGAGGTGAGGAGCTGGTAGCTATAGCTACAGGCTAACCCTGAGATAGCTTAGCTGCTAGCAGAGGTGAGGAGCTGGTAGCTATAGCTACAGGCTAACCCTGAGTTAGCTTAGCAGCTAGCAGTGGTGAGGAGCTGGTAGCTACAGGCTAACCAGAGTTAGCTTAGCAGGTTGCAGAGGTGAGTAGCTGGTAGCTACCGGCTAACCCTGAGTTAGCTTAGCAGGTAGCAGAGGTGAGGAGTTGGTAGCTACAGGCTAACCCTGAGTTAGCTTAGCAGGTAGCAGAGGTGAGGAGTTGGTAGCTACAGGCTAACCCTGAGTTAGCTTAGCAGGTAGCAGAGGTGAGGAGCTGGTAGCTACAGGCTAACCCTGAGTTAGCTTAGCAGGTAGCAGTGGTGAGGAGCTGGTAGCTACCGGCTAACCAGAGTTAGCTTAGGTTCTACGGGTCCTGACCCAATCACACCTGGGTTGGTAAACCACAGGGTGACTTTAAAGCAGAGCTCTGATGTCTTGTTTCTGCTGCAGCTGCCGTCTCAGGTCTTTTCCATCTGTAAGGTGCAACAGAAGAAGGTAAGAAGGAATCCTCAGAGATCCAGAACCTGGAGGGGCCGCTCTCTGCTTGTGCTAAACAGCTAATCTTCTGCAGGTCTTGATCCTCCACACCAACGAACTGAAGTGTCTTCTGCCTAAAGGATGTGACATCAGCTTCCTGTCCACCTTAAAGGTACGGTCCGTGCATGCTGCTCGTATTTGCTCGTAAGCTTTGGATTCCCTGGAGCAGTTTGGATCAGGAGATTGAGGTTCTGGGTTCTGAGCTGCTCCTCCACATCCAGAGGAGGGAGCTCAGGTACTTCATCTGCTCTGTGGTCTTCAGGCTCCAGCAGCTTCTGTTCCAGACCTCCTTCATCCAACTGTTTTGTTTTACTGTTTTTCTCCTCTCCAGGTTTTGGATCTGCATGAGAACAAGCTCAGCTCTCTCCCAGAGGACATTGGGAATCTGACCAAGCTGCAGGTAACAACCCCCCCCGCCTCTTTCACAGGAGGATGACAGGAGACGAGTCTTCATATCACAGTTTGGTTCCTCCCTGCCAGATCCTGAACGTGGAGAAGAACCGCCTGAAGAACCTGCCTGCTTCCGTCGGGAGGCTGCAGCTGCTGCAGACGCTCAACCTGAAGGGTGAGTCGTTTCCGTCTGCCAGAGGTGGCGCTACACACGTTTGTTGTCTCTCATTATGATCTGATCATAATCTATTTTTATCCGTCAGTTTTTAAATATGATACTATTTCTAAACATATTCAATAGTATTTATTTTGGTACTCATTTAACATAATAATTCAAACAAGGTGAACAGAGAACTACAAATAAAAATGAAATTCAACGATTCCACTTAAAATACGATGAGCCGACTCACAGTCTCAGGAGACTGGATATTAAAGCGCCACTTCAGCCAAAGTTTGGAAATCAGGGAACATTTCTCCAGTTGAAGCGATCAGAAGTTGGAAAGACTCTGAGAAGGAGCCGTTTCCTGACCTGAAAGCTATCGCTTCAGTGGGAGGAAATTCAGCAGCATGCACCGGTGGTTGGTACGTCTAACCAGCGCTCCAAAGCCTTTAGTAACTCTTCAAGGCGCTGTCAGCTCCCGGTTAGAGAGATGCGTTGAATACGGTGTCTGGGTCTGAGGTGATGCTCTCATGGATTCAGTAACACTTTGTGCATAAAGATGAAAATATCTGCGCGTCTGCACCAAGTGGTCAGAGGTGTGAATGCTAATCTGTCAAAATGACGGATTTTTCCATCAAAGTTCTAAAAAAACTAATGTTTGGTGAAGGCGACGGCTGTCATCTGGCTGCGGGTCTGACCCGTCCCTGTGTGTCTGACAGGGAACTGTCTTTGCGAGCTGCCGGCGGAGCTGGGCTGCCTGAGCTGCCTGCGTACCCTGGACATCAGCGACAACAGCATCCAGCAGCTCCCCAAACATCTGGCCTACATCCGCACCCTGGAGGTGAGTTCCTGCAGCAGCAGCAGCAGCATCAGAGCTTCATGCAGCCCCGATTTAACATGTCTGTCTGGTGCAGAGCTTCACTCTGGATGCCGCTGCCATGATTTACCCGCCTGCATCCGTGTGCTCGGAGGGGACAGAGAGCATCCAGCGCTTCTTCTGCAGCGGTAGGACCAGAACCAGAACCGGAGCAGATCTTCGTCCTGCTGAGGAGCAGCGCTCATGATGATGTTGTTGTTGTGATCCACAGAGCTGGGGGAGGAGTACTGCGCTCCATCTCAGTATCTGCTGCCGGTTCTGGAGAGCAACTGCAGCAAACAGAGTTCTGACTGTGTGGATGGGCTGGAGGAGGCCTGGCAGGTGGGTCCACAACACCAAACACTAGGGATATAACAGTGCGTTCACACCGAACGCATTAGAAGCTTCATACAGGTTTACATGTAAAGTCAATGCAATACTCACCTATTTAACCCCCCTCCTCACATTTCAAAACCCACCCATCACCGGTAAAATCCCCCCCCCCTCATATGTCAAACCCCGCCCACAAATTCAAATTCCATGCTGCTCTCATAAGTAGTAAACCCACAGCCTAGTAACAAGATGGGTGGGCGGGGTCAGCAACTGCTAATCCCCCCCCCATTAATGGCTTCCTGTCATAAACGGTCAATGCAAAGTGCCTGGCGAATATTCTGCATCGACCGGCCGATATGGGGCGTTTCACGGGTAACCATGGTAACTGAGAGGTGGAGAAAGCGCAAAGTGGAGGCACGGAAAACCGTTTTATTTCAGTCAATCAATCAATGTGTAATGTGCTGGCAGAGTTGAGTTTTAAATAAAGACGGTTGAGACAGTTCTTTGGTTTTATTTCTTACATGCAAGGAGAGACGGATCAAGCATTTCTTCCTGGTCTGTGTCTGACAAAATCAGACTTACAACCCTGTTACATACACAGTTGGGTCACACCCCACATCTCACAGTTATTTTCCACTAACTCTAAACTCTAAGAAGTCCAGGGGGTTTTATTACCCCACCAGTCAGTTGTAGGAAACAAATTGCATAAAGAGATTTGTTCCCCCCTCATAAACCAGTATCTCATGACATCTTACTGAGCCTAAATTACCCCTCCTGTTCCTGGCAGCTGACCTGTAGGGTTACTGACCTGTAAGTGTCCATTCCAGAGAACATCCTTAAATTTAGTTTCTTTCACAAGCTAAACAAAGTTAAACATATCTGTAATTGCTTATTTTCCTCCACAGTATCCATATAGAGTTTTAATCAGCCAAAAGGCGACCAAAGTGCTTCACAATAAAATACAATAATATAGTTAGCAATCCGAAAATGTGGAACAAGACAATAGGAGCAAAGAGATTCAAATAAAAAAATAAAAGCAGCAGCACAAGCGATAAAACAAATGAGAACAATAAATATAAAGTTTGAATCATATGATTACTTCTTGTAGCAACAAAGAGATTGGAATAAAAGCAAATTAAAACGAATAAAAACTAAATTACAGCAGAACATAATAAGTTTCAGAACTCCTAGATTTTTAAAGACTGACTGAAAAAGTGCGATTTAAGTCTACTTTTAAAAAGTAGGATTCCTGCAAAATATTATTTCAGGGTCACAAATAAATGGAAGCAAAGAGGGAGGAGGATGAACGGTTCTGTTGGGTCGGTAGGTCTAACACCGGGTCCACTTCAGCTCATAGACCTAGTAGGACGGCTCCCCCCATCCTGATGCTGCCACTGGCTGATCTTATGTAAATCCATTGCAATAATATCTAAAGTTAAAGAACTCTTGAATACATTTTTTAATATATTTTATACTGTTCCGTGGTTCTGCCGTACATGACCTATGACCTAGAAGTTTGGGGAAACACGTACAAAACCAATCTTAATCCAATAAGTATTATCCAATAAAAGAGCGATCCGCATTGTGATTAAAGTGGCTTATAGGACACATACAAATGAGCTTTTCATTAAATTAAAAGCGCTAAAACTGAAGGATTTTGTTGACTTTAAAACAGCACAATTTATGTATAACATCAGCTATAACAAGTTACCTGTGCGTATCCAGGGATCGTTCCCAAAACGAGACTGCGTTCATACTTTCCGAACGGGTGAAATGTAAAAAAAAAAGCGTTTGTGAGAACGAGTGCAAAGCAGCAGTTGTGTTTCTTTTGTTGGGATTAATGTGTGGAGTGAGTTAAAAAGAGCTAAAAGGCTGTAAAACCTTAATCCAATTTAAAATTCTTTTGAAGAAATCCATTATAAAGAAATACATTGAGAATGGATGTGAAATTAAGATGATCGGTTTTCTTTTTTTCTTCATTTTGTCTTTGGGACGATCTAAAAATACAAAAATTGTATAACTGTATGTATAAGACATTGGCAGCTTTACTGTTTATGCTTTATAAATACACTGGGATAGACGCAATAAGCTTTAGCTTCTGCCTATTTCATTGTTTATTTATGTTGTCATCTGTTAAATGTTTAAATTTCTGAATGAATCTGAATCCATTGATGCAGGTAGGGATGTGTATTGGCAAAAATCTGGTGATACAGTGGAGGCGATACGATATATCACGATACTATGAGTAAGACGATATTTTGTGATTTTTAAAACTCAATTTAACAGTAAGAAAACTGTCCCATCATTCTAAACACTCCAACCTGTTCTATACTTTAAAACATCCAGTTTTATTACTAGATCTAGTTGATCCACTATATATATATATATATATAGATATAGATATAGATATATATATATATATATAGATATATATATATATATATAGATATAGATATAGATATATATATATATATATAGATAGATAGATAGATAGATAGATAGATAGATAGATATAATATAACATAACAAAATCGTTGTTTTTTTTGAATATCGATACAATATCGGGAAATAAAATATCGCGATATATCGGTGTATCGATTTTTTTCTTACATCCATAGATGCAGGAGAGTCTTTGCAGTATTTAGATTTCTACTCATCCAAATGAATGCATCAAAAAGCACAACTGCTGTATAATTTGAGACATGCATACGGACATACTGTGATATAATTCTGAAATGCAACATTTTCATTTAGATTCTCGTTTTAATTCCCAGTTCAGATTTTGTTGGTTGTGTGTTCCTGCGCAGCCGTGTCCAGAATGTGCGTAAGCAGCGAGGGCCTCAGTGCGTAGAAAGCTGGGCACATTTTTCCGCCACGTTTTTTCTTCCGTAAATCCCAAACTTGGTGTCGAAAGGGACTTAGGCAGCTTTCAGACCCCGTTTTGTGCGTAAGCAGCTTTATAAGTGAGAGAGCCCTAATCTGGTCTCCATCTGACGGCGGTTCGGCAGAGAGCTGCCTCGCCTGGTGGTGACGATGAGGAGCCTGTGTGGGGATGAAGGTCTCATTCAGCCTCTTGTTTCTGTTGCAGAGTAAATTCAGCGACTATGAGAGGAGAAAGGTTGGTGATGTCACTTTTCCCTTAAAGCCGCGGCGCTCGTTTTATTAACAGCTCGTCGTCCCAAGCTTCACGGCTCGTCTCGTTTCCTCCTTCAGGAGAAAAAGCTGCAGGAGAAGCTGGCGTTTGAGCGCCACCTGGAGGAGAAGCAGAGGGAGCACACCCAGTTCCTCCTCATGAACAACTCCCACAAAGAGAACATCCTGAATTCAGTCCGACAGGTACTTTAGAGGCTCACTTTAACCCGGGATCATCATAACTCCACTCAACAGCATCAGCGTTTCTATGAATGGGAGAAACTTCAGCTGTTCACTCTTATTATTTTACATTATCAATAAAAAAATCATTTATTTCAGTATTTCAATCCAGAAAGTGTCCACAAAAAGATAGTGTCTCAGAAAATGAGATAATTTCATGCAAATCTATAAAAAAACAACGTTTTTTATTACAGAAATGTTCAAATATGACGTAATGTTATACAGAATAATAGTGAAGACTGCCTAGCAGAAGAAGCTGGCTGCTCACACAGTGCTGTATCCAAGCATGTTGGTGGAAAGTTTAGTGGAAGGAAAACGTCTGGTAGAGGCAGGGAGAAGTGGCGCTTCAGTATCCAGAAGGATCCACATTCTGAGGTCAGCAGTCAGCGCAGCCGTCTCCCAGGACATTTTAGAGCTCTTCATGCTTCCTTCCTTCATGGAGATGCTGATTTCATTTTCCAGCAGGACTTGGTACCGACCCGCACTGCCAAAGGTACCAGAACCATGGTGGTACTGGGCTTGATAGGTCAGTAAACAGGCCTGAGCAGAACCCGACAGAGAATCATTGTAGTTCTGTCAGGAGGAAGATGACACAAAGGTTCTATCAAAGCCACGCCCGCACTGATGCAGTGATTCATGTTAAAGGAGCCCAGACCAGAACTGAAAGCAGATACCGAACAGAACCTGGAGCTGGGTCCATATTTCTGGGTTAAGACATCTTCATGTAGGTCTGATGTGATGTTCTGAGCGTTCCTGACCTCCGTCCCTGATGTTCCTGCTGTTCAGGACCACGAGCGCGTGGAGCAGGGCTTCACCCTGCAGCAGAGGGCTCAGGAGGCCGAGAGGCAGCTGGTTCTGGAGAAGGTCCGGCAGGCCGAGGACAACATCAGCGGCCGGATCGGCAGCTTGTTGATGGACAACAACAGGTAGGAGGTGTTGACGCCAGGAGTCTTCTTCTTCTTCTTCTTCCTTCTTCTTCTTCTTCTTCTTCTTCTTCTTCTTCATCATCATCACTACTCTCTGGATGTTCCTGCAGGCAGAAGAAGAGCGCCCAGTTTCTTCAGGCCATGGAGGAGGACCGGTGAGTGGAGACAGTTCTGGTCCGTTATCCTAAGATTCTGTTCCACGAAGCGAGCCGATCCCAAAAGCCGGGCTTGCTTTTAATAATCCCGGCTTGATTTCCTGAAAATTGGTTTCCAGAAACTAGGCTAACGTGAAGCGCCGCTTCGTCGCCATGGTGACGGATGCTGCTGGACAAACCTGCTCCGTTGCAGGCTAGCTGTGAGGCTTATTTTAGCTCGATGAATATGATTGGACGAGCTGCTGTTCTCTCACACACATCATCCAATATAAGGTTATTGCAGCAGCTGCAGTTTCCTGTTTGGTGGCTAAATTATGCAATGCATTGTGGGGTTTTATCTTTTAAAATGTAGTTCTGATTGGATTTCCATTTTGAAGAATATTCCTGTATCTTTACTTGCTGCCAGAAACATTTCGTTCCACCAATGACACCAAACGTTATTAATAATTACGAATATATCACGCCGTCCCGTTTAAATGTGTTAAAATAACCTTAAAGTACCTTACAACTGATAACAACATACATATGTAAAAGGAAATTCTGTATTAACGTGACTTTACATTTTGAAGGCTTGAAACTAGGGATGTCCCGATCTCAAGATCTGATCAGGCTGATATTTTTGCGATTTTCAGTGATCGGAGATCGACTATATTAGCTGACGAGTCTTGCCGATTTTTACTAAAGTACCTCCTGGTTACCTTTGACTGTGATTGTGCATTAATTCAAACCTCCACAGCGGTGCAAACAATGACTCTTAATTACCACAAATCAGTATAGCAAGGCAATTTTATTTGTATAGCACACTTTCAACAGCAGGGTAATTCAAGGTGCTTTACATGATTTGGTGATTTAAAAGAAACACATAAAAGAAACACACATTATACATGATACACAATAAAGCAAGAGAAAAAAAAAAAAAAAAGCAAGAGAGCATGAACACATTTCATACATATGACATCAATCATTTACTTGAAGGCAATTCTAAACAGATGGTTTTTAGTCTTGATTTAAAGCAGTTCAGAGTTTCAGCAGCTCTACACTCGTCAGGAAGTTTGTTCCAGATAAGGGGAGCATAGAAACTGAAAGCTACTTCTCCATGTTTAGTTCTGAGTCTAGGGATGTTTAGTAGGCTAGAGTTGGAGGACCTGAGTGGTCTTGGTGGTTGGTACCGTGACAACAGGTCTTCTACATATTTTGGTGCTAAGCCATGTAATGATTTATAAACTAGTAAAAGTATTTAGAAGTCTATTCTCTGAGCTACAGGGAGCCAGTGTAAGGACTTTAGAACTGGGGTGATGTGCTCTACTTTCCTGGTTCTAGTGAGGAACACGAGCAGCAGCGTTCTGGATCAGCTGCAGCTGTCTGATTGACTTTTTAGGCAGACCTGTGAAGACGCTGTTGCAGTAATCAATCCGACTAAAGATAAACGCATGGATGAGTTTTTCTAGGTCCTGTTGCAACATCAGTCCTTTAATCCTAGAAATATTCTTCAGGTGATAGAAGGCTGACCTTGTTATTGCCTCTATGTGACCCTGGAGGTTCAGGTCTGAGTCCATTACTACACCTAGGTTACGAACCTGATCAGTAGTTTCTAGCTGTATTAATTGAAGCTGTGTGCTGACTCTTGATCGTTCCTCCTTGGGTCCAAAAATAATCACTTCAGTTTTGTTTCTATTCAGCTGGAGAAAGTTATGGCACATCCATCCATTTATTTGGTCAATGCATTGATTTAGGGTTTGAATGGGTTCAGAGTCACCTGGTGACATTGTAATGTACAGCTGAGTGTCATCCGCGTAGTTATGGTAGCTAATGTTGTTGGTCGCTATAATCTTGCCTAGTGGGAGCATGTAGATATTAAATAAGAGGGGCCCCAGGATGGAGCCCTGGGGCACCCCACATGTGATTTCTGTTCGTTCTGATGAAAAGTTTCCTATTGAAACATAGAAGTCCCTGTTCTTTAGGTAAGACTCAAACCAGCCAAGTACTGTACCAGAGAGTCTGACCCAGCTCTCCAGTCGTTCCAATAAAATATCATGATCAACACTGAGGTCCAACAGAACCAGCACTGTGGTTCTACTACAGTCTGTATTTATGCGGATGTCATTAAATACTTCGACGAGGACAGTCTCGGTGCTGTGGTGAGCGCGGAAACCAGACTGAAAAACATCAGAATGGTTTGTCAATGTTATGAAGCCATTTAACTGCTGAAACAGCTTTTTCAATAATCTTACTGATGAATGGAAGATTAGAGATCGGCCTGTAGTTCTGCATTAACGTGTTGTCCAGATTCTTCTTCTTTAGCAGTGGTTTAATAACTGCTGTTTTTAAAGCCTGAGGGAAGAGACCTGATAGCAGGGATGAGTTCACTATTTGAACAAGATCAGAACCAATAACAGGAAGAACCTTCTTTAGAAAAGCTGTGGGTAGGATATCAAGATAGCAGGAGGAGGAGCTTAATTGGATAATGATTTTTTTCAAGGCTGTTCTGGTTTAATTCGTGGAATTCAGACATTTTCTCTACATTGTTGTTGATTGGGGATGGCACTGGTTGTGGGTTCGATATTGAGGTACAGATCGACCGTCTAATTGTTAGAATCTTTTCAGTGAAAAAGTTGCAAATTCATTGCAGGCCCTGGTAGAGTTATATATTATTATACACAATTCTAATATGGCTAAAATTAAAAAAATATGCTTAACCGTACTTTAAACTATATAATAAAGGCATAGAAGCTCACCTTCTGGCATTTACACGCAACATGAACCAAAATAAACAGAGAAAAACTTCTCTGGTTCCTGCAGAGAGGAGGAGTGAAAAGGCAGATGCTGCAAAGCACCTGTGGTGCGTTCAAGTAGCGTCGGAAATCTATGCTGCTTTCAGGAGCATACCAATAATAATACTGCAACTTACAAACTAAGAACAACGTGGGCTTTCTAACACATGAAATGGAGGACAGCATTGTGCACGTCGGCATATAGCCTGCTGGAAAAACTTTGATTTTATTTTTTTATATGATACTATACCAAGTAAGTGTTTTACTTTTGTCTGAAATATTAAACTGAAGTTGACCTTTAATTCTCTGTAAGATTTTGATTTCATGGGATTTACAATAATGGTAATGCTTATTAATAAAATTTGTCTTATAAAGAAGTTAAGTTGAGTTACTTGCTAAAAATATATTTCACTTTTATAAATTTCAATACTAAAGGCCAAATATCGGATTGGCACTCGGAATCGGATCGGATTTGAGGTTTAAGGATCGGATCGGGACATCCCTACATGAAACTGTTCTTAATTGTGAAATATTATTTCATCCTTACTTAAATCACGTTCTCACACATTTAACCTGTCAGCTATTTTCTGTCATGCATTTTTTTTCTGGTTTTAATAATTCATAACAGACGCCAGATTATCTTGTCCTTCCCAAAGATTTAATATGATGTATTATCATGAATTTAGAAGCTCTTCTCAGCGCTCACTGTGTGTCACACACTAAACCGTCCGTGCAGCAACACCGCCTAATTCACAGTATTACACAACGCAGCCGTTTCATGCCGCTGGTGTCGCTCTGTTTGGTTATGATGTATTATTGATGCTCATAGGCTTACATTAATAATCGTTTCTCACTTAATCTAGCGTGGATCGACAGCGGCCGCTCGCCTCAGGGAACAGAACTCATCCTGTTGTTTTCTATTTGGCTGAATATTTATGAAGCACTCAGCATCTTTCAGAGGAAGATCATAAATAAAAAGAAGAGAAAAACATAAAGATTATTCTGTAAGAGGTTCAACAGGCAGCTTAACTGAATTTAGGACTCCCCATAGATCACAGATACTAAAAAAACAGACAAAAACTAAAAGTATGAATCTTGAGTTTCATGGTCCTGCAGGATCCGGATGGAGCAGCTGACGGCCGTCACCCAGGAGGAGGCCAGCTGTCTGAGGAAGAGGGATGTAGCAGGTAGGGTTCTTTGTTTTATTTAAACCAGGAAGATCCTGTTGGGATTAACCACGCTCCAAACGTTACAGCTAACCACGGGCAACAAAAATATGATAATGAAATTCTGTTAAAATGACAAGCAGGCTCGATAAAACAGTTGCCATGTTGCTGAATCGCTCGATGAACTTCTCCCAGTTTATCGTTCTTAGAGACGAGCTACCGACTCGTCCTCCACCACAGATACATCACCTCAGGTTCATCTAAAGGCTCCATGATCCAAGGAATGCTCCCAAAAGCATCTCTGATTATTTATTCTATTCAGTTTATATTTCAATAGCGCTGATTCACAACAGATGTTTCATCTCAAGGCACTTTACAAGAAAAGTCATTTCAATGCAAACATTCCGATCAGTTTATAGTTTCCTATATTAGGAATCCCAGCAGATTGCATTGAGTCATTGACATGCAGTTGCAGCCCGTTGATGCAGACTCCAACCTCAGCCATCCCTCATACTGAGCAAGCATGTAGCGACAGTGGAGAGGAAAAACCCCCCTTTAACAGGAAGAAACCTCCAACAGATCCAGAACCAGAACCTGGATCAGTACGAGCGGCCATCTGCCACGACCGTCTGAGGGTTTGAGAAGACAGAGCAGAGACACAGAAGGAACAGAAGATCTGATATAAGAGAACTTTCTATGTTACAGAAAGTAAAAAGTACTTAAGCAGGATACCAGACCAGGTATATCTTCTATGGAGAGAAAAACACTGAGAGAAAACAAAGTCGAAATGACAGCAAATAATACAACTGGAGAGTAGTAGGAGAGAGAAGTAGCAGAGTGAAGAAAATTGGTCAGTCTGTCCTCCAGCAGTCTAAGCCTATAGCAGCATAACTACAGAGATAGCTCAGGATGACCTTAGCCACTCTAACTATAAGCTTTATCAAAAAGGAAAGTTTTAAGCCTGGCCTTAAAAGTAAACAGAGTGTCTGCCTCACGGACTAAAGCTGGGAGCTGGTTCCACAGGAGAGGAGCCTGATAACTAAAAGATCTGCCTCCCATTCTACTTTTAGAGATCCTAGGAACTACAAGTAAACCTGCAGTCTGAGAGCGAAGGGCTCTGTTAGGAACATATGGACCAATCAGATCTCTGATGTATGATGGAGCTGATTATTATGGGCTTTATATGTAAGAAGGAGGATCTTAGATTCTATTCTGGATTTAACAGGGAGCCAATGAAGGGAAGCTAAAACAGGAGAAATGTGACCTCTCTTTTTAATATTCATCAGAACTCTTGCTGCCGCATTTTGGATCAACTGAAGGCTTTTAATGGCATTTTGTGGACTTCATGATAGTAAATGACCAAAACTCTTATTTTGACGGGTTGAGAGTTAAACCTCTTCCTGTTTGTCACTGAAGTTTTTCTGGTTCTTGAAGTCCTGCAAAATTTCTCAAATTTCATGAGTGGGCGACCATGTTGGTTTCAACATAAGAAGGAGGAACCAGATTGAAAAAGAGTCGCTGGTTGGTATGTAGTGGTGGGCGATACAATAAGGTATAAGGTAGAAATTATATCTGTTTAGCCAAAGGTAGAGATTTTGACTTTACTGGCCTACCGCGAATAAGCATTTTGATGATTTCGAGAGAGAGAGAGAGAGAGAGAGAGAGAGAGAGAGAGAGAGAGAGAGAGAGAGAGAGAGAGAGAGAGAGAGAGAGAGAGAGAGAGAGAGAGAGAGAGAGAGAGAGAGAGAGAGAGAGAGAGAGAGAGAGAGAGAGAGAGAGAGAGAGAGAGAGAGAGAGAGAGAGAGAGAGAGAGAGAGAGAGAGAGAGAGAGAGAGAGAGAGAGAGAGAGAGAGAGAGAGAGAGAGAGAGAGAGAGAGAGAGAGAGAGAGAGAGAGAGAGAGAGAGAGAGAGAGAGAGAGAGAGAGAGAGAGAGAGAGAGAACACAAAAACTCCTCCCACCTTTTTCTGAGGCGCAGAGGAGAAACAACAATTTAGGGCTCTGATATGTCAGAAACCTGTAGGTCCTCCAGCAGTGGGAGACGCCCTGGCTGGAAGGAGACAGAAACGGCTACGGTTGGATGGAGAAACTGGTTAGATCCAGAAGTATTCTGGATATTCCACCGGGTCAGAACCATCATCACGTCGAGCTGAATATGCTGCAACCTAAACTCCGCACAAGCACTTTGCGGCGTTTTGCGTCACCTGGGTCTTCTCCGTTTCCCGTTCACCTCTGACCCCCCGGTTGTCCTTCTCCCGTTCCCAGCCGCCATGCAGAAGATGCTGTCGGACAGCTACGCCATGAGCCTCCTGCAGGAGGCCAGCGACAGCCGCAGACAGAGTCTGGTCTCTGAGGCCTACAGGAGGTTTGGACGCTCCCTCCCTCTCACCGACACGCCGTCTCCGCCATCAGCGCTCCACAAACTTAACGCCGTGTTTCCTCTCAGCAGCATGGAGACCTTGGACCGGAAGTTTGACCAGATGCTGTCGCTGCAGGTTTTGGACAAATCTAAAGCCATCGCTCAGATCTTGCAAGAGGTAAGGGTGTCTGACGGCGGCGGGGCAGCGGGGGAGGAAGTCCCGCCCTGATGGAAGCTGCTGGTTACAGCCGCCTGTCCTTTCGTTGTTCTCTGCAGGAGGAGATGCAGAAAGCTGCGTTCCAGGCCCTGCAGCTGCAGAAAGATGCGGTTTACGGTTACATCCGCAGTCAGGTGTGCGTGAGCCGCCGCTTTAATCACCTTATTTTAACGTTTCCCAGCAGCTTTCCTCACCGTCTTAATTCATTTCTACTCAGTACAGATCTTTGCATCTTCAACTAGGGCTGGGTATTGTTAGGAATTTCACAATTTGATTCGATTTCGATTCTTGAGGCTTCGATTAGATTTCGATTCAATATCGATATTGATTTATTAGCTTCAAAATCGATTCTATTATAAGTAAATTCACAAATAATTAAGTACCTGAGTATGTTTTTAAATAAATAAGCCAAACGTCTGCTTTCAACGTTGCTGGTGCAGGCTTGAACAGAGTGCAGCTGCTGTCCGCCATCTTGCTGTTTTGGTAATACGCGTCTTGTACAACGCTGAGCGCTCTCACTAGAATGTTGCCCACAGCGCCGCCACTGGCCTGAATCCATTCATAGGATTTGATGAATCGATATTGAATTGAGAAACAAATAATTGCAATGCATTGCTGAATCGATATTTTTACCCAGCCCTACCTTCCATGTAGCCTGTGGGGGTCCACCAGAGCTGGCCTAGACTTTTCATTTTAAAGCCCTGTTCGGACACTGAACCGTGAGCCGATTGATCGGTCTGGGTCCAGCTCTGGTGCCACCAGAACCCTGTTGTTCAGAAGCTCATTTCATCATCGGCTCATTCAGGCCTGATTTAAACCAGCATGTGGCGTCTCCACTGTCCTCAGATCAAGCTCATTGAGGCCGAACTAATGCAGCTGACTAAACTGGAGATTAAAAGACGCAGCCTGGACGCTGAGAGCCTGCAGGTGGGTCTCACTGCTTTCCTTCATTTGCCTTCATACGTTTATGTTGGTTCTTTCATGTCATCGATCCATGGCAGCATCATCGAAACGTTAATGCCTCATGAATTATTGTTCAACCACAGACTGATGTGTTTTATTGGGGTTTTATGTGAAGGAACAACACAAAGTAGAGCAGAACGGAGAGGGACGCTGTGCATTTATAATCTGCCCCCTTGTACTCTGATACCCCTAAAAAAAAGCGTTTTGAGTTACAGTTATTTCCTTTTCCTTATTCAGTTTATCTTATCGTTTTAGTTTTATTCCTTGGTGTTAGCATCTGTTTATTCATACTTTAGGTTCTTAGTGTTACTTATTTTGGCTCCATCTTCCTTCCATATTTTCACTTCCCATCCTTAGACATTCTACCTTTTTGTTTCCTTGTTTAATCTTTTATTTTAATTTTTCCTCCTTTCATTATTTGTCCCGGTTAGTTCTGTTATTCTTCATTCCTCTTATTAGTTGGTCTTCTTACAGAGAACCTTCTCCTTGTAGGTTTTATTTCCTTCAGTTCTGTTTTCTACTCTCTAGTGCTCTTGATCCTCACTTAGGTGTATCCACTTAGGTGGAGCTGACCGAGCAGCCTCCGGAGCTGACCGAGCAGCCATTGTCTGCCTCTAAACATTAGATCTGCAGGAACATTTTAAATCTCTGCCAGAGACTATTTTTTTCCTGGCCTTTAGCTCATGTTGACCCGAACGTTTTGGTTCTATTGTTTATTTCTCTCTTATATTTTTGTTGCATCGTTGTCGTACATTTGATCTGTTTTAGTTGCATGGAAAGTCGATGGAAACTTGACATGTTTCCCTTTTACCTCAGAGTTGAAGGCTTCTTTTTGTTGGTCGATCACATAAAACATCAGTAAAACACGTGAAGATGAGTGTTTAATTAAATGCTAAACAGTCTGTGTGGTTATGGATACTTTAGCCAGGTTCTGCCACAAGGTCCTGAAGAACTTCTGTGGTTTTCCTTTCTCTCTCCTCGTCTCCCGGTGTTGAACAGCGTTTTCCCATAATGCCTCTGTGTTTGCAGGAGGTCCTGGTGGAGCAGCGCACCGCCCTCAGTGATCTACTGCAGCAGCTGCTGAAGCAGAGAGACCAGCGGGAGCAGGAGCTGCGCCAGGTTCTGGTGAGGACCGCTTGGCTCGGCTCGGGTCCCAGCGGGACCGGAAGGAGCGATAAAGGGTTCGGAAGTCACAGCAGCATTTTGGGTTTGTTTGCAGGTGGAGCTGGAGAAGAAGTCCGACTCCAACCAGCAGAACTACTGGATGATTCAGTACCAGCGCCTTCTGGATGCGAAGCCTCTGTCGCTCCGAATGCAGGTCCGCTTTAAGGCAGGATGAGCTCAGCTTGATGCCAGGAAGGATGGATGAATGAATGTTCTAAATGCAGGAAGCGGGACTGGAGAAGGAGCTGGTGAACCTGCTGTGCAGACTGTCGGCCCAACACTACCTCCCCATCCTGGCTCATCATGGCATCACGACCGAGGCGCTCCGCCACATGGCGGCTTCAGACCTCAAGAAGGTCAGTCTGGAGCCCGGAGGTCACGATTCTACACGACCCTAAAGCCCGCCGCACACAGAGAGCTATCTGCTGAGCAACAAGGCATTGGAGGCCGTTTGCTCAGCAGATAGCTCTCTGTCTGCGGCTCATTTTCGGTGAGTTTTCTGCCTCACGAGACGTTGAGGTGAAAATCAAACAGGTTTGATATATTTTTCGTGTGCGCTCTACATGAGCTGAGTGCTGAGGGCAAATATTCAAGCGACCAATCAAAACGCATCCTCCGCTCACATGATTCCAAGATGGCAGCCCATTTTAGAAGAGAAACTCGACCGTAACCCATATTTTCCTATCCTTCAAACGGCGCCGGCGCCTCATAAACAAAATCAGAAGCAGCATTTCCTCCACATCCGTCTCTGTTACATTTATTGTTTTGACGTGAAAACAGGGGGCTGCCATCTTGGAATCATGTGAGCGGAGGATGCGTTTTGATTGGTCGCTTGAATATTTGCACTCAGCTCACGTAGAGCGCACACAAAAAATATTTCAAACCCGTTTGATTTTCACCTCAACGCCTTATGAGGCTGAAAACTCAAACACACAGCGAGCTATCTGCTGAGGAAACGGCCTCCAATGACTTTTTGCTCACAGCTCTCTGTGTGCGGCGGGCTTTAGGGGCAGAAAATAACGTAAATCTGTTTGTTCAGCAGCTCCTGACCATCCAGATCTATCAGCTGCTGACTTGTTTCTTGTTTTCCAGCTGGGCGTTAATGAAACTGGGATCCAGAAAGCTCTGCTGAGCTGGGCTCGGGAGCGCCAACCCGCAGGTAAGAGTCCCACCTGGTTCGGCCCCCCGACCCTGGAGGGCGCCGTTCTCCCCTCACTGACCTCCCGCTCCATCTCTAGGAGCCCACAAAGCTACCCTGAAGGAAGAGGGAGCCCCTCCCACAGCTCCGACCCCGCCCCCCTCTCCGCTGCCGCCCGGCACCTCGACCGAGCAGACCCCCAGCCCTCCGAGGTCGCCGCGGACGCCGGGGACCCCCGTCACCCCGTCGGCCCCCGCGCCTGTGGAGGGGCCAGGAAGCTCGGAGTGTGTGGTCTGCATGGAGACTGGGGTAAGAAGACCAGAAACGTCCCTTCGACCGGTTCTCCTCTGCGGCGTCCCTCAGGGATGGGCTGTAACACGTGGGACATGTCCCACAGTCTTTACTACCGTTTAGTCCAACTCCAATTTCTTTATGAGGCACATTTAAAAACAAAGAGATTGCCCAAAGCGCTGTACAAAGTTAAAAGATAAAACAAGAGCTGGGTATCGATTCAGATTTCAAGAATCGACTATCACGATCCGGTCTGTTCCAATTCGATATTTGAATAGTGCTATTAAAAACCTGTTGTTTTTTTTAACTGTTACCTTAAGGGGGGGGTGGCACGTTTTTCTCAGCCATAGTATTATCGTAAATTGATCCGTAAGTTCAGTACATAATATAAACTGTCTTTTTGAAATTTGCACTCACAACATGTCCGAACAAAATGCCTTGAAATTGGCCGCATGTCTCTTTAAGAGCCTTGGACACGCCCCCTTCGCCACGCCGTCTTTAACGTCATCACAACATTCTCCACACGGGCACGAAGCGTTACTGTACAGCAGCATCTTCTTTATGTGTGATTGTCTTTTTTATGTTTTGCCAATCACTTGGAAATGAGTTGGAAACTCGCCTTGAGGATCGGTCGAAACAGTTTTTAATCCTAAATAACTCGGTGGATCTAAAACGTAATTGACAGCTCCCGTCATTCACATAAAAACTGCTCTCCTGAAAACTTGCTGCTCGCGGCTGCTGTCTGTGCGTTACTATCTACAGCCGATCATTCTCTCATCGGACAAACACGAATTAGGTAGGCGACCCATTTTGGATTCAAAACGGCGAATTTCGCCAACAGGTGATGGATTTTCATGACTGGAATGAGGAAACTGTACCCCATAGCGCCTACGTTGGCTAAATGAAAATGTAACATGTTTTATTCTCGATCCCTCTCACATAAGAAACAGGGAGTGTACATGATATGCGACGCCGTCAGATGTAAGATAATGAAAGAGAGAGTCGCAACTGGTAAAAGGTGCGGGCATAAAGTTGCGTTAATTGTATCAAATTGCAAGACGTGCAGAATTTGCGGGGATTGGCTGAATTTCCGTGAATAGTTACGATCGCAACATCGCAAATTTCTAGAGGGATTAAATAATAAACACGAGCTACAGTGAAAGGATTTATCTCAGAATTAGCCTAAGCTACGTTGTTCTAACAAGCTGAATCAGAGCATTTCCACTTACCGGTGTTGCCTCTGAAGAAAGACTCATGAGAGCGGGGATTGCATCGTTCTTCAACGTCAACTTTCTCACTAATCCACTGTCAAATAAACTTTTGTTCTGGAAGTAATCTTCTGTGAAATGGCCGACACAAACGAAGCAAATCCTTGTGGGAGGAGGGTCGTTTCCAAAAATGAATTCCAACCATTTTTGACAAACAGCCTCATTTTTTGGAAGACTAGAAAGAGGGCAGTCGTCCTGGCATCCAAAGATACATTTTCTCCAAGAAGGCATTGTGCAATTTGGAAAGGTAAGTAACTATATAGTAGTAATATCCACAGCTGCCAGCTGATTGCTGTTGACCTGCTGCTTTTCTGCTCGGGGCGGGGGCTTTGGAGAGACGTGGGCAGTAATCAAAATGTCGGGGCGTTGCTGGGGGATGAGGGCGTACCTAGGAGAAGTCAGGCATTCAGCGCTCAAAATGGCGGCCGCGAAAGTTTCCGAAGATTACTCAAAAATACATAAATTACCATAAGAAACACTTCAGGCATGTTTTTAAGGAGGAACTGACACAATGTGATGAAAAGCTTAAAAAAGTCGATTTTACATCCCACGCCCCCTTTAAATATATGGTTGTAATGCAATGACGCAACACTGGGTGGCGTTACAGTTTGGACTTTTACTTCCTGTCTGGACTTTTACTTCCTGTTTTAGCTGTAAAAAAAAAAAAAAGGGCAAACAATGTTAAACTATTAAACCGATTTTAGGACTTGTGAATCGATTCGATTCTTAAAATGTTTATAAGAATCGATTCAGAAAAAAAATTTCTTAACACGGCACTGAAAACAAGACAAATAAAAGGAAAAACAACTATTAAAAACAGTCGCATAAAATACAGCAGGGATAATAAAAGGACCGTATCATCTCACAACTGTCTAAATACTTTTGAAAAAAGATGTTTTTTAAAGTAACTAAAAACTGAAACAGTTTAAACCGCTAATATGCGTCTTTAAACGCACCATAAACGCACACATGCTAACGAAGGCATCGATGCTGCGGAGCAGAGCAGCTTGTTCCGCAAACCCCCCAAAGGCAACACACACCTTGCAGGGGTTTTTTTTCTCTCCAAACAAACGGAGCAAGTTGAGTTATGCTGTTGTGTGAAAATCAGTGTTGTAGTCGAGTCACGCTTAAGTCCTTAGCGTCCAAGTCCCAAAAGAATCTTCCAGTCCAAGTCATTATCAACCTGACAGCAAGTCAAAACTGCCGTGTAGCACTGATGCTACAGAGCTTGTAGCCCTAACACAAAATCTCTTTTACAATCTCTAAAAACCAACTCCAGTGCATCTTATTACTTAAACACACAAACGTTAGAAAATCAATCAATTTATTTATTTATAAAGCGCTTTAAGATGAGCAGAAGTCAAAAACAAGGCGCTGTACAACCGAGACATTAAAATCCAAAGATATAAACATTTCTGTATGAAAGCTCAAGCAAATTAAAATGTAAAAATAAAATGGTACAATGAACGCACAATAACGAGGAATATTTTCAAACGTGTTTATTTCACATATTAGCTTTATTTATAATAGTGTGGATGTGTTTACTACATAGGTGTGTGTGCATATGCACTGAGAAATGTAGGTTAATAATGTAACACAGAACGGAACTTCCTCTCGATTGTCTCACACTGGGGGAAATTCAAGCGTAACAGCAGCAAAGAGACAGATTCACACAAAGCTGGAAACAAATAAAAAAAACGAACGAATAAAATGTTTCTGCAGGGCTAGGCGGCCGGTTCTCTATCAAGCTACAAAAATGGCTGAAGGGGGTGTAGTGGAAGGTTCAGCGACCTGGAGGGGGGCGTGGCCTGCAGCACGTCCTGCTAGGGCTGGACGATATAGAAAAAGAGCGTATCGATAAAGGGAATAGTTATATTGATCGGTATTGATAATTATCGATAAATATCACAAAATGTAAAAAAAATATATTTTAAGTGCCTCCCCGGTCATTTTGTTATTCTTCAGTGAACTAATTTGAACTAAGAATCAAATTAATTCATTTTTCAAACACCTCTTTTTATCATAAATAACTTTGTAAGACACAGAAATAAATAAAGAGACCTGAGTACCATCAGTAAATACAAAGAAAAGTCATATTATTAACCATTATATTATATATTTTTTAATTGTTAGTAAGTGAAATGAAAGGCTTATCTTGATGCTTTTTAATCTTTTAAACACTTTATGACACATTATAATATTAATGGCTGAAACCTTTGGTTTAGTTTGTCAATAAAGCTTATTCTAATTTATTTCAGCCTATCCAACCCTGATGTGTTTTTTAAAGCGTTTTTCTCTTCTGAGGACCGGGGGCAGAACCGAGGGGACATTTTAAAAGCCACAGGTGTTGTTAGCAGCGACCTGGGTAAGTTTCCTGTCTCTCTGTAACGGATTCGCAGCGAGCCGGGAGAGGAGAGTCCTGCTAAGACAACTGATCGTAGTATTTTATTTGGTTTATTATTGCTGCGTTTAGTGTTTTAGTGCGTCGAGGATCGGTTCAAAACGGGATGCAACCTTTACCTGAGCCACTGAAACATTTATCCGGAACAACTTCCTCCGCTGCTCCCTTGCTGTGACATCTGACCGACGTGAAGCGATGGTTCGCTTAGGGACTATCAAACAATTCTGTTTCAGCTCAAATCATTTCATCCTTTTTGTGGTTTGAAAGGAGAGAGGAGTGGCTGACAGAGCTGCCTATCAGCGGTAACGAATTGTCTGGAGTAAGTAATGATTGTTGTATTAGGCTACCTGATAGGCTATAATGAAAAAATGAGGGAAAAACTTTTTTTTTTTTTTTCAATCGAACTTTTTTATCGACCCCTTTTTTACCTATCGCACCACAACGTCTATCGATCGATATATATTGCTATCAAATTATCGGCCAGCCCTATGTCTTACACATTTAAAGGGGCCACACCAAAACGAGTCATTTTGTAAACCCGGGTAGAAGAGGACCCTATAGAACTACTATCATAAAATATTCCCACCTATTTACTGCAGTTCCACTATAGATAGATAGATAGATAGATAGATAGATAGATAGATAGATAGATATAGACCACAACTAAATGATTTAGATGTAAAAAGGAAGAATTTAAAAGCATGGTGAGAAATGTCCACTTTAAAGCTGGAAGATTTATAGTTCTTGATCCCGGATCGGCAGCCAGACAGACCCTGTAAACGCTCTAAATGTGAGAGTCCAGTCCGCTCGGTACCATATTCCTTTAAATGTCTCTTAGCGAGTTGGACTTGGAACTCTCCCGCCACAGAACCGACCTTGGTAGAGAAATGAACGACATTTACATGAGCCAAGTTTTTAACGCTTGACCCAACTGAAGCTTCCCGGTGTTCACAAAGTGAGTAGAAGAGATGAGTTTGTTCTGTTGGTTCTGTTGGGCCGTCTCTGCGGTCCAGTCCTCGGGTTCATGCAGCCTCCTCCTCCTCTTTGTGTTCCAGGCTCAGGTGATCTTCCTGCCCTGCGGCCACGTCTGCTGCTGTCAGGTGTGCAGCGACGCCCTGCAGAACTGCCCTCTATGCCGCAGCAACATTTCCCAGGGCATACGCCTCTACATGAACTGAGACCGGACCGGACCGGACCGGTTCTGCTGCGCTCCTCCCTTCTCACCAAGCACATCTCTGTGTATTTATGCATGATGTTAAAGCTGCTGTGAGGAAGCAGGTCGGCTGTCGGCCGGGCTTAACTTTCCAAGCCACTTTCATCCAGCAGAACCTCGAGACGTTTCTGTCCCTTTAGTTCCTGTGAGCTTCATCAGTGGTTTGTGTTCAGAACCAGGAGAGGAAGCCTTTCAATCTGTGCCTTTTATCGTGTGACTATCTTCCTGTTAGGAACGGGGGCGGGGTGTTTCTGCTTTTCTTTTTTTTTTAGCCAAGGTAGCAACAGATGCGTCATCCTGTGGTGTCCTACATTCACTGCTAATGGCTCCGCCGTCACATTCAAGGCTGCATGGACGTCACAGTGCTGGTATTAAAGACCAAAGTATTAACCACGTCTTATCCAGCTTTCCTTTTTAGGGAAAAAAAACAACAATTTAAAGGGACTTCCTCCAGTTTTATAAGCTTATATCCTGTTGGTGTGTTTTAACTTGGGCTGTCAAACGATTAAAACTTTTAACCTAATTAATCACAAGGTAGCTGTGAGTTAATCACGATTAATCCTACAATAATCCAGAGTGTCTTCAATCAGAGGCTTTAACAGTTTCGCTGCAACACAGACTGCTACAGGAGCTACAACAACACTTAATTTCTCCCTGAGATCAGTAGTCATTTTGAATTGAATTTTTCTGAACAATAGAGGGATTATTTGACGCCGAACTTTACGTTACTTCCTGGTTCCCACTGTTATTATTTGCAGTTATCTTGCAGCTGCAGTGTTGGTTAGCTATGCTAGCTTGTTTGTTAGCCAAGGCTTAGCTGATGTGAAGTGATCCCTGCAGACTGTCGCACTTTTATTCATCTGCTCGTTCCAATCGCTGCTTCTGATCGCTTTCAACCAAAGACGTCGCATTACTTTCTGCAGAAGACGGGGTGGGGTGACGTAGACCGATAACCCCCACGGCTCCGCGACAGAGGAAACGCGTTCCCATGGATGCAGTTTAGCACTGAAAGCAGCTCAGGTTGAATCGTGGGATTAACAGGGCGGGTCATTCTGTTAATGCATAAAAAAAATAAAACTTAATCGCATTAATTCTACAAACTAATCCATCTGCGTCGACGCCTTAATTTTGACAGCCCTAGTTTTAACCCAATTAAAAAGGTTTAATTAAACCTAATTGTCACCCTGGGGGTCAGTCAATTGAAGCACTTTAATATGTTCATTTCCGGTTTATGGATTTTTAAACAATTTAGAAAATATTTTTTAAAGGTTTTCAGTAGGCAATAGGAACATGCTGTTGAACTATATTTTTGTTTCCGTATTAAACATCAGTTTAGCTTATTTTTCTTTGTTGTCACGCACAACTGTTAAAAAGTAAGTACACGCTGTTTGAATGAGGTGAAATCATTCAAACATTTAATAAATTCCAGCATTTCCTGGGTTGCTGAACAGAAAAGTAGCCTCTTAAAGCTGATGTTAATCCTTCTGCTTTTCCCTCATTCATGGACCCACAGATGATGCGTGGAACCACGTGTCTCTGTCTGCAGCCCTCTTTCTATCAAATGCTCTTATCTCTCCAGTGTTTTCCAGGAAATATTTGCACCAACTGTAAATGGATCCAACTGAATGTTTTAGGATATTTACACGTCACTGTAAAGATGACATTTAATGCTGGGGGACAATAAATGTAAGCTGTAATCATCCTGTGGTGTGGAAGCTTTCTGTCTCACGCCTTGGGTTTGGGAGCCTTTATAGGTCGGGATTATTCTCAGGTCAGATCAGGTTATCAAGGCTGTCTTCTTTATGTCATGTTTCTAGCTGCTGATGGGGAAAATAAAGAAAAAACCCTGGTTGATCTCCCCATGCACTGCCACCTACTGGCCATCCAATGCAGGTGCATGAAAAACCTGAGTAATAAGCTGCTGCTTCTGTTTTAAAAGACATTTGTGGAAACCATTAACATATAAGGATTCATGTAATGAACATTTTAAAGTGTTTGATTTTCTGTTGGGAGAAAAGTGAAATAAATTCGTTCTTTGAAGCATATTTTTACGGTGGCTAAATTATAAAACTCCAGCTTTTGTAAGTCTCTTCAGTAAACAACCTGTTTTAGTTCTCAGCTTCTCATTAAACTGTATTGTGTTATTTGGTATCTGAAACTATACATTTCTGCGTTCCTGGTTGTCATGGCAAACATTTTATCCAAATTCATGTTTACATAAAATACAATGTACACAGTCACAACCTTTGCCCTGAAGCTGAGCTCAGGTGAATCGTGTTTCTACTGATCATCCTCTGTCAGAGCTGCAGGTTCCTCTGGAGAGAGAGAGAGAAAAACTTTCCAGAATGAGAATCATCTCTGCAGCAATCCACCAATCAGGCTCCTTGGTGTGAATGCCATCCCTACAGTGAAGCAGGGGGGAGGCAGCATCATGCTGTGGGGATGTTTTTCAGCACCTGGGAGACGAGTCTGGATAAAGGGAAAGCTGAATGCAGCAATGTACAGAGAGATCCTGGGTGAAAACCCAGAGCGCTCTGGACCTCGGACTGGGGCGACGGTTCATCGTTCAGCAGGACGACGACCCGAAGCACACAGCCAAGATATCAAAGGAGCGACTTCAGGACAAGGCCATTTTATCTGTATAGCTCACTTTCAACAACAAGGTGATTCAAGGTGCTTTACATGATTCAAATAAAAAGATTTGTAAAGCACAGACAAAGCAGACAAGTCTGTGAATGTCCTGGAGCGACCCAGTCAGGCCCCAGACTTGATTCTGATTGAACTTCTCTGCAGAGATCCTAAACTGGTTTTGCAGCGATGCTTCCTATCCAACCTGTCATGCTGTTGAGGAACAGGACCTAAACGCAGACCGATGGGAAGAGAAATGATTGAACAAATAAAGCACAAACTTACACATATTGCTCAGGCAGGTACGCAAAGGAAACACAAGGGAAAAAACCCGGGGAGGAGATAATCAAGACTCAACAGATGCAAGTGGGAGAGGAGGAAAACAAAGCAGAGAGAACAGAGGACGACAGGTAGACTAAGCAGAAAGAAACTAACGGAACACGTTTGAAGCGTCGTGAGCGTCATACAGGTAAAGTCACGCATTTCTGCCTCATCTGCACATCAGATTCGCACAAATGAAGCGTTTGGCGTGTCAGAAAATACGCGCGTCATTTTCCGTGGTGCATTTTGTGCATTTGCAGTTTTTGCTTCTGCCACTGAAGTTGAAAAATCGGAACTTTGGCGTCAATTCGTGGCGCTTCAACCAATCAGGAGCCTGGTGACGTGGTGTCACGTGATGCTGTGACCCAGTTCACGGGGTCAGGTCCGGCTAAATTCATTCATAAAACATGGAGAAAATACTGATAACTTCCCGCTATTTTACATTATTTTCCCGCTGTATTTTCCCGCTGATGTGCAGTAAATAGAGAAGGAAGACTCTCTCTTCAAACGCTACATCGATGGCTGCCATCTTGCAAACAGACCGTCTGGCACTACTTCCTCCCACAGGTTGTATATTTCCGACTTGATGCGTGTCAAAATCAGTCAAAATATACAATTTTGACGCGTGTCCAAAGAAAACTGGACGCGCGTTGAGCTGCGAATAATCAAGCGTCAAACTTTGACGCACAGCACGTTTTTGAGGCTTTGGTGTGTATGCACCATAAGGATTGATCGTTCTAAATGCATTATGATAAAAAAGCAGAAACTAACACAAAGAAATGAATTACAAATATCACGACCTAAATAAATAAATATTTTTTTAAATAAAGCATAAAATGAACTCAAATTGGGAACAGAAGAATCTAGAGAAACAAACAAAAACCCTGAAACATCTCAGAGTTGTGACAACCTGATAGAGCTTGTGGCATCATATTCAAAAAGCGCTTTTCATACAAGGGATTGCAGCTCAGTGCATGTAAAAATGACCCCACATAAACCAGACTCGAGGCTGCAATTACTGCCAAAGCTGCATCAACAAAGTATTGAGCAAAGGCTGTAAATACTTATGGATATGTGATTTTGCAGTATTTTTATATACACATATAAGAGTGGTTTTCACTATATAACTCCTGCCTAAAACTTTTGCACAGACCAAAGGTTTGGACACACTTTCTCATTCAATTGAATGAAAAATGCTTTCTCATTTATTTTCAATCAACAGAAAGCAGTGAATGAACAAAAGAGAAATCCATATTTGGTGTGACCACCCTTTGCCTTCTTGACAGCATCAGTTCTTCTAGCTACACTTGGTTTCTGAAGGAACTGGGCTGGTAGGTTGTTCCAAACATCTTGGAGATCTAACCACAGATCTTCCTCACATCCTTCTGTCTCATCATGTGATCCCAGCCACATGCACTCCCAGCGCCTGATATCAAACATGCCTCTTTGTTCATTTTTGCAAACTACTGTAATATATAACAGTTTATGTGAACGGTAATGTGTGATTTTGTCCAACTATCTCCCATTTCTCATCATTTCTTTGGTTTCATTCTTCTGCCGTTGGTGTCACAGTTTCCCGTTCCTCCACATCTCCAGCGTACGCCAGGGTCAGAGTTGCCGTAGAATTAGTGAACTTTCCCGGCAAGTTTTTTATTTTATTTTATAAAAACCAAAAGTCGACTATCATCGGCGTACGCCAGTTTTTGTACGTACGATGGCTTTATAAATGAGGCCCCAGGGCTCTGTGGGGGTCACACCATCTCTTCCAAGACTTCTTGTTCTCCTTTACGCTGAAGATAGATCTTAATGACTTTGGCTGGATGTTTGGGGTCGTTGTCCTGCTGAAGAGTAAATTTGGGGCCAATCATACTCCCTGATGGTATTGCATGATAAAGAAGCATCTGCCTGTATTTCTCAGCATTAGCAGTGCATCTAGATATGGGATGGGATAGTTCCAAGTGTAACATTTCAGTTTTTTAGAGCCCAAAATCATGACTGTATGTTGAAATGTTCGAGAATCGCAGCCTTTTTTTCCAACATATCGGACAAAGTTGTCCTAGGGTCTCCGAGCGGCACACTTTGAGCACGCCTGAACCTTTTGTTAGAAAACCGTGTGCAAAAGACTAATTTTTTTTTTGGTTCATTGCTCATTGATTTGTTGTGGATAAAGGTAATACTTCAGGCTGTAGACAGTTTGTTTTCCAGTCCACTACTCCATGCTAAAGCTGCTTGTAAAGCATGTATTTTTATTGAAATATAGGCGGACATAAAATTTCATAATTTTCAGTATATTCAAGATTACATTTCTCTCTGAAAACTGCACTTTGACAAATTCTGACTGATGTGGGTGAAACGTCAGGGTGTTTTCTTTTTAAAGAGACCACAACCATGCTTCTACTCTAAATGGTTCAGAAACAGCTCTTGGGTATGCGTTTTTAGCAAAAATAAAGGCATAAAAACATCAGTTTGGGTGAATGAATCAATCAAAACGTGTTCCACTTGGTGTTGGAGATACTGGAATACATGAACGTTTCTATAATAAAACCCTTTTATGCAATACGACTGTAAGTATGGAGGACCGTCCCTGCCAAAATCGACAATAAATGAGTAAGCAAATGTGGAAAAAATAAGTAAAAAAAAAAAAAATGAGGTAATACATTTGTAAATAAATATAGAAATAAATAAATGTAGAAAAAATAAGTGACTACATAAATGTGGAAATAAACAAAATTGGAAATACATTGGTAAATAAACAAAGAAATATAAAAAATAAATACATTTTGTAAAAAAAATAGAAAATACATTTGTAAATAAAATAAATATAGCAATAAATAAATGCGTAAATACAATTGAAAATAAATAAATATACGTGGCAATATTTTTTTTTAATGTATTTCCACATTTATTTATAAATTTATTTTCTTTCCACATTTATTTATGTATATATTTATTTCCACATTTATTTTATTATTTATTTTTCCACATTTATTTATCTTTAAACTTATTTATTTCCACATGTATTTATTTTCACATTTATTTATTGTCAATTTTGGCAGGGACGGTCCTCCATACTTTGCGAGCCTCTAGCTGAATAAAACTGTATTGTCCCATCGTTCTGGTTGCTCCTTGAAAGCAGCGCAGCCGGCCTTGCCGTAAAGTGTTTCGTTCGGTTTCTGTTTTCTTGCTAGCTTCTTCAGCTAACCTTATCGTGGTTTAAAGCTTGTTCCCGAGGAAGACAGCGGCGGTCAGTATATTTACCGGGTACTTTCTACCTTGGTGTGGGTTTTACACGCGAGGAAATCCAACCCGAGTGGAAACATTAGCTCCTGTTTTCTCTTATCGGTCAGTTAGCATCGGTTAGCAGCAGCTAGCGGCTCTGAGAGAGACCAAAGCCTGCTTCGTTTACTTTGTTTTTACTCCTTGATTAAATCCGGTAAGGAGGCATAAAACTAAAGGAAAGTCAATATTTATTAGAAAATTATTATTTTTAAATAGTTTTTTTTGGTTTGTTTTTTAACTCATAAACTTCCATGATGTTTATCGGTAATAAGCAGAGGTGGGAAGTAACTAGTTACATTTACTTAAGTAACCTTTTGAAAAAAAAAAAGAGTATTTTTTACTACACCATACTTTATACTTTTAGTTGAGTAATATTTTCATTAAGTATCGCCACTCTACCCACAGAAATGAACTAAACTGAAATTTAGAGAAAGCTGCATGAGATAAACACCTACAATTTATGTTGAAGTGAGACCTCCTGTTTGCACAAAAGCTTCATGATTTCAATGTTATTTCTTTTGAACCATTTGGAGGTCAGGGTAGGGGTACATTACTCTGGTCATATATATATATATATATATATATATATATATATATATATATATATATATATGCATTACCTACTGTTAGTTATTTCCATGAGTTTTACTTTAATAAGAATTTGGAAAACGTTATTTTTTTCTACTTGGATTTGTTATTTTGAAATTATTTCATGTATTTCATTTACTGTAGTATTTAAGATTTGCACGTAACTTAATATTTTTGTCCAATTACATTTTAAAATATTAAATCGTACGTTACGATCTCAAAACAAGTAGCCCACTCAATACTTTAGTAGCGTTTTTTACCAAATACTTTTTAAAAAAATTGGGGGGGATTACTACTTTGTTGTTTTACTTGAGTACACTTTTTCGCTGCTCTACCCATCTCTGGCTGTAGCTAACAGTTTACTCTTTACTTCAATTAAAAAAAAAAACAACTTTTATACCAAACCGCTATTTAATGTTGTCATAACTCATATCAACCGTGTATCTTCAAAGAGTCGCTGTGGACGACGGTGATGGTGCAGGCAGGAAGGATCTCCAGTAGCAGTCAGTCTTGCTACTAATCTAAAGAGTCCTCTGACTGAAGACGGTTGCTGTTATGACATGCTAACAGCTCATTATCCAGTATTCCTCAGCAACACGTCCTGGATGACTCCATTAAATCTTTAAACCTCCGTCTGGTCAGAGGGAATAATTGTCCAGACAGAAAAAGATTAACTGAAGTCTAGAAAAGAACCGATCAGAACCAAAACAATGCAAACCTTCCAGAACTAGTTAATATCTGCATATCCTAGTTAAACTATGCAGTGATTATAGAGGTATGAATATAATGTTTCTGCTGTTCATCTACATCGGGAGTTTTTTTATTTTGTCGTTTGGTGCAGAAGTGATGTCTGGTCCCGCTCTGCTGGTTCTGTATGGAAGTCAGACCGGAACCGCCCAGGACACGGCTCACAGGATCGGCCGGCAGGCCCGCAGGAAGAGGCTGAAGGTTCGGGTTCTGCCTCTGGACGGTTACAACGTGGTGAGTCTGGTTCTGGTTCTCTGAACTGGGTTCTACACAAAGCGGCCGGGCTGTGAAGGTCAGAGGAGGTTCCTCCGTCGGGCTCAGCCCAAACGGACCTTCTGGGTTCTGAAGCCAGCCTCTAACACGTGTTCCCCATCAACTCTAACCACCTTCCCTGTCCCGCGGCATGATGCTGCCTCCACCATGCTTCACTGTGGGGATGGTGTGTTCGGGGGGATGCGGCATGTCCGTTTTCCACCACATATTGATCAGTTTGGGCTTTCTCTCATTGTCCCACCTGAGCTGGGTGCCTCTGCAGCTCCTCACATGCTTCTCAGATTGGTCATTTTAGGTGGACGTCCTCGTCTTATTTCGGGGTATCACAGTAAAAAGGGGCTGAATATTAATAATCAGGTTTTAAGGAAGTAAAGAATGTTGAAATTTGTCTCATTTTATTCCCTTTTCATAATTCTGCTCTACTTCTCTGTTGGTTCGTCACATAAAATCCCAATAAACACACGGAAGTCTGTGGCCGGAATATGGAAAACTTTTAAGAGGTGTGAATACTTTTTAAAGGCCCTGTACTTCATGAGGGTTCCGCGTTAAATTCCTGACTTTTTAAAATGCTTCTTCCATGAATTCATGGTATGCGTGGGCGATATAGAAAAACATATTCTATCATGATAACTAGGGATGTGTATTGGCAAGAATCTGGTGATATATGTATCGGGATACAGGGGGGACGATACGATATGTTGCAATAATATGAGTAAGACTATATATTGTGATTTTTTTAAAGGAGGGGTTTCATGTAAAATCCGCTTTTTAAAGCTTTTCATCACCTTCTTATGCCATTCCCTCCTTAAAAACATACCTAAAGTGTTTCTTAGGTTAATTTATGTATGTTTGAGTAATATCTATAAGCTCTCGCGGCTGCCATGTTGAGCACTTAACGCCAGGGTCCTCCTAGGAACGCCCCTACATGTTGATTACCGCCCACGTCTCTCCACAGCCCTTCGTCCCAGAGCACTAAAGCAGAGCGTCGTCAGCAGCAATCAGGAAGCACCTGTGGAAAGTAGGAGCTCTTGAACGAGCCGCTGAACGTTCTCTGGTTCATCCAATATTTCACTTTCAGGGTCAGAAACGGGATCAAATGCATACGCTTGTACCATGTCCTGGATGGCCATATCAAACCAAAAAGTTAAAACAGCCACAAAACTACCAGTTATACTTTTAATTTCACTACAAAAATTCAAATTATAACATATAATAATATAATAATAATAAAACTGGATGTGTTAAAGTATGAAACAGGTTGGAGTGTTTAGAATGATGGGACAGTTTTTCTACAGTTAAATTCAGTTTTAAAAATCACAATATATCGTCTTAGTTATAGTATCGCGATACATATCGGATCAACAGTAAAAAAAAAATTTTGGGTCAAATTAAAAGTCTGAAAATGAACTGAAGAATAATGTAAATTGTGTTTTTTTATAGGAATCCTTCAGTTCTTCTCCATCGACCTTTGAATCAATGTTAATTATAACGACGTCGGAAAATATCCATACGGCGACATATCGCATTATTTAATGGCTACAATGTTCTATTGTTATTCAAAAGCAATGTGTTGATCGACTAGTTCCAGTAATAAAACTGGATGTGTTAAAGTTTGTAAGAACGCTGGGGCAGTCTTTATACAGTTAAACTCAGTTTTTAATATCGCAATATATGGTCTTACTCATAGTATCGTGATACATATCGTATCACCAGGTTTTTGCCAAAACACATCCCTAATTTAAACTATGAAAACCCAAGAGCTGCATTGGTGAAATTTATTTTTTCTTTATATTCCAAAAATTCAATCTTGATAAATAGAAAAATTCGATCTAATCGATATTTTGCTTTCCAGGCCTAATTCATGGTGCTGTAAGAAAGATGCTAGAAAGAACGGAGAACCAGTAAACATCCGTGTTTTCCTCCTTCCAGGCCGAGATGATCTCAGAGTCTCTGGTGGTCTTTGTGTGCTCCACCACGGGACAAGGAGACCCTCCGGACAACATGAAGGTAACAATCTCCAGGAAATCGCCAGGAAGTCCGGTGATTCCCCGACGCTGATCCGGTTTTCTGTCCCTGACCAGAACTTCTGGAGGTTCCTCTTCAGGAAGTCTCTGCCTGTCGGATCTCTGAGCTGCCTGGACTGTGCGGTTCTGGGACTGGGAGACTCCTCATATCCAAAGTGAGTCCGTTTGGAAAACACTCGCTTTGTTTTATCTGGTGTAATCCATCCATCCATCCATCCATCCAAAGAGATTTCTGTAGGGAAGTTATTCCAACATTCCCAGATTTCTTCATTCATTCAGGATATGGTTTTAAAATGTCCAACAGTTCTGGGTCGGGATCTTGGATTATTTTGTGACGTAAAGTGAAAATTTTCCGTCAGAGTCAGAATTTTAAACTCTGTCTCCTGTTTTTTCCGGCTTAGGTTTAACTTTGTGGCCAAGAAGCTCCATAAGCGGCTCCTGCAGCTGGGAGCAGGAATGCTGCTCCATGTGGGGCTGGCGGATGATCAGCATGACTTGGGGTGAGACGTTCCCACCTTCATCACAGAACCAAGTAGCTGGAAAACATCTCAGGATGGGATTTAAACCCTCTCTCTGCTGTCTGAAACAGGCCGGATGCTGTGATCGACCCGTGGCTCGGATCCTTCTGGGAAAAGGTCCTGGTTCTGTATCCGTCTTTATCCGACCTGGAGCCTCTGGGAGAAGACGAACCGTGAGTGATCCGGATCGACTCGCCAGCTCGTTCTGAGGTGGAGTTCTGAAGGTTCTGTCATGGTTCTCCTGTTTCTCCCACAGACTCCCTCCGTCGTACACGATCCGCTTCCTGGATGAAGAGACGGATCGGAACCAGGATCGGATCGGGACGGACTCCGGGCGGACGGTCCCCTCAGAGTCCCGTCCTTTTTCTGCCAGGATGCTGTCCAACAGGAGAGTCACGGAGACGTCCCACTTCCAGGACGTCCGACTCATGGAGTTTGACATCAGCGGCTCCAACATCGAGTGAGTTCCTGATCCGGTTCAATCCGACTCAAGGTTCTAGGTAGTCTGGGACAGAACAGAGAGGTCTGGTTCCTTTCCTGGTCTGGAGGAATATGTTTCTGTCCGTCCATCCGTCCATCCAATTGTCCGTCCATCAATCCTTCCATCCGATTGTCCGTCCATCCATCCATCCGATTGTCCGTCCATCCATCCATCCGATTGTCCATCCATTCATCTGATTGTCCATCCATCCATTCATCTGATTGTCCATCCATCCATCCATCCAATTGTCCATCCATCCGTCCAGTTGTCCGTCCATCCATCTGATTGTCCATCCATCCATCCATCCATCCATCCATCCATCCATCCATCCAATTGTCCATCCATCCGTCCAGTTGTCCGTCCATCCATCCATCTGATTGTCCATCCGTCCAGTTGTCCGTCCATCCATTCATCTGATTTTCCATCCATCCATCCATCCATCCATCCAGTTTGCCAATCCGTCAGATTGTCCATCCATCCATCCGATTGTCCATCCGTCCAGTTGCCGTCTATCCATTCATCCGATTGTCCATCCATCCATCCATCAGTTCATCCATCCATCCATCAGTTCATCCATCCATCCAGTTGTCCATTTATCCGATTGTCCGTCCATCCATCCATCCATCCGATTGTCCATCCGTCCATCCATCCATCCGTCAAGTTGTCCGTCCATCCATTCATCTGATTGTCCATCCATCCATCCATCAGTTCATACATCCATCCAATTGTCCATCCAATTGTCCGTCCATCCATTCATCCAATTGTCCATCCATCCGTCCAGTTGTCCGTCCATCCATCCATCCATCTATCCGTCAAGTTGTCCGTCCATCCATTCATCTGATTGTCCATCCATCCATCCATCAGTTCATACATCCATCCAATTGTCCATCCAATTGTCCGTCCATCCATTCATCCAATTGTCCATCCATCACTTCATCCGTCCATCCAGTTGTCCGTCCATCCAGTTGTCCGTCCATCCATTCATCTGATTGTCCATCCATCACTTCATCCGTCCATCCAGTTGTCCGTCCATCCAATTGTCCGTCCATCAATCCTTCCATCCGATTGTCCGTCCATCCATCCATCCGATTGTCCATCCATTCATCTGATTGTCCATCCATCCATTCATCTGATTGTCCATCCATCCATCCATCCAATTGTCCATCCATCCGTCCAGTTGTCCGTCCATCCATCCATCTGATTGTCCATCCATCCATCCATCCATCCATCCATCCATCCATCCATCCATCCATCCAATTGTCCATCCATCCGTCCAGTTGTCCGTCCATCCATCCATCAGTTCATCCATCCATCCAGTTGTCCATTTATCCGATTGTCCGTCCATCCATCCATCCATCCATCCGATTGTCCATCCGTCCATCCATCCATCCGTCAAGTTGTCCGTCCATCCATTCATCTGATTGTCCATCCATCCATCCATCAGTTCATACATCCATCCAATTGTCCATCCAATTGTCCGTCCATCCATTCATCCAATTGTCCATCCATCCGTCCAGTTGTCCGTCCATCCATCCATCCATCCATCCGTCAAGTTGTTCGTCCATCCATTCATCTGATTGTCCATCCATCCATCCATCAGTTCATACATCCATCCAATTGTCCATCCAATTGTCCGTCCATCCATTCATCCGTCCATCCAGTTGTCAGTCCATCCAGTTGTCCGTCCATCCATTCATCTGATTGTCCGTCCATCCAGTTCTCCATCCATCCATTCATCCAATTGTCCATCCATCCATCACTTCATTCATCCATCCAATTGTCCATCCATCCGACTGTCCATCTGTCCATCCATCCAACTGATTGTCCATCCGTCCAGTTGTCCGTCCGTCCATCCATCCGATTGTCCGTCCATCCATCCATCAGTTCATCCATCCATCCAATTGTCCACCCATCCGTCCATCCAGTTGTCCGTCCATCCATCCGTCCATTTGTGCGTCCATCCATCCGTCCGATTGTCCATCCGGCCATCCATCCGTCCAGTTGTCCGTCCAATTGTCCATCCAGTTGTCCGTCCATCCATCCATCCATCCATCCATCCGTCCATTTGTGCGTCCATCCGTCCATTTGTGCGTCCATCCGTCTGTCCATCCATCCATCTATTCATTGGTCGATCAGAATGTCCGTCCATCCGTCCCTCCATCCGTCCATCCAATTGTCCGTCCATCAATCCTTCCATCCGATTGTCCGTCCGTCCATCCATCCATCAGTTCATCCATCCATCCATCAGTTCATCCATCCATCCATCAGTTCATCCATCCATTCATCCGATTGTCCATCCATCCATCAGTTCATCCATTCATCCAATTGTCCATCCATCCATCCATCCAATTATCCATCCATCCATCATCTGTCCAGTTGTCCGTCCATCCATTCATCTGATTGTCCATCCATCCATCCATCCATCCATCAGTTCATACATCCATCCAATTGTCCATCCACCGGTCCATCCAATTGTCCGTCCATCCATTCATCCAATTGTCCGTCCATCCATCCATCACTTCATCCATCCATCCATTCATCTGATTTTCCATCCATCCATCAGTTCATACATCCATCCGTCCATCCATCCATCAGTTCATACATCCATCCATCCGTCCATCCAATTGTCCATTCATCCGATTGTCCATCCATCCATCACTTCATTCATCCATCCAATTGTCCGTCCATCCAATTGTCCATCTGTCCATCCGATTGTCCATCCATCCAGTTGTCCGTCATCCATCCATCCATCCATCAATCCAATTGTCCGTCCATCCATCCATCAATCCAATTGTCCGTCCATCTATCCATTTAATTGTCCATCCAGTTGTCCGTCCATCTATCCATCCGTCCATTTGTGCGTCCGTCCAGTTGTCCGTCCATCCATCCATCCAATTGTCCATCCATCCATCCATCCATCCAATTGTCCGTCCATCCATCCATCAGTTCATCCATCCATCCAATTGTCCATCCATCCGTCCATCCAGTTGTCCGTCCATCCATCCATTCGTCCATTTGTGCGTCCATCCATCCATCCGATTGTCCATCCGTCCATTTGTCCGTCCGATTGTCCATCCATCCATCCGTCCATTTGTGCGTCCATCCATTCATCCGATTGTTCATCCATCCATCCGATTGTCCGTCCATCCGTCTGTCCATCCCTCCCTCCATCCATCCATCCATTCATCCATCGATCAGAATGTCCGTCCATCCATCCATCAGTTCATCCATCCAGTTGTCCGTCCATCCATCCGTCCATGTGTGTCCATCCATCCATCCGATTGTCCGTCCATCCGTCTGTCCCTCCATCCATCCGTCCATCTATTCATCCATCGATCAGAATGTCCGTCTGTCCATCCATCCATCCATCCGATTGTCCGTCCATCCATCCATCCAATTGTACATCCATCCATCCGATTTTGTCCATCCATCCATCCGATTGTCCGTCCATCCCTCCATCCATCCGATTGTCCGTCCATCCATCCTTCCCTCCATCCATCCGATTGTCCATCCATCCGTCCATCCGCTTGTCCGTCCATCCATCCATCCGTCCATCCATCCATCCGATTGTCCATCCATCCATCCAATTGTCCGTCGATCCGATTATCCGTCCATCCATCCATCCGATTATCCGTCCATCCATCCATCCATCCAATTGTCCGTCCATTCATCCGTCCATTTGTGCATCCATCCATCCGATTGTCCATCCATCTATTCATCCGTCCAGCCATTCACTCATTCATTCATTCATTCATCCATCCATCCGATTGTCTGTCCGTCCATCCATCCATCCGATTGTCCGTCCGTCCGTCCATCCATCCGATTGTCCGTCCGTCCATCCATCCGATTGTCCGTCCGTCCATTTATCCATCCATCCATCCATTCATCAGATTGTCCATCCATACATTCATTCATCCATCCATCCAAATGTCCGTCGATTTGATTGTCCATCCATCCAATTGTTCATCCATCCATCCGATTTTCTATCCATCCATCCATCCATCCATCCATCCGATTGTCCGTCCATACATCATACATCCATCCATCCATCCGATTGTCCGTCCATCCATCCATCCGATTTTCTGTCCATTCATCCATCCGTCCAATTGTCCATCCATCTGTCCAATTGTCCATCCATCAGATTGTCCATCCATCCATCCATCCATCCGATTGTCCGTCCATCCGTCCATCCATCCGTTCATCCAATTGTCCATCCATCCGTCCAATTGTCTGTCCATCCGTCCAATTGTCTGTCCATCCATCTAATTGTCTGTCCATCCAATTTTCAGTCCATCCATCCGATTGTCCATCCATCCATCCAATTGTCCATCCATCCATCCATCCAATTGTCCATCCATCCGTCCAATTGTCCATTCATCCGTCCAATTGTCCATTCATCCGTCCAATTGTCCATTCATCCGTCCAATTGTCCGTCCAATTGTCCGTCCATCCGTCCAATTGTCCGTCCATCCATCCATCCAATTGTCCGTCCATCCATCCATCCGATTGTCTGTCCGTCCATCCATCCATCCGATTGTCTGTCCGTCCGTCCATCCATCCGATTTTCTGTCCATTCATCCATCCGTCCAATTGTCCATCCATCTGTCCAATTGTCCATCCATCAGATTGTCCATCAGATTGTCCATCATACATCCATCCATCCATCCGATTGTCCGTCCGTCCGTCTGTCCGTCCATCCGTTCATCCAATTGTCCATCCATCCATCCGATTGTCTGTCCGTCCATCCATCCATCCGATTGTCTGTCCGTCCATCCATCCATCCGATTGTCTGTCCGTCCATCCATCCATCCGATTGTCTGTCCGTCCATCCATCCATCCGATTGTCTGTCCGTCCATCCATCCATCCGATTGTCTGTCCGTCCATCCATCCATCCGATTGTCTGTCCGTCCATCCATTCATCCATTCGTCCATCCATCCATCCGTCCATCCGTCCATCCATCCAATTGTCCATCCATCCATCCATCCATCCAATTGTCCATCCATCCATCCATCCATCCGATTGTCCATCCATCCATCCATCCGATTGTCCATCCATCCGATTGTTCAAATCATCCGTTGGAATATTTGTCATAAATTCAAAAGGAATATTCTGTTTCTGTTTTGAAATAGATGAAATGTTTTTTTAAGGAACGTTGTCAGGCAGAGATTTGATTCCTGGATCCGACCCGTGACTCTCTGTGGTTCCAGGTTTGCAGCCGGAGACATTGTGATGATCCGTCCTCAGAACTCGGCGGAGGATGTCCAGCTCTTCTGTCAGCTCCTCCGGTTGGATCCAGACTCCAGGTTCATCCTGAGAGCCACAGACGACGCTCCAGGTAGTTCTGGAAAAACATTCCCAAATTTCCAACCTTAGGCAGAAACATCTCGTGACCTGCTTCCAGACGGTCAGACGAAGTTCTGTTAAACCCAGACGTGGTTCTGACTCAGTTCCAGCCAGACTGCCTCAGCCCTGCTCTGTGCGCCACCTGGTGGAGCGTTACCTGGACGTCGCCGCCGTGCCTCGCCGCTCCTTCTTCGAGCTGCTGTCCACCCTCGCCACCAACGAGCTGGAGCGGGACAAACTGCTGGAGTTCAGCTCGGCGGCGGGACAAGACGAGCTGCACGGCTACTGCAACCGGCCGCGCCGCACCGCGCTGGAGGTGACCGCCCGGAGAACCGCTCCCTGCTTCATTCCCTGACGGGAGTAAAGTCTGAGCTGGGATCTGGCTGTTGTTGCAGGTTCTGTCAGACTTCCCTCACACCACAGCAAAAATCGAAGCGGACCGCCTACTGGACCTGTTCCCTGAGATCCAGCCTCGCTCCTTCTCCATCGCCTCCTCCCTGAAGGTATCTCCGTGTTTTTTATTCCCCAAACAGCAGCATTCCCACTGTGGGAAAACTCCTGAGGACTGTGTTTCTCTGCAGGCTCACCCAGACCGGCTGCAGATCCTCGTCGCCGTGGTCCGCTATAAAACCAAGCTGCAGCGGCCCAGAAGAGGCCTCTGCTCCTCATGGTTGGCCTCTCTGGACCCGGAACAAGGTCAGATCTTACAGTCTGCTTTTCTTAGTAACGCTCCCCCCCCACAGGACCGGTTCTGCATGTGTCACCATGAAGATGGTCCACATCTGTGGTGGGTTAGAGTCAGAACCGGACCCAGAGCAGGTCTCATCTGGACCCACATTGAGTTTAATTAGGTTACTTTGGTCCAGGTAAATGCGCATCCTTTACGGTAAATTTGGTATGCGATTTCTGTATACTTTGTGATCGTCATGGTAACCCGCAGATAAACTCTGCAGAACCGGGTTCTGAGACCAGTTCAGACCCGTCTATCCCAACAGAACCAGAACCTGAATCTGAACCTAGTGACAGAAAACACAAAGCTTTTGTTTTTTTTCCTTAAAAACATCTTTAGATGTCATCTTCAAACAAATTTCAATTAATTTTATTGTTGACAAAAGTATAAAACTGACCAGATGAAAATCATTAACAGCAGTTCTGAGACCCTGATTTAAATAAATTACAAAATATTTTAGAAAAAAGAAAAGTTCAATGGAAAAAAAAATTGCAGGGTTTCAGGTTCAAACCATTTCAGATTCATTCATTCCATTTTATTTCTCTATAATAAATTTTTAGTTATTACATTATATTTTTACAATTTATTTTAAATTAAATGTTTATTTATTTTTTATTGTTACAGTAAAGAAACTGATAAGATTAATAGTTTCCCAGCAGATCTGAGACAAGGATTTAAATAAAAGAACAAATATTTTATGAAAAAAAGAATAAAGTTGTGTGGAAGGAAAAAAACTTTCAAGTTTCAAACCATTTCAGATTATTTCATTCCATTTTTATTCTCTATAATACATTTTTAGTTATTACATTATATGTTTATCATTTATTCTAAATAAACTTTTTCTTTTCCATTATTGTTAAAGTAAATAAAACTGCAAGGATAAATCGTTTCCCAGCTGATCTGAGATGCTGATTTAAATTTAACAATTTTTTTGGGGGGGGAAAGTGAAGTTGATTGGAAGAAAAAGATTCCAGGCTCTCAGGTTCAAACCTTTTCAGATTCATTCATTCCATTTTATTTCTCTATAATAAATTTTTAGTTATTACGTTATATTTTTATATATAAGGTAAATAAACTGACAGGATTAATAGTTTCCCAGCAGATCTGAGACGCTGATTTAAATAAAAGTACAAAATATTTTAGGGAAAAAAAGTTCCAAAATTCCAGATACACCCCTGATTATTCCATTATATTTTTACAATTTACTTTACATAAATTATTGTCATAGTAAATAAACTGACAGGATGAATTGTTTCCCAGCAGAGCTGAGATGCTGATTTAGTTGAGTGGAAGGAAAAAAATTCCAGGCTCTCAGGTTCAATCTGTCTCACAGTCTTCATGTTTGCAGATCATTTTCATTCATTCGGAGCATTTTATTGCATTGACCTATTGTTTAGCTGCTGGGAATAAAAAGTGCATCCCTGATGAGATTCTGTGGCGTTCCTGTAGGGGAGGTACGGGTCCCTCTGTGGGTCAAGAGGGGCAGCCTCCGCCTCCCCAAGGAGCAGGAAACTCCGGTGATCCTGGTCGGACCTGGAACGGGGGTAGCTCCCTTCAGGTCGGTGCTGCAGGAGAGAATCTCCGAGGGCAAAAGCGGTGAGAATCTCTGCCGCCCGGATCCGTTTCTCCACGTTTTCCAGTTTTCCGTCTGACACTCGTTCCTTCGTCTGCAGCCAACGTTCTCTTCTTCGGCTGTCGCTCCGAGTCCAAGGACTTCTACTTCCGCTCCGAGTGGGAGGACCTGACGGCGGCCGGGAATCTGCGACTCTTCACCGCCTTCTCTCGAGACCAGGTCAGAAACGCCCCCGGTAGAATAAGGTTCTGACCCGGTAGACGTTGTGCGGTTCTGATGGACCTGGATGTGTGTCTGTGTTCAGGAGGACAAGGTTTACGTCCAGCACCGCGTCCAGGAGAACGCGGCGCTGCTCTGGGACCTGATAGCCAATCAGAACGGCTGCTTCTACATCGCTGGGTGAGTCCGCAGAACCTCCAGAACCAGAACCCAACGGTCCAGAGACTAATTACTGCTTTCGTCTAATATGCAGTTTAGATAATTATCCCATAATTTAGGGCTGGGTAAAAATATCGATTCAGCCCACCAGCCAGTGGCGGCGCTGTGGGCAACTCTCTAGTGAGAGCGTTCAGAGTTGTACAAGACGCGCATTACCAAAACAGCAAGATGGCGGACAGCAGCTGCTCTCAGTTTGTGATGTGAAGGTTAGTTAAAGCCACCGATGTCTTTTCAGAGATGACAGTTTGAATTCTTTTCTTTGCCTTTATTTTACATTCCTCAATAACGGCACGTTTTTCTTTTGCATATAACTTCTTCTGTTTACTCAGACTACAAAACCAGGTATATTACTACTAAGGTTAACCCACTGCTGCCATCTGGTGGCCAAAAGGAAATAAAATAACTGAATTCAAACTAGACTTGAATAAACTATTCTCATTTTCTTATAGATAAGTCTGTTATCCAACAGAACCATAATTATGTAGCAATATTTATAACAATATAACACCGTTCAATCCTGCACAAGCAACGTTAAAAGCCGACGTTTGGCTCTATTTAAAAATATACTCAGGTACTTAATTACTTATGTTTTTACTTATTGAATTGAAATCGAATTGTGAAATTTCTAACAATACCCAGCCCTACCATAATTCCACTTCCCAACAGACACAAAGAGACACCAGAACCTTTATTTAGAAATCTTTATTTAGACCGGATGACCTGCAGGACGGAACCGGGCCGCTGTTGACCCGGTTGTTTGGTTCTGTGCAGGAACGCCAAGCAGATGCCGGCGGCCGTGTGCGACGCGCTGAAGGAGGTGCTCCAGCGGGGGGGAGGAGTCTCCGCCGAGGACGCTGCTGAGATGCTGGCGGCCATGGAGAAGACGGGTCGCCTGCAGAGCGAGACCTGGTCCTGATCCGGTTCTGCTGCTTCACTCTGCAGGGTCCGTTTTTCTGTCGCGTCCAATGATGAAAGTTAACATGTTTCAGAACAAGAACAGTCGCTGGATCCATTCTAGGTCCCCCGAAGAGAAAGGATGATGCTCTAGGGTCTAGAACCAAACTGGGTCACCAGCATCGGCCTAGTCAAAGTCCCGACGTCGCCCTGATTCTGTGGCTGGTCCTTCAGAGAGCTCAGCGACCTGTTGTGATCTGTGAGACAGGTCCAGTTTAAAATTTAAAAAAAAAAAAAAATCGGTTCTGGTTTAGACTGCCGTTTTCCGCTGAGGTTCATCCGGTCCGACCTGCAGCAGCTGGAAGCCGGAGGTCCGGTTTCTTTAGGGTCCAGAACCTTTTTCCTTTCTGATGACAAATTTAAATAAAAACTTTATGCAGATAATGTGTTTTTCTTTTCTTCCTCCCACCACCACCATATCCAGAAAGGTGGGTTGCCGTGGTGACCCCAGGCCCCGCCCCCTATCTGAGCGCCATCATGTGGACCTGGTAGATCTCCTTGGGGAAGTTAGCTTGCTGCTCCTCGTGGACGATGCGAAGGCCCGCCCGGCCCACCAGGCGCCGGACAATGTCCAGGTCGCGGCAGACGCTGCTGTCCACCTCGTCCGGGACCACGCCCTCGTACGATACGTTGTCCTTGACGATGACCAGGCCGCCGGGCCCGAGGGCCTTCTGGCAGCGCCGCAGGAAGTCCACCAGGTGGTCGTCCGTCAGGTGACCTGGAGAAGAGAGCCCATCAGGTCGGCAGCACATCAGAGGGAAAAGTATTTACACCCACCCATAATCATGAAGAAAAATCTGAAAAGTGTGGCGTACATTTCCATTCTGCACCCCTAAAGGCCAGAGAAGACCGATGCAGATCTTCATTAACCTCAACATTCCTGCAATCTTCACCCTATAAATGTTTCAAAAATTCACACCCAAAAATTAAAAATCAAAGACGTTCTTCAAATCTCGAGCAGACATGGCCGCCGTCGCTTTGGAAAGAAAACTTCAAAAGTGCTTTTATTACCAAGTAGGGATGTAAGAAAATATCGATACGCCGATATTTTTAGTCACGATACTGTGAGTCAGACGATATATTGTGATTTTTAAAACTGAATTTAACTGTAGAGAAACTGTCCCATCTTTCTAAACTCTCCAACCTGTTTCATACTTTAACAGTTTTATTACTAGATCTAGTTGATTCACTGGAACAAAGAAACTGAAAACACAAAACTACCAGTTATGATTTTAATTTTACTACAAAAATTACTGTCATTTATGGTTCCATTCAGATTCTAAAAAATAAAATATCACCTCCCTCCGTCAGTGAGCATTGAGGATGAAACGTGGCTGGATCTTCCAGCATGACAATGATCCCAAACACGTCGCCTAGGCAACGAAGGAGGGGCTACGTAGAAACCATTTCAAGGTCCTGGAGCGGCCTAGCCAGTCTCCAGACCTCCATCCTATAGAGAATCTGTGGAGGGAGATGAACGTCCCAAAACATCCCAGCTCTGGAGAAGATCTGCATGGAGGAATGGGTCAAAATACCAGCTACAGGGTGTGAAGATCTACTGGTGACCTTTGACCTCTGTCATTGTTATATACCCTTTCATTGGCAAAGTATTGAGATTAACTTTTGTTATTGAGCAAATACTTATTTTCTGCAGCATTATACAATTAAAAATCATAAAATGTGACTTTCTTGGATTTATTTACATTCCGTCTCTGTTTTAGTGTAAGATGATGAAAATTAAAGACCTGTCATGTTTTTAAGCGGGAAAACTTGACCAATCGGTGGCTGACTAAATACCTTTTGCCTCTCTGTACATTGAGGCTATGAATGATGAGTTGGATAATTATAATATTAGAATCTCAAGACTCTTAGCTTTCCTATGATGTGTTGGTTTAGATGACGGGTGAATTTAAAACCACAGGAAGTTAACGGGTTAATGAGATGTCTGCCACACTTTTCAGATTTCTATCATGAATCATTTTCTTTGTTGGTTTGCCACGAGTAATCTCAATCGAACCCAGAATGAAGAGGTGTGAATACGTTTGTGAGGCTGCCTGGTTCCTCCTGCAGAAAGTTCTGGAAGAGGACCGGGAGTCCAGTTACTCACCGATGACCCACTGGATCCAGATGATGTCGTAGCGCCCCGTCTCCGGGACGAACTCCTGCAGGCCGCAGCAGTAGTAGTTCCCCACCCTCTTCCCGTCGTCGCCCAGGTACGTCCTGGCCTTGTCCAGGAACTCCTGCGTCACGTCCACCAGGTCCACGGTCCGGAAGAGCGGGAGCAGCAGCCGCTTGGTGATCCTGCCGATTCCCGCGCCGCAGTCCAGAGCGCGCCCCGTCCCCGTTTTCCCCTCGCCTTCCTGCGGACGATGCCACACGTCTGGTTGTTGGACGGGATGTCCAGAGGAAGCTCGGACATTGGACAGACCGAACATTAATGCCTTACCCCCAGGAACTTCTTGAGGAACGCCTTGGATCCATTGATGTCGATGCTGGAGATGCTGCCGTATCCCCCCAGCATCCCGTCCACGGTGGGCGGGACTTCCCTCCAGTAGTCCTCAGCGTTGGAGTAAAAGCTGGACTTGTCCTCTGCCTTGTCCCCCATCCTGGAACGTCCACACATACAGAGACAGGTGGGGGGGGGGATAGTTTAGCTCAGATTGGAGCCAATAATCAATCATTCCTGGTCAGGAAACATCCCACAATGCTTCACTTCTCCACAGTCCTCCATCTTTTTTAGATCATTTAAAAAGTAGAAATAAAACATCTGGATGAATGAACAGATGGATGGATGAACAGATGGATGGATGAACAGATGGATGGATGAACGGACGGACAAACAGACGGATGGACGAACCGATGTATGAACATAAACAGATGTATGAACAGATGAACGGATAAACAGATGGATGAACGGATGAATAGATGGATGAACAGATGGACGAACAGATGGATGGATGAACAGATGGATGGATGGACGGACGAACAGATGGATGGATGGACGGACGAACAGACGGATGAACAGATGAATGGATGAACAGATGAATGGATGGACAGATGGATGAATGGATGAACAGATGAATGGATGGATGGATGAACAGACAGATGGATGGATGGATGAACAGATGGATGAACAGACAGATGGATGGATGGATGAACAGATGGATGGATGAACAGACGAACGGATGGATGGATGAACAGACAGATGGATGAATAGACGAACAGACAGATGGATGGACAGACAGATGGATGGATGAACAGATGGATGGATGAACGGCTGAATGGATGAACAGACAGATGGAGGAATGGATGAACAGATGAATGGATGAACAGATGAATGGATGTATGAACAGACGAATGGATGAAAAGATGGATGAATGAAAAGATGGATGAATGAACAGACAGACGGATGGATGAATGGATGAACAGATGAATGGATGAACAGATGAATGGATGAACAGATGAATGGATGAACAGACGAATGGATGAACGGCTGAATGGATGAACAGACAGATGGAGGAATGGATGAACAGATGAATGGATGAACAGATGAATGGATGATAAGATGGATGAATGAAAAGATGGATGAATGAACAGACAGACGGATGGATGGATGAACGGATGAACAGACAGATGGATGAAAAAATGGATCGATGACCCAGTTTGGATCCAGTTACCTCCAACAGGTGTTATTGGACCCAGTCAGGGTCAGGAAGTGGAGGCAGTAACCCTGACCATATTTGGCAGCAGCCATCATGTGACCAGACATCCTGAGCAGCGCAGAAGCTGCAGATCTTAATGATCTTCAGGTTATATTTCTGATCTAATCTGACCTTTAAATATGTTCCAGTAAACCATTAACGTCCCTCATAGTTCTGGTAAACAGAACTACAAATAACAGACATCACACTGACTAGTTGGTGACATTTGAGGCTTTACAGCAGAAAAGCTGCTTTAACAAAGTCCCTTAGGCTCCAAAGCTCGTCACTAACAGAAGCAGCTGCTAGCCGCGGTTAGCTTTCCCTCCCTGCGGTGAAAAGCAGCAGCTCTGCCCGGCTCCGGAATGCTTTGGCCCGGGTTAAAACACGGAGACTGACCTGGTTTAGTGTCCCCTGGACCTCTGGCAGTCTTCCTCCTCTTCCTCCTCCTCAACGTGCTTCACTCACTTTCTATTTGAGGACATCGCCACACGGACAGCACGTCATTTCCTTATTTGGTCTTCCTGGGAGATGAGCGACAGCAACGCCCCCTGCTGGCGGGTCCAATTAGGAACATCCAGGTTGAAAAGCAGGTTTTCACGTTTCTGGTCAAAGTCGAAATAAAACAGAAAAATCAGTGGAATTAAAGGAAGTTTGTTCAGAAATCTGAACTAATCTCCACATATATAGATTGGGTTCTTACTGGGTTCTGGATTCATCTTAAACTCCTGCTGCAGCCCAGTTTAGACCATTTACAACTGTAAACAATATTAACACGAAGTTAAACGTGTTTATTTTAGAAACAAGTTCACAGCTTTCTTGTAACGCCACAACCCAGGAATCGCTGGAGGGGGTCTAAAAACCCGCTAAATATAGCGACAAAGTCGCTAAGCTGGCAACACAGTCTGCGACTCTGCGCTCCTCCTCTCCACTAAAACAGAAGCGTCATCAGCTCATGATGACAGAGGCAGGCCTGGTGATGACAGCCGATTGATTCAGGCACAGCAAGCCCAAAACATAAAAATGGATTTTATTTAAAAGGCAACTCACGTGCAGAAACAGTGAAATTAAACCTTAAAAAATAGATTAACGCGATTAAAAATCATAGCGCGGATATGGATACATGTGTGTGTGTGTATATGAGCGACAATAGTTTTCAATCTTTACTCCTTTTTCTTCTCACCGTTTTCTTTAGTAATGTCAATATTTCTACAGCAGTTTTGATTCGCTGCTTGTGATTGGTTGAGTGGATGCAGACTCACCTGTGTGTGGTTAATTTAGCCTCAATGGACACGCCTGAAGAAGCGGAGCATGCGCAGACAGACAGGAGGTGGAGGAAGAGTTTATCAGAGTTAAAAAAAACACGCACCAAACAAAAGTCACCGTTTAACGTAGAAACTTGCGCTCAGATCAGTGTTACTGCGCGCTGGGGTTGTTGGCACCAACATAGCGCCACCTGCTGGACTGTCGGGGGGGAGAGCTGGTGAGTGGGCCGCTGGATTGTTTGATTTCCACTATTATTAGCTAAGTTATAATTCGGTCACGTTTTTCTACTTCTTCTCGTCTCTCTTCAACCAGCGCGTCACACGAGAGGATGGAGGCTTCGGTTCAGCCAATCAGCGGCTTCTTCTTGTTGCTCTCCTGGAGACTCTGCAGCTGCTGTCTGCGATGAAGGGCGTCAGGAATCAGCAGCAGAGGAAGGAAGGACTCCAGGAGGACAAAGGGAGGAGCTGCTGGACTCCTCATCTTTAAGGCAGGCTGTTAAACTCCTCCTGGAGCGGAACCGGAAGGGCCCACCTGTGGCTGACTGTAAAGCTGGAGATGGATGGTTGCCTGAGAAGTTTCGTTCAGCTGCAGTTCTGATCAGAAGGATTCTGTTGTGGTTAAAATCAAACATGCTGGTATCTTGATTTAGTTTTTTTGATGTTGCAATAGAAAGCTGGGTAGGAGAAACGAAACTCATGTCAAGCCTGTGATTGCAGTTAGAAAAGCTGCAGGAAGAATGAACACAATATAAAGTCATTCAGAGGTTTTCCCAGGTATCACTAATTAAACGTTAGATGACGTTGATAAAACCTCTAAATGTCACCGAAGTGATTAAGTTGGATAAACTGAAATAATTCTACATGCTGATTTGTGTCAAATTAAGGTCTTTCAATTTTAGGGGAAAGCATCAATTTAAATCCTCTGAATACATTCTTTTTATTTACTCAATATTGTGTTTGAAATGGAATAGAATATTTGAGAAGTGAGTATATTTACTTCTAAGTATGGGACAGATTTAAACTCAATGCCCCCCCCCCCCCCCCCAGCTAAATGGCCCTGGCACCGGGTCTGGGAAGAGGTCATCCGTTTTATTGAGATGGCGTCTTGGACAGCGGCTGGAGGGACTGAAACTGGCTGTGGTTTTATTTCTTTAAGCAGCAGTTACAACTGACTTTAAACCCAACGTTGGTGAGCAGAACGATTCTAAAAGTCAGGGACAGGAGTTGCAACAAGACGAGCAGCTCATGGAGACGGCAAACTGGCAAAATATAAGACATCATTTGGTCAATTGTGGTTTTCATTCAAAGGTCCTTATACTTGGAATGGTTTACCATCTGCAATGACATTCACAGGTCCTAGAGTTTTTCAGGTGAAACAAAAACTAAATTGTGAACACTGATGTAAACCAGTTTTCATTGCTGTGCCTCGTTTACAATATTATTGAACATTTTCTAACCTGCATTTTCTGTTACTAGGTATAGAGGAACACTGTGTGTATAAGTGGATTGACTTGTTTTATCCTTGCATTTAAAAAAACAACACAAAAAACAAACTAGGTTTGCAAATTAGCCCTTGGCTTGAAAACCTCTGTACTACGCAACGGTTGCATTATTTTATGTAACATTGTTTTTTGTGCTGTCCTTGATTAAATAAACTTGATGATGAACACGAGGAATATTGTATTTGCTAAACTCTGTACCCGGTCCTCAAGTTCAAAGCAGTCATCAGCAACTTGGAGTTTGGGGCGGTTGGTGACAGAAGTGGAGGCGCTTTCTTTTCTACTGACTGTATTTCTGCAAAAGTTTCTACAGTCGGTGTCATCTTTTAAAAAAAAATCCCAGTTATTTCCTGCAAGCTCCAAATCTTTTCAGAGACTCTAACCTTGTTTTTGCTTTTCATCTCCACACACAACACATCTTCCAACCTAAACCTCTGAAAACCTAATCAGCGGTGCTTTATGTTGACAATCTGAGATCCTTTTAATAACGCATTAATACTGTTTCGCAGTTGAACTTTCTCGACCTCAGCAGGTTCAGGCAGCTTTCCTTGTCTTTGAAAGTTTTCCCAATCTTTTCTCATCCTGAGAAAATCTTTCTTGTTTCGGCTGAATATGGGAAATGGTATTGGTTCGATCTTCACAACAGGTGAGGTAGGTCTTAGCTGTGCTCCACTTGTTTTTAAAACTTTGCAGTCTGCCGTGCAGTCACTAACTCTCCTTCCTGCAGCTTAAGCCCGGTGCTAAGCACTTTCAGGTCTCTGATTCTTCTGTCAGGATCTCTCCTTTTACTCCCAGGGATCCATCGCTCTATTGCAGACATGACTCTGGTAGCTTTTCTTAGCCTCTCCCCCGAGAGGTAAGGCAACTCTGACCTCTTTAAATCTCGTTTCAACCTCATTTGTAGTCTTTCCTATGTTTTGTGCATCGTTGCCAGAACCTCTTCGCCACATCAGTTTTGCCAGATCGATGACTAACATTAAACCTCATTGGCTGTAGCAAGAGGTATCGTCTGGTGAGCTGGGTATGGTTGTCCTTCATGGATTTTATCCAGGTAAGGCCTCTGTGGTCTGTTTCCAGGTCAAGTTTCCGTCCCAACAGGTATTCCAGGCTCTCTAGTTCAGACTTGATGGCAAGGCCCTCTTTCTCTCTAGCTTGTGGCTAAGATAGTAGTGGATGTTTGTCTCCTGGGTCTCCTTAGGCCTGGACTTGCCCCAAAGACAACTGCTGAGGCTTTCACCTTTACTAGGAAAAAATTGCTTAAGCATGGGCTTTTTCTGAACAGGAAAACAAAGTGGCGACTTCAGGATGTTGAATGCCTTCTCACATTCATCTGACCAGGTTACTGTGTTCCTCTGGTCCCTTTTTGTCAGCAACCTTGGTGGGGTTGCAAAGTGGGGAACGAAACTTTGGTGCCAACCGGCCAATTCTAGAAAAGACCGGACCTCTTTAAGTTCCAGATTGCTTCCACTTTATCCACTTGTAGGGGTGCACTTCAAACGGTTGAGGGTCAACCTAGCTTCCTGTATCTTGCTCAGGAAGAGAGACGAGGGTTGGACATACTCTTCCTACTGAAAACCAGATCAGGCCTTTTGGTTCTTCAGCACCTCACGTGTTGATTTCTGCTTCTGCCTGGTATGTTGCTAGTCGCTCCTTCATCTCCAGGACATATTAGAAGATCCCTATGTTTTTGCTCACCGGTGGTGCCTCCCAGCTCCACCTGTTCATGCATTTAAATGTTTCCCCTCTGTGGGCTGCCACCTTATCATGGTGAAGATGTTTGAGTGTCCCAATGACCTAGGAGCTAAGTTGCAAGGCGTTTTATGCCCCTGTTGGGGTCACCCATTGCAAACATGTCCTATGTGAGAGATCAGACTAAGTGCAGCCCAATGACTCCTTATGGTGCATCTTATTCTGCAAGGACCTAATGGTTCCCTGAAGAAGCTCAAAGGGATGAAATCTGACGGGATGTGGTTCTACCCTCCAGAGGAGGCACTGTCCCTGTACCTTCGCTGTTTATCTGCAGCAGAGCGTTGTGGTTTGGAGATACTCCGGCCACATAGTGACGAGTATGATGAAAGGATGTAATGTCTACCTCCTACAGATCTGGCTACCATCAAGGGGTGTTCTTTTCTTCACCAGAAATTAACAGAATACATGATTTTGCACCTAAACATGTGTATCCAATAGTTAGTACGCTTGTTTTTCATGGCTGCCTCGCGTAGTTTGCGTTTGTTTGCAATATGCGAGTAACCAGTAGGGGGAGTGTAGAGCACTATTTGACCAGCTGTAGGTACAAGGGGGCAAAAGCAGTAGGAATCTAGCAAAAATAGCGGTAAATATGGTCTTGCAAACCATCTATGACACTCCTTTGGTCTTTCTTTCTGTATCTATTGGATATAGAGAGATCGCTGTGCAGAAACTAAATAGTCTCTGGCTTTAAATTTGTTCTCTGTTCCCAAATCTAGTGTCTCTCTCTCTGGCAGTACTGGAAGCCTAGTGCCAGAATATTTTGCCATCAGCCAAACATTGGGAAATTTTCTCTCCTGCTCTTTCTACCAACACAATATGTCAACACGATCCTCATTTGGAGTCTTATAACATTAAAAGAAGTTATCTTTTCTCATTCGCAACCCGTCCGCATCAAAGAAACTTTTTCCCGGACCTGTGAAATTTTAGTCATGTGTATTTCCACCCGTGAAACGACTTTATGCGGATCACCCAGGACTCTGAACTGTAAGGTGATATTAATGTTTCTCCACACAGAACAGCAAGGGTTGCAAAGGAAACGCGTTTCTTTTTGTTGTGCATTCTTCTTCTGGGGCTGGTATATCATTGACATAGCCAACATTGTTCTTCGTGCTACGCAGACCCGGCGCCAGGGCAATTTAGCTGGTGCGGCCGCAGCTTATTTTGGGGGGGCCCAGTTTTTATTTAACCCCTTAGCGTTTTTACCTCCCGTTGGCAGAGTGTATATTTCCGTGTCAAAACGGCTCTTTTGACACTCTTTCTATGTACATATTCATATTGTACATAATTTAAAAAGGGACCGGCTGAGGTAGGTTCTGGAGTTTTTCCAAACCGCTCTGTTCTAGATCGGTGGTCAGAACGGCATTGTAATCTCATGGGCGGGCCCGATACGTGAATGGATGGATGTAGCACCAGGCCCATGGTGCCGGGCCCATTTCACTTTATATCCTGCATATGTTTTTATGTAAAGTTTTTATTTTGGCAGCAGAAGAAAAAAATCGATGCCCAACGGATGGCACCAAGGAGACTCAATCCAATGGGAAGAAAAGACAATTGGTTTATGTCACGGATTTAGGTGAGGTCGAAACTGTTTTTAATTCATTTAAACACAAAGTGTTGCTCAGTTTTACACAACACTGCCCCTGACTGGGCCCCAAACTCACATTTTCAAAATCAAAAGCTCAATTAACCAGAAACCCCTACCCCACGCCACATCTGGTCTTATACTGGTTTTCAATTTCCCTTAAATTAGGTCCAGCATCCCCACAGTGACTTCTAAAACTATTCTCAGCTTTTAAGAAGATTCAAATATCACATCAAACCACTTCATGGAGCGTCTTAAACGGCCAGTGTTTGGGCTCTACCTCACACCATCCAGCTGCAGCACACCCTCTCTTTGGTACTTGGATGGTTATTTTATTCATTTGAAATTAATTTTTTCCCTTGCATTTAGAACTGGCAATGTATTTCTGATCTATTTTCCACACGTCAGATGGAAAGTGTTTATTTTTATTTAATTTTAGGTGTTTCTCAATTCTCCATTTCTGTAATGCTCTGTGGACATGGAGGAAAACAAACGCATCACCTTTAGCAGACCAGCTACTCCGTAAATATGTTGTTGGCAGATTCCTGCTGCAGAGATGATCTTCAGCAGGAACATGGAAGCTGGTTACAACTGATGAAAAGGACTAATGCAGAACTCACAACAGGGATGGGCGATATGATCTGAAGCATGTGCGGTAAGGACATTTATTGCTATATGTTAAGTTTATACATGTCAAAAATACAGTTTTTAAACATTCTAACTTTCCATATGACTTCAAAAAATATATAGAATGACATTTAAAGAACATTTACGGTGCAAAATGTGTTTTAAAAAAAAACCCAAAACCTTTTCAAGTAATTTTTAAGTTTTTCCAAATCTTTTTTTTTTTAAATCCCTGCAACAGAAAAATTCTCATAACATAAATCAAGATGAACATATTTTAAATAAAAAAAAGTTAAATGTCATGAAAACACAAAATTCAAAATTATTTGAACTGAAGTGCAAAATATAAAGACAAATAAAATTTCTTCCTGCTTTCCTGATTATTCATAAATTTAATATTACACAAAAATCCACTTAACTAAAAACGCTTAAAGTTCAACAGGTTTTCATCTCTGTTAAATAGATGACAAATTTGAAACATACCATATGGAGTGTAAATACGAACACTAAACATCAGTATTTATCCTCCTTGCCTACGTGGTACAAAGTAGGCGCAGCTTGATATTAGGTATGTAAGAAAATATCAATACGCAGATATATCGTGATACTTTATTTCACGATATTGTACTGCTATTAAAAAGCAATGTATCGATTTTTATTTTATTTTTTATTTCTAGAATTTGAATGGAACCATTAATGTTGACAGTCATTTTTGTAGTAAATATAAAAGTATAACTGATAGTTTGTGGCTGTTTTCACCTTCTTTGTTCCAGTGGATCAACTAGATCTACTGTTACTATATACTATTCATATTGCCCATATTACTAACTCTCAATATTTTTTTCCTATGCAGTATATTTCCTCACTGAGGGACACTGAAGAATATTTCTATTCATAAATGAAATCATGATCCCTTGGTATGATGGTGTCTGGATTATTGTGGGGTGCTGTATGCATAGTTGCGCAGTCAAAAGTTAAAAGCAATAATTTGGGTTATTTAGCCTCACATGAGATAAATAAATGGGGGTTCATTTTTCAAGGTCACATTTATGGCGATGTTTATTAATTTATAAATGTCAGTTTAAACTCCATATTTAGTTGGCAACTTATGGCAAGTTAAATATTTGGTTTACAAATTAAATATTTAGCTCCAAACTAAACATTTCACCTGCCAACTAAATATTAGGCCTACAAACTAAATGTTTAACTTCGAATTAAATACTTAGCAAGTATTAAATATTTTGTTTAAAGCTATATAAACTCAGCAAAAAAAGAAACGTCCCTTTTCCAGGACTGTGTATTTCAACCATTATGTTGTAATAATCCAAATAACTTTACAGATCTTCATTGTAAAGGGTTTAAACAATGTTTTCCATGCATGTTCAATTAACCATAATCAATTAATTACCATGCACCTGTGGAATGGTCGTTAAGACCTTAAAAGCTTACAGAAAGTAGGCATTTAAGGTCACAGTTCTAAAAACGCAGGACACTAAAGAGACTTGTCTACCGACTGTGAAAAACACCCAAAGAAAGATGCCCAGGGTCCCTGCTCATCTGCGTGAACGTGCATTAGGCATGCTGCGGGGAGGCATGAGGACTGCTGATGTGGCTAATGTCCGCACTGTGAGACGCCTAAGACAGCGCTACAGGGAGACAGGAAGGACAGGTGATCATCCTCGCAGTGGAAGACCACGTGTAACAACACCTGCACAGGATCGGTACATCCGAATATCACACCTGCGTGACAGGTACAGGATGGCCACAACAACTGCCCGAGTCACACCAGGAACACACAATCCCTCCATCAGTGCTCAGACTGTCCGCAATAGGCTGAGAGAGGCTGGACTGAGGGCTTGTAGGCCTGTTGTAAGGCAGGTCCTTACCAGACATCACCAGCAACAACACCGCCAATGTATATCACATCACCATCGGACTGAGCTTGTTGTCATTGCAGGCAATCTCAATGCCTTGCAGTACAGGGAAGACATCCTCCTCCCTCATGTGGTACCCTTTATGCATGCTCATCCGGACATGATCCTCCAGCAGGACAATGCCACCAGCCATGCTGCTCGTTCTGTGCGTGAGTTTCTGCATGACAGCAATGTCAGTGTTCTGCCATGGCCAGCGAAGAGCCCGGATCTCAATCCCATTGAGCACGTCTGGGACCTGTTGGATCGCAGGGTGAGGGCTAGGGACATTCCCCCCAGAAATGTCCAGGAACTTGCAAGTGGCTTGGTGGAAGAGTGGGGTAAAATCTCACAGCAAGAACTGACCAATCTGGTCCATGAGGAGGAGATGCACTGCAGTACTTCAAGTATCTGGTGGCCACACCAGATACTGACTGGTACTTTTGATGTTGAGCCTCCCTTCATTCAAGGACACATTATTCTATTTCTGTTAGTCACATGTCTGTGAAACATTTTTAGTTTATGTCTTATGGTGTTGACTCTTTTAGTGTTCATACAAATATTTACACACATTAAGTTTACTGAAAGTAAAAACAGTTGAAAGTCAGAGGATGTTTCTTTTTTGCTGAGTTTATTTAGCTAGCAAGCTAAACTGGCAAGCTAAATATGTAGTTTAATGCTTAACATTTAGCTGAGTTAAATATTTAGCTAATATACAAATTTACTTGTAAGTTTAAAAAGCGCACCATATGGGCTACTTGATTGTAAAATGTTTTTACAAAAATGTTTTCTTCTATGTATTTCATTTTTAAATTAAAATCTAAGATCATAAGAACTTGTTTACTGTAACTTCAAGATGAGAGGTCCAGCTGCAAAAAAAAAGAAAGAAAAAAGGCTTCAGCACCTTCAGGGTCCTCCAGAGAGCGCTAGGGAGTCACACTACCACCAGTGCAGAGCTTGCTCAGCAGAGAGGGGTCATGAGGACGTCTGAAGGCACTGCAAGGACTCCAAACACAAAGACGGGAAAGACTTCCTTTGGATCAGGATTTGGTCCAGATGTTGATGTTCAGCACGTCGGAAGTTATGAAGAAAGGATCGATGGTAGAAATTGGCTCAACTTTCTGATAAAAGCTTTTAAAATGGATAACATGTTTTTATTTGTCTTAAAGTAAATCAGAGAACCAGATGCTGCTAAAAGTTCTGGTTCTGCCTTCTCGGTCTCTGATCCATGCAGGGAAACGTCACATCCTGATGAGGGAGCCCCAATCTCTGGAAGCAGCTGCAGTTTTACAACATAACCACATGATGGCAGTGTAGCACCGAGCTGAAGCGATCAGCTGCTGTCTTGTGAGGGTTTCTTCTGTGTTTTTGAGTTTTTTTCTTTTTGTTGTTGTGTAACGGTGACCTGCTGATCAGGACTCCTCTCTGCGCTGCTTCACCTGAATCTGGAGCAAAAAGCCTCCGAGTTTCTGCTTCAACTCTCAGAAGCTGCTCTCCATTCAGGATGATAAATCTGTTCCTAGTGTCATACCTGCCTCCCACCACTGAGGGGAGCTCCAACGCAGAACTAAAAGCTGATGAAATAATAAATAAAACTGTAGAGGACAGAGCCCAGTTCCGTGGTTCACTTTTCATTCCATGGCCCAACTTAGAGGAGAGAAAATCCTAAAAAATAGGCAAACAGGGTTTGTCAGTCAGAGTCAGACGAGAATAAATGATTGAGTCAAAGATTTATGGCCTTTAATAAAGATGAAAATATTTCATTAATATATTAATCTGATTTCTACGAGTTGGGAATCTGCAGCAGGGCCAACAGGAGGAAGACCCTGTACGCAGGAAACTGTTTCACATTCACGATTTTAAAAAGCTCATTATTCTCCTTTTTTAAATCAGGAGAAAACAAAGTCACTGATTCGGTTTCTGCTCTGATGAAGCCAAATCTCCGATCGCTTTCCAGCTTCGCTGTTCAGGCCGGAGCTCCTCATCAGGGAGCAGTTTTCCAGATTTCCTCCATGAATGCTGAGAGGGACTGCAGTTCCTGATGTATCCTGATGATCAGCAGACCTCGCCATCATCACTGATGAAGGACAAAATGTCCACCAGGTTTTCTCCTGCAGAAGCTCTTGCTGCCTGCAGCCTCACGTCATCAGTGACTGTAGAGGTTTGCTGGTTTCATCTCACAGCGACGCTCCAGCATCGTCTCCCTGGTCGGTGTGCCGATTTGGTCATCTTCATCGGCTGAGTCTCGTCAGCCATCTGGAACCTCGTCCCTCCAGGTCAGAGGTCAATGACGGTCCATTTCTGGATTAAATCCTGCTTCCTTCAGCCCGGTTCTTACAGCTGGCCTCAGACCTGCCAGGTTCAGGGTGTTTTTATTCCCCTCAAGGAGCAATTAGGTTTCCAGCTGGCAGTCGGACACAGACCAGAACTCCCTGTCATCATCTACCCACTTATTAAAGTTGAAAATACTCCCATCTGATGGTATGAATAGTGAAAGTTCTTCGTCTTTGACTCCTGCCTCTGTTAGCCTCCCCTAATTGGCACTGTTGCAGGTTTTTGTTTCAGGACTTCACGTTAAAAGCTGATCTCAGCATTTTTCCCCACAGAAAGACACAAATTCGGTTTAAAAAGGATTTCCACGGACCTAGAACGGCCACCAGGTGATAAAGTGAAAAATAATTTTAACCAGACAAATATGATCTGAGTAAATCAGAATAAAACTCTCTGAATCAAGAAACTCCTCAAACAGAACCCGTCTGGCAACATGAAGCTGGCTAAACCAGACCCAGAATTTGGGTGGGGGGCGTGGCTTATTTATTTTTTTTGGGGGGGGAGGGGGGGGGCAGTTTATAATTAACCCCTTTGTGTTTTTACGTCCCATTGGCGTTGTGTTACATACTTTTGGGTCAAATCTGCCTTTCTATGTACATATTCATATTATGCATTATTTAAAAGCTGAGGTCCTGTCAGAGGCGCGCCGGCCAGAGGGCGGTTTGGGAGTTTCCCCGAACACCCGGTCCGTTGTAGATCAGTGGCCAGAACGTTTGTTTTTGTACTCCAAAAGGAGCTGCGGTTTAGCCACTGTAATGATCCTGCTTGTGAGTGAGGCATCTTCCTTTTATAGAAGATCTTTGTGAGCGCTACTGCTGCAGCTATGAGTGATCAGTACCTCTTGCTGCTGTGCTGGATTCTGCGGTCAACGATTTTGATATAGTTTGCTAGCTGCTACCAGACGTCAGTAGCTCTCTTCTGCTTTGAAAGGAAGGCCGCCTAACCTCACAGTGCTTCCAAATACAGGTCGCCTCAGCGCCTGAAAGTTTGAGATATTCATGGGAAACAATTTTTTAAATTCTTATCCATGACCCACCAGAGGTATAGAAACTGGGGTGAATGTGAACCCCACCCTATCCCTGCTTGTGATTCATATGAATTCTATTCATATGAATTCTAGAATTGCGCTGCTCTGGGTGGCTGCATGTTAAGTTTTGTTTTTTTGTACATTGGTTCCTCTTTTTTCTTAAAGAAGATTGCATTTTTTTGACCTGTACACTTTCTAGTTTTTGGTGCTGTGAAGCTGGAAGGATTTTTGCTGTAAATTTTTCCCTTTTTGACAATTTGTTATGATGCGTAACCATGGCAACAATGTGGTTTACAGCCGGGAGCAGCTGATTAACATCGCAAAAGCTGAAATAATACCTCAACTGAAACCACAAATCCCCGATGAGTTGATAAGGAGGAGACGTGGATGCAGAGCAGGAGCGAAAAGGAGACAGAGAAAGAGGAAGTTCAAGCAATCTCTTCCATCGATCATAATGGGCAACGTAAGATCACTGGCTAACAAGATGGATGAACTCCAAGCCCTTACAAGGACTCAGCCAGAGTACCGGGAATGCAGTGTTATGTGTTTTACGGAGACGTGGCTGCTGGATCATATCCCCGACTCCAACGTCTGTCTGCCAGGCTTCCTGACTGTACGAGCAGACAGAGATCTGAAGACGAGCAGAAAAAGGAAAGGTGGTGGAGTAGCAGTGCTTGTAAATAACAGATGGTGTCATCCAGGACATGTTACTGTGAAGTGTCGTCTCTGCAGCCCAGATCTCGAACTCTTGGCAGTGAGTTTTCGTCCATATTATTTGCCAAGAGAGTTCACCAGTGTAATTTTGGCAGTTGTTTACATTCCACCTTCAGCCGTTGCTGACAATGCATGTGATGTCATCAGTTCCATTGTTGCTAAGCTACAGACACAGCACCCCAATGCATTTGTGGCAATATCTGGTGATTTTAATCATGCCTCGCTCTCTACTACACTTCCAACATTTCAACAATTTGTCAGCTGCTCTACAAGAGAAAATAGGACCTTGGATTTGTTTTATGCAAATGTAAAGGATTCATACACGTCCAAACCAAGACCTCCTCTGGGACAATCAGATCACAATCTTGTTTTTCTCTGTTCAGAATATAAACCACTTGTTCAGAGGCAACCTGTGACAAAACGAACTGTGAGAAAATGGTCACAGGAAGCTGAAGAAGCCCTGCAGGATTGTTTTGCAACCACAGACTGGATGACTCTTTGCCAAGCACATGGAGAGGACATCAATGCCATGACTGAGTGTGTGACTGACTATATAAACTTCTGTGTGGACAACATCATCCCCACCAGAACAGTGAGATGCTTCCCTAATAACAAACCCTGGATCACCAGTGACCTGAAGGAGCTGCTAAACAAGAAAAAAAGAGCCTTCAGGGAGGGAGACAGGGAATTACTGAGGAGTATACAGAAGCAACTTAAGGTCAAGATCAGAGACAGCAAGGAGGCATACAGGAAGAAGCTGGAGAACAAACTACAGAGGGACAATATCAGAGATGTCTGGTCAGGAATGAGAAAGATCACAGGTTTTAAGGACAGGAAAGATTGGATAGATGGAAGTCTGGACAGAGCCAATGAACTGAACATATTCTTCAACAGGTTCAGTTCTGGGACTACCTCAGCATCCCCCTCTCCTGTTCCCAGCCAAACAGACATCCCACTATCCTCTGATCAACAGCTTTCCTGTTACACCTCGGATGTTTTATCCTTGACCTCAGCCATGGACTCTTCTAATTCCACAAGTTTGACTTCAACCAAGTCAGGAAATGCTGCTACCCCCATTGCCTCCCCCTCCCACTTGTCTGTCTCCAAAAGTCAGGTGAAGAGGCAGCTGGAGAAACTGAACCGGAACAAGGCTGCAGGTCCAGATGCTGTCAGCCCCAGAGTCCTGAAGGCCTGTGCAGAGCAGCTCTGTGGGATTCTGCAGCACCTCTTCAACCTTAGCTTAACTCAGGAGAAGGTTCCAGTGTTGTGGAAGACATCCTGCCTTGTTCCAGTACCCAAAAGAACTCACCCATCAGTCATCAATGACTATAGACCCGTTGCCCTGACATCCCACATCATGAAGGTCCTGGAGAGACTCCTGTTGGCACCCCTGAATAAGCAAACAAGAACGTATCAGGACCCACTGCAGTTTGCTTATCGCTGTGGAGTTGGAGTTGAAGATGCCATCATCCACCTACTTCAACCAACCCACTGTCATCTGGACAAAGCAGGCAGCTCTGTGAGGATCATGTTCTTTGATTTCTCCAGTGCATTTAACACAATTCAGCCTGATTTGCTTTGTCGGAAACTCCTGAAGACACAGGTGGAGCCCTCAACAATCGCCTGGATCAATGACTACCTGACCAACAGACCACAATTTGTGAGACTGAAGAATTGTGTGTCAAACCAGGTGGTCAGCAGCACAGGAGCACCACAGGGGACCGTACTCTCACCATTCCTTTTTACTCTGTACACCTCAGACTTCCAGTACAAATCAGAGACCTGTCATCTGCAGAAATACTCAGATGACTCTGCAATTGTCGGGTGTATCAGAGATGGACAAGAAGCTGAATACAGAGAGTTGGTGGACCGCTTTGTGACATGGTGTGGAAACAATCGTCTCACCTTGAATGTGAACAAAACAAAGGAGATGATTGTAGATTTCAGAAGAAACAGGGACAAGTCAAACACTGTTTCCATCATGGGAGAAGAAGTGGAGGTGGTTGAGGAGTATAAATACCTCGGAGTTCACCTTGACAACAGACTGGACTGGAGGCGCAACAGTGAAGCCGTCTACAAGAAGGGACAGAGCAGACTGTACTTCTTGAGGAAGCTTAGGTCCTTCAAGGTTTGCAGCAAGATGCTGGAGATCTTCTACAAGTCTGTTGTGGAGAGTGTAATCTCTTCAGCCGTCATCTGTTGGGGTAGCAGCATCAGAGCCAGGGATTTAAAAAGGCTCAACAACCTGATAAAGAAGGTTCTGGTTCTGTTCTTGGGACAACTGTGGAAAATCTGGAGATGATAATGCAAAGAAGGATTCTTCATAAAATCAAAAAAATTATGGACAACCCTGAGCATCCTCTTCATGAGACAGTCACACAACAACAGAGCATCTTCAGTCGGAGGCTTCTTCAGTTTCGCTGCAATACAGACCGCTACAGGAAATCCTTCCTGCCCACAGCCATCATTATCTACAACAACTCCTTAAAGAATTGATTATATGAGCTATACCAACACTTAATTTCCCTCTGGGATCAATAAAGTATTTTTGAATTTTGAATTGAATTGAATTGAATATGATGTATGCAGATCAATGATACAATCAGAACAGTGGACACAGTACACACTTTTGTCAAACCACTCAGAAAGCAAATTAATGACAACTTACCATTTGAAGCCACATAGCAAAACCCAGAACAGAACCATCTCAAACAAAAACGGTCTTTATACATTAACAACGGTCCAGTTAATGTCCTCCTTTAAAATAAGTAGTCCACAACAAGTCATATGTCCAAAATCCATCATCATCTGCTGCTTAGAACTTTGATCTTCCCTTCATCGTGTGTATTTCTCACTGTTTATTAGAACTACCTTTAGCCTGCAAGTTAGCCTAACAATAACACAACACACTTCTTCTTTGGGTTTATAAACGGCCAACAACAAATTGGTGCATTAGTGCAACCGACTGGTATAGGGTGTGGACCAGAGTCGATACATTGCATGGTTAGAACTTAGGGCGTTGTAATCTGTCATGGGGGGGGCGATACCTGGCGCCCGGCCTGGGTTAAACGATGTCAGAAAGCATCGCCACGACGTGAAGAACCGCTGGGATCGTTCTTGGTACCTCCTGCTTCAGAATGCAGGTTCTGGATTGAACCTCCGTTATTGTGGCGGTTCGGCTGCTGCAAACGGACCTCCAGGTTCTGGAGCTCAGACCGACCGACTGAGAGAAAACTTCGTGAACAGAAGCACGGTGGAGGGAGCATTATGGTCTGGGCCTATTTTGATGCTTCTGATCATGTAACTTCTAATGTCGGATTATTCTTTTGACTAAACCTGGAATACCAGCAGTGAAACAGTGATTGGCTCAATTTGATAACTATACTGGTTATTATTTGTTATACTGGTTGCTACTGGTTATTGTGGTTATTACTGGTTATTTATGGTTGCTACTGGTGATACTAGTTATGGTGGTTAATGCTGATTACTACTGGTTATTACTGGTTGCTACTCGTTATACTGGTTGTTATTGGTTATACTGGTTGCTACTGGTTATGGTGGTTATTACTGGTTGCTACTGGTTATGGTGGTTATTTACTGATTATGGTGGTTATTGTTGGTTATACTGGTTGCTACTGGTTATTGTGGTTATTACTGTTTATGGTGGTGATTGCCGGTTATTTATGATTACTACTGGTTATTATTGGTTATGGTGGTTATTGGTTGCTACTCATTATGGTGGCTATTTGCTGATTATGTTGCTTATTGTTGGTTACTAATGTTTATGGTGGTGATTACTGGTTATTATTGTTATACTGGTTGCTAATGGTTATGGTAGTTATTTACTGATTTTGGTGGTTGTTGGTTGCTACTGGTTATTGTGGTTATTTACTGATTATGGTGGTTACTACTGGTTACTACTGGTTGCTACTCGTTATGCTGATTATTATTGTTATACTGGTTGCTACTGGTTATTGTGGTTATTTGCTGATTGTGGTGGTTATTGCTGGCTACTACTAGTTATCCTGGTGATGAATGGTTAGTTATGGTTACTACTGGTTGCTACTGGTTATGGTGGTTATTTACTGATTATGGTGGTTATTGTTGGTTATACTGGTTGCTACTGGTTATTGTGGTTATTACTGTTTATGGTGGTTATTACTGGTTATTATTGTTATACTGGTTGCTAATGATTATGGTGGTTATTTACTGATTATGGTGGTTATTGTTGGTTATACTGGTTGCTACTGGTTATTGTGGTTATTACTGTTTATGGTGGTTATTACTGGTTATTATTGTTATACTGGTTGCTAATGATTATGGTGGTTATTTACTGATTATGGTGGTTATTGTTGGTTACTACTGGTTGCTACTCGTTATGCTGGTTATTATTGGTTATACTGGTTGCTACTGGTTATTGTGGTTATTTACTGATTATGGTGGTTATTGTTGGTTACTACTGGTTGCTACTCGTTATGCTGGTTATTATTGTTATACTGGTTGCTAATGGTTATGGTAGTTATTTACTGATTATGGTGGTTATTGTTGGTTATACTGGTTGCTACTAGTTATTGTGGTTATTACTGTTTATGGTGGTTATTACTGGTTATTATGGTTATACTGTTTGCTACTGGTTATTGTGGTTATTTGCTGATTGTGGTGGTTATTGTTGGGTACTACTAGTTATCGTGGTGATGAATGGTTAGTTATGGTTACTGTTGGTTGCTACTGGTTATGGTGGTTATTACTGGTTATGGAGGTGATACTGGTTATTATTGGTTATACTGGTTGCTACTGGTTATTGTGGTTATTTGCTGATTGTGGTGGTTATTGCTGGCTACTACTAGTTATCCTGGTGATGAATGGTTAGTTATGGTTACTACTGGTTGCTACTGGTTATGGTGGTTATTTACTGATTATGGTGGTTATTGTTGGTTATACTGGTTGCTACTGGTTATTGTGGTTATTACTGTTTATGGTGGTTATTACTGGTTATTATGGTTATACTGTTTGCTACTGGTTATTGTGGTTATTTGCTGATTGTGGTGGTTATTGTTGGGTACTACTAGTTATCGTGGTGATGAATGGTTAGTTATGGTTACTGTTGGTTGCTACTGGTTATGGTGGTTATTACTGGTTATGGAGGTGATACTGGTTATTATTGGTTATACTGGTTGCTACTGGTTATTGTGGTTATTTACTGATTATGGTGGTTATTGTTGGTTACTACTGGTTGCTACTCGTTATGCTGGTTATTATTGTTATACTGGTTGCTAATGGTTATGGTAGTTATTTACTGATTATGGTGGTTATTGTTGGTTATACTGGTTGCTACTAGTTATTGTGGTTATTACTGTTTATGGTGGTTATTACTGGTTATTATGGTTATACTGTTTGCTACTGGTTATTGTGGTTATTTGCTGATTGTGGTGGTTATTGTTGGGTACTACTAGTTATCGTGGTGATGAATGGTTAGTTATGGTTACTACTGGTTTCTACTGGTTATGGTGGTTATTTACTGATTATGGTGGTTATTGTTGGTTATACTGGTTGCTACTGGTTATTGTGGTTATTACTGTTTATGGTGGTTATTACTGGTTATTATGGTTATACTGTTTGCTACTGGTTATTGTGGTTATTTGCTGATTGTGGTGGTTATTGTTGGGTACTACTAGTTATCGTGGTGATGAATGGTTAGTTATGGTTACTGTTGGTTGCTACTGGTTATGGTGGTTATTACTGTTTATGGAGGTGATACTGGTTATTATTGGTTATACTGGTTGCTACTGGTTATTGTGGTTATTTGCTGATTGTGGTGGTTATTGCTGGCTACTACTAGTTATCCTGGTGATGAATGGTTAGTTATGGTTACTACTGGTTGCTACTGGTTATGCTGGTTATTACTGGCTGCTACTCATTATACTGGTTATTATTTTTATACTTGTTGCTACTGGTTATGGTGGTTATTTACTGATTATGGTGGTTATTGTTGGTTATACTGGTTGCTACTGGTTATTGTGGTTATTACTGTTTATGGTGGTTATAACTGGTTATTATTGTTATACTGGTTGCTAATGGTTATGGTGGTTATTTACTGATTATGGTGGTTATTGTTGGCTACTACTAGTTATCGTGGTGATGAATGGTTAGTTATGGTTACTGTTGGTTGCTGGTTACTGGTTATGGTGGTTATTACTGGTTATGGAGGTGATACTGGTTGTTATTGGTTATACTGGTTGCTACTGGATTTTGTGATCATTTGCTGATTATGGTGATTATGGTTGGCTACTACCCGTTATGGTGGTTATTGCTGGTGATGTTTACTTACTGTTTGGGAGAATGTCTCTGTCTCATAGACCCTAACCCAGGGGTGCCCAGCCGGTCTCCAGCCAGTCTCTGCTCCAACACAGCTGATTCAAATGGTCCAACTACCTCCTCAGCTTGGCAAAGTTCTGCAGAGGTTCTGCTAATGAGCCATCATTTGATTCAGGTGTGCTGAACCAGGGAAAGAACTAAAACATGCAGGAGAGACCGGCCCTTGAGGACCGGAATTGGGCACCCCTGCCCTAACCGCTCCACAGTGGCCCAGCAGCACGTTGGTGCAGTTTCTGACGGACCCATCCGGCTCTCACTGCTTCTGTTTGGACTCCAGAGACCGAAGGACAGAGGGGACATATGAACCGTCCTCCCTGTTGGCTCAACTATCTCACCTGGAAGACCTGTCTGCTGTGTTTGGGTTCATGGTTCTGTTTTTACACCAGCTTCTCTACGCGCTGAAGTACTTTGGTCTACAGAGGAGGTCATGGTCCACACAATGACTCAAAGGTCATTTGGTTGCAAAGCAAGCCCAAATCATCACTGTTTCACCACCGTGCTGGACAGTTGGTAGGAGGTGTTTGTGCTGATCTGTGGTCGGTTAGAGTCCTGACTGCTTGTCCAGGAAGTGCTGCTACTACTACAGGTGTTTTAGGGTTGACAGATGATCCCAACAGTGAAATATAATGAACTTTTTAAATATTCAGATCAGTTTGGGCATGAAATCCCAATCTGTGTTGTTAGAGATTTACATCAGCTCAGACTGGGCTTTAAACCAGCTGCCATTAACGCTCCTGCTCGGTCTCTGACTCCACTTGGCTGCTGGAAGTCTTTGTAGAAGTTGGTGATGGTTTCTCAGGCAGCAGCAGCAGCAGCAGCAGCAGATGGATGTGTGGTCTGCAGACAGCCACAGACACCCACCTATTCAGGCTTGGGTGTTTTTATCCCGGCCTTATTGGAAAAGCGTCCAGCGTGAGCTCAGCACTGAAATTAGATATTGATCCTTCCTTCCCCCCCCTCCCTGACTGTGGCGCTCCACACACTCCCTCCTGGTGATCCCTTCTCTTTCATTTAGACCTTCTCTCCTTCGCTCTGTCACTCCTGGGATCCGTTTAATTGGGATTCTTCTTATTTATGCATCCTGGCTTCCATCACTGGGTTCCTCCTACATACAGGAGGAGACGTGTGAGACTGGCTAAACTGGAACAGCACCAGTTTAACAAATGTACTTAAAGTAAACACATAAAAGGCCTCTTAGAGACCTTTTTAAAATATCTGAGTATATTGATGAATATGGTTTATTAATTATATCTAATCTAATTATTAACACCCCCCAAAAAAATAGCTGTAACTTTATAAAATGTTTATTACTTGATTAAACATTGATTAAAATGTGTAATATAATAACAAACGGAGACATAGCACGTGAAAGAGTTTCTGAAATATACATTTAACAAAAACTAGGGTTAAATCACATTTTCTAAGTTTGAAATCAGTGGAATATGGTAATAATGGAGGATGTATGAGAAAGTGTTCAAATAATCTACAGAGCAAAAAGCAGCAGCAGCAAACCTGTGGATGAGAGCAGAGGTTGGCAAAATCAAAGAATGAATAAAAAGCAATTATTTAGAAGCTTATTTGTGATCATTATTGCTAAACTAGCCATTTATTTACTGTAACTGTTTTCTAAATTTTTTAATTAGAATAAGTCATGAAGGAGATATTTTGACCCAAACATGCAGACACTTCTGTTAACCTTTCAGTCAGAATTATGCCTTAGATGAAAAACTTTTAAACTGATTAGGACTGAAGAATTAATTGGAATGCACAGCACTGTGCAAAAGTTTTAGGCAGGAGTGGAAAAAATGCTGTAAACAAAGAATGCTTTCATAAATTGAAGTGTTAATCATTCATTTTCATCAATCAACAGAAAGCAGTGAATGAACAAAAGAGTAATGTAAATCTAAAATCAATATTTGGTGTGATCACTGTTTGCCTTCAAAACAGCATCAGTTCTTCTAGGTACAGTTGCTCACAGTTTCTGAAGGAACTCGTCTGGTAGGTTGTTCCAAACATCTTGGAGAACTAACCACAGATCCTCCTCACATCCTTCTGTCTCTTCGTGTGATCCCAGAAACACTCCATGATGCTCAGGGCTCTGTGGGGGTCACACCATCTCTTCCAGGACTTCTTGTTCTTCTTTTTACGATGAAGATAGTTCTTAATTACTTTAGCTGGATGTTTGGGGTCGTTGTCCTGCTGCAGAATAAATGTGGGGCCAATCATACGCCTCCCTGATGGTATTGCATGATGGATAAGTATCTGCCTGCATTTCTCAGCATTGAGAACACCATTAATCCTGACCAAATCTCCAGAACTGCAGCCCCAAATGTTAAAGGAACCTCCACCATGCTTCACTGTTGCCTGCAGACACTCATTATTGTACGGCTCTCCAGCCCTTCAATGAACAAACTGCCTTCTGCTACAGCCAAATATTTCACATTTTAGCTCATCAGTCCAGAACTCCTGCTGCCATTGTTCTGCTCCCTGTTCCTGTGTTTTCATGCATACTTGAGTCTCTTGGTTTTGTTTCCATGTCGGAGGTTTGGCTTTTTGGCTGCAGCCCTTCCATGAAGACCACTTCTGGCCAGACTTCTCCAGACAGTAGATGGGTGTTCCTGGGTCCTAATGGTTTCTGCCACTTCTGAGCTGATGGCACTGCTGGACATCTTCTGATTTCCAAGGGTAAAGCCTAGTTTATACTTCTCCGTCTGCAGAGGTGTGGAGACACGCAGCACCATGCAAGGACGCACGGAGAGGAGCCCATGTCCTGTTGGCTACCGGGACACAAGCTGCTAAAAAAGGAGTTCGAAAATATTACAGAACTTTTGAATGACTTATTTAATCCTCACTTAATGAATTAATTCAATTTTTTATTTACAACAAAATATTAAACAATTATATGTAAATACAAGCACTTTAACCTTAATTTCTGTAGCCTACAGCCAGATTTGAATACATTTACAGTAGCTAGCCTACATTTAAAACTGTTCTCCAGCTCTGTCTGCCATCAAGAATGAAATCCTCCTGATCAAGCCGTGGCCGCCTTATTTTTGTAAATCAAATCATTGAACGTTGTCTGATTTATGATGAGTTATCCGTGTTTCATAGCTGTCAATCATATTAAAGGAGACATGTTAGACCTGTTCTTAAACAAGTTGTAACAGGTTTATGGTCTGTACAAAACATGTTCAGGAAGTTCTCTTCAATAAATCACGCTCACATAAAGCGATCTCAGCAGCTCAATTCTTGACTTTTTCAGTCCCTTTCAGAATGATCTGTTTAGAGGACTCTGTCACTGTTATGCAAATTAGCCGTAGCTGACCACGCCCACCCATCTTATTAAGAGGCTGCAGGTTTGCCACACATGATGGCAATGGAATGGCATGGAATTGGTGGGCAGAGACATTGGGTGGGCGGAGTTTGACAAGTTGGTGGCGGTTACATGCAAATTCTGCTTATTCTGATGTCACAATAAGGACTTTTTTAAAACAACTCATAGAAGCACAAGATTTCTGACGGCAGAAATTAGCAAAAGAAAAGGATAGTTTTTATTCATGTTTATTCATGAGTGTTTATAGAGCCATCAGAGACCCAGATGGCAACAAAAAGGGATGAAAAAAGTGACATTTACATAATTTGTCCCCTTTAAAGTTTTTTTTCCCCCCACAGCCCTGTAGTCACACCAGAAGAGCAACATGACACATGTTAAGGATAGTCGTTCCTAATCGAGCTAAAAGGAGAGAACCTAAGGTAGAACCCTGAGGTTCTCCAAGACTATCAAAGCTTCTGGATGTGAAGGTTCCTGGGAAACCTCATCATGGACTCTTCAGGGAAGCCCTTAGCTCTGATATGCCATAGCATCTCCTGACCTCCATCCCTGGCTGGATCTGAAGGCTGGGACCAGGCGGAGGAAGAGGAGGGCCAGCCTTCCTCCCAGACTACTTAAACTACAGTGATGCTAAAAGGTTATTATGGAATGTCTGGCCCTTGAAGGCAGAAATATTCCTGCTTAGTTCAGCTTTCAGGGAGCCGCAGTGCTGATGCTACACAAAGCATAGATGATCTGACACTTTATGGGATGTGCTTATTGATCTCTTCTCCATCTCTGACATCATGGCTGCCGGTGGAGCTGCCCTGCTGCTGCTTCTCACTGTTCAGCTTGGATCTAAGCACATGGATCCACTCGGATAACAGTCATCACTGCAACATTTACTCACCTATTGATAACCGGTATAACAGATAAAACATTGACAACCCCGTCTACAGGTGAACCTATCAGAACCCATGGAGACAATCAGAGCTACAGTCTGCAGCTGTTAGTCAATCTGATTGGTTCCTTCTCTACATGCAGAGCTGCAGATGCGTTCAATGACTGAAAGGAAAAGACGAGAAGTCAGGTTTGGAGTCTCTCTTCAAAATGGAGGTAAAGCAGAGGTGTTGATCTACCTCGGCTACAACAACATGGCTGCTTGCCTGAACTTGCCCATATAGTGGGGCAAAAAAGTATTTAGCAGCCACCGATTATGCTAGTTGTCCCACTTAAACACATTTTAAAATAATTTGTTCGTATAAAGGTGCAGAAAATAAGTATTTAGCACCAACAACCAAGCAATAATTCTGGCCCTCACAGACCTGTTAATACGTCTTTAAGAAGGTCTTCTATCCCCCACTTGTTACCTGTAATAATGGCTTCTGTTTGAACTTATCTGTATATAAGACACCTGTCCAAGGACACCAGGGACAAGACTGTCCACCTGCACCAGACTGGGATGAACCGATCTACAATAGGCAAGCAGCTTGGTGAGAAGAGATCAACTGTTGGAGCAATTATTAGAAAATGGAATAAATACAAGATCACTGATAATCTCCCTCTACCTGGGGCTCCATGCTAGATCTCACCTGGTGGGGAACACCTGATCTAGAGAACGGTGAGGAAACATCCCAGAACTACATGGGGAGAACTGGTCAATGACCTGAAGAGAACTGGGACCACAGTAACAAAGGTTACTATAGTAACACACTACGTTGTCCTGGATTAAAATCCTGCAGCGCTCCAAAGGTCCCCCTGCTTAAGCCAGCACATGTCCAGACCCGTCTAAAGTTTACCAGAGACCATCTGGATGATCCAGAGGAGGATTGGGAGAATGTCATGTGGTCAGATGAGACCAAAATAAAACTCTTTGGTATAAACGCCACTCAACGTGTTTGGAGGGGGAAGAATGCTGAGTTACATCCCAAGGACACCATACCTACTGTGAAGCACGGGGGTGGAAACATAATGCTGTGGGGGCCATATATGGTGAGATTCTGAACAAAAACCTCCTTCCATCAGTGAGAGCGTTGAAGATGAAACGTGGCTGGATCTTCCAGCATGACAATGATCCCAAACACATCGCCTAGGCAACGAAGGAGGGGCTACGTAAAAAGCATTTCTAGGTTCTGGAGTGGCCTAGCCAGTCTCCAGACCTCCATCCTAGAGAGAATCTGTGGAGGAAGATGAACGTCCCAAAACATCCCAGCTCTAAAGAAGATCTGCATGGAGGAATGGGCCAAAATACCAGCTACAGTGTGTGAAGACCTACTGGTGACCTTTGACCTCTGTCATTGCCAACCAAGGTTACATTACAAAGGATTGAGGTAAACTTTAGTTATTGACCAAATACTCATTTTCTGCACCATTATACAAATAAATTCTTCAAAAATCATACAAGATGATTTGATTTTTTAATACATTGTCTCTCCCAGTTGAAGTGTTTGCTATGATAAAAATTACAGAGCTCTCTGGGACAAGTTGCACAATTGGTGGCTGCCAAATACTTTTTTACTCCACTGAAGTTCTGAATGTGGATTTAATTTTTCGTTTTGGTTTTTTTTACCCACTGAATAAATTTTCTAAAAAGCTGCTGCTGCTGCAATAACCGATTATATACAGGTCCTTCTAAAAAAATTAGCATATTGTGATAAAGTTCATTCTTTTCCATAATGTAATGATAGAAATGTAACGTTCATATATTTTAGATTCATTGCACACCAACTGAAATATTTCAGGTCTTTTATTGTTTTAAAACTGATGATTTTGGCATACAGCTCATGAAAACCCAACATTCTTATCTCAAAAAATTAGCATATTTCATCCAAACAATAAAAGAAAAGTGTTTTTAATACAAACAAAGTCAACCTTCAAATAATTATGTTCAGTTATGCACTCAATACTTGGTGAGGAATCCTTTTGCAGAAATGACTGCTTCAATGCGGCGTGGCATGGAGGCAATCAGCCTGTGGCACTGCTGAGGTGTTATGGAGGCCCAGGATGCTTCGATAGCGGCCTGAAGCTCATCCAGAGTGTTGGGTCTTGCGTCTCTCAACTTCCTCTTCACAATATCCCACAGATTCTCTATGGGGTTCAGGTCAGGAGAGTTGGCAGGCCAACTGAGCACAGTAATACCATGGTCAGTAAACCATTTACCAGTGGTTCTGGCACTGTGAGCAGGTGCCAGGTCGTCTTCATCTCCATAAAGCTTTTCAGCAGATGGAAGCATGAAGTGCTCCAACATCTCCTGATAGCTAGCTGCATTGACCCTGCCCTTGATAAAACACAGTGGACCAACACCAGCAGCTGACATGGCGCCCCAGACCATCACTGACTGTGGGGACTTGACACTGGACTTCAGGCATTTTGGCATTTCCTTCTCCCCAGTCTTCCTCCAGACTCTGGCACCTTGATTTCCCAATGACATGCAAAATTTGCTTTCATCCGAAAAAAGTACTTTGGACCACTGAGCAACAGTCCAGTGCTGCTTCTCTGTAGCCCAGGTCAGGCGCTTCTGCCGCTGTTTCTGGTTCAAAAGTGGCTTGACCTGGGGAATGCGGCACCTGTAGCCCATGTCCTGCACACGCCTGTGCACGGTGGCTCTGGATGTTTCTACTCCAGACTCAGTCCACTGCTTCCGCAGGTCCCCCAAGGTCTGGAATCGGTCCTTCTCCACAATCTTCCTCAGGGTCCGGTCACCTCTTCTCGTTGTGCAGCGTTTTCTGCCACACTTTTTCCTTCCCACAGACTTCCCACTGAGGTGCCTTGATACAGCACTCTGGGAACAGCCTATTCGTTCAGAAATGTCTTTCTGTGTCTTACCCTCTTGCTTGAGGGTGTCAATGATGGCCTTCTGGGCAGCAGTCAGGTCGGCTGTCTTTCCCATGATGGCGGTTTTGAGTAATGAACCAGGCTGGGAGTTTTTAAAAGCCTCAGGAATCTTTTGCAGGTGTTTAGAGTTAATTAGTTGATTCAGATGATTAGGTTAATAGCTCGTTTAGAGAACCTTTTCATGATATGCTCATTTTTTGAGATAGGAATTTTGGGTTTTCATGAGCTGTATGCCAAAATCATCAGTTTTAAAACAATAAAAGACCTGAAATATTTCAGTTGGTGTGCAATGAATCTAAAATATATGAAAGTTTAATTTTTATCATTACATTATGGAAAAGAATTAACTTGATCACAATATGCTAATTTTTTGAGAAGGACCTGTATTTACACAGGGGTCCACAAAAATGTAAAGGTTTCTGTGAATGAAGCTGAATGTTAACTTCACCCAACAGAACCAACTGAACCTCTGAAGCTTTGGGTTGGATTTCAAAGGTAATCTTCTAAATAATCTTAATCTAAAACTATTTGAGTCTTAAAAAGACAACATAGTAACACAAAGTGGAGACCTGGGAGGTGGAAGAATAATGAAAAGATGCTGAAGTCTGGTACTCACGTTCAGCCCCCCCTATCAGACTGGATGGAGAACATCAGCTTTCAAGTCTTCCCACAGATTCTCAGGTGAATTTAGGTCTGGAGTTTGACTAGGCCATTCTAACGCATGCATCTTCTTTAATCTAAGCCATCCCATAATATCTCTAGCTGGATGTGCAGGGTGGTTGTCCTGCTGGAAGGTGAACCTCCCGTCCAGGCTCTGGTCTTCTGCGGGTTATCTTCCAGAGTTGTCCTGATTTAGCAAAGTGGCCGCCACTTTCCTGGTGTGAAAAGTTTTAAAAATGTCAGTAAATTAGAATATCATCTGAAAGTTCATCTGTAACAGTAGTTGAAAAGAAAAGGTGATGCGTCCTTTTTTAAAAAATAGATTTCAGCGCATTTCAGGAAGTTCAGCGCTGACAGAACCATACTGTTTGGTCTCAGAGGTCTGCAGACAGTTCCTCTGACTTTTGGCTTGGTTTCTGCTAGCGCTGCAAGATATTATTGGTAAATATTGTGATCACAACATCAGCTTCAATATGTCTATTTTCTAATTTGCTCTCTTTCTCATCTGTGCCTCTCTGTGACCTTTAACCCTTTGGGTAACATCATTTGTGTCCGGTGTGAGCATCTGCTGCCCTGAGACTCTGTCCAGCTGGCTAAATATTATTATACTAGCATGATAAAAGCAAGTTGAGAACACTTGGATTATGTTGGTCAACATTTATTGCTCTCCAAGCCGTCCTTTGCGGTATAAATGTTGCACACAGTGATTTTGCCATGACGATATATCGCCCTGTGAACTCTGACCTTCGCTCCAGATCAGGTGGATTTACCACAGCTGGACTCCAGTGAAGTTGTAGGAACATCTCAGTGATCAGAGGGGATCAGAGGCACCTGACCTCAAGTTTAGGTATCATAGCAAAGGGTGTGAATACTTATGTACCAATTATATTTAAATACACACCCTTTCCAAAAACTTAGAATATCTTGGAAAAGTTAATTTATTTCCATAATTCCATTCAAAACATTAAACTTCCATAGATTAAAGATTCAGGGCCCATAACTTAAACTTCAGAAACTCATCCAAGCGTTTATCTTTAGTCGGATTGATTACTGCAACAGCGTCTTCACAGGTCTGCCTAAAAAGTCAATCAGACGGCTGCAGCTGATCCAGAACGCTGCTGCTCGTGTTCCTCACTAGAACCAGGAAAGTAGAGCACATCACCCCAGTTCTAAAGTCCTTACACTGGCTCCCTGTAGCTCAGAGAATAGACTTCTAAATACTTTTACTACTTTATAAATCATTACATGGCTTAGCACCAACGTATGATGAAGATCTACTGTTACTATAGCAACCCCCCACCAGACCAATCAGGTCCTCTAATTCCAGTCTACTCAACATCCCTAGAATCAGAACCAAACATGGAGAAGCAGCTTTCAGTTTCTATGCTCCTCTAATCTGGAACAAACTTCCAGAAAACTGCAAAGCTGCTGAAACACTGAGATCTTTTAGATCACAACTAAAAACGTTCCTGTTTAGAGCTGCCATTGAGTCATGCTTTCATGTATCATGTTTTGTGTGTTTTATGCTTTATTGCTGTTTTTCTACTTTATATGCTTGTATTTTACCCCTTAATCATGTAAAGCACCTTGAATTACCTTGTTGTTGAAAGTGTTGCTACACAAATAAAACTGCCTTGCCTAAACGATTTTAAGTATTTAGTTGTTTATTTGTACATAATTTGCGCTTCCAGCTCATAAAACCCACGAAAACAGAAATTCAAAAAATTAGAATACCGTTAAGAAATCAGCCCAATGTTTACAGGGCATGAATGTTTTAAACGGAGTGTCACACACGACTCATCTACTAAACTCAAAGCACCTGCACAGGTTTTTCCCAGCTGTCATTAAATTGCTTCACTTTGGTTCAATTGTCTGTGAGGTTCAATATGGGGAAGACTGCAGACTTGACAACTGAACAGAAGACCATCATTGATCCCCTCCATAGGATGGGTAAGCCACATAAGTTAATAGCTAAGGAGGCTGGCTGTTCAGAGTGCTGTGTCCAAGCATATCAATGGAAAGTCTAGTGGAAGGACAAAATGTGGCAGGAGAAGATGCACCAGCAGAAGAGCTGACCGTGGGCTTCAGCCGATTATCCAACAGAGAAGATTCATGAATCTGTGGAATGAGGCTGGAGTCGGCTTCATAAACCACCACATTCAGGCGTGTCTCAACTGGGCCAAGGAGAAGAAGGACTGGACTGTTGGCCAGTGGTCCATGGTCCTCTTTTCCCATGAAAGTAAAGTGTGCCCTTCATAGGGGAATCAAGGTCCAAGGGTTTGGAGGAAGACTGGTGAGGAACAGAACCCAAGCTGCTTGAGGTCAGTCTTGTTTTGGGGTGCAGTATCTGGTATCTGGTTCAGGTGTTGGTAAACTCTGCTTCCTTAAATCCAAGGTCACCGCATCAGTCTACCAGAATGTTGTAGAGGACTTCATGATTCCTTCTGCTGAGGATCTGAATGGAGATGCAGCTTTCATCTTCCAGCAGGACCTGGCCCCTGCTTATACCGCCAGAAGCACCAAAACCTGGTTTGAAGCCCATGGTGCCATCACCGTGCTCGACTGGCCAGCCAACTCACCGGACCTAAACCCCACTGAGAATCTATGGTTATCAAGAGGAAAATGAGGGGAACCAGACCCAAAAACAAAGAAGAGCTGACAGCAAGCATCAAGGAAATCTGGGCTTCCATAACTCCCAGGCAACGCCACAGGCTGATGGCCTCAATGCCACAACGCATCAAGGCAGTGATTAAGTAAAAGGATTCCCTACCAAGTATTGAAGATTGGCATATTGTTTTGAAAGTACCATATTTTGATTGATTTAATGTGATCCTAATTTCTTTCTTTTTTTTCTGCAAAAACTAAAAAGTAAATGATTTCTTCCAAGTATTTTAATTTTTGGAATTCCTGTTTTCGTGGGTTTTATGAGCTGGAAGCCCAAATTATGTACAAATAAACAACTAAAGACTAGAAATCGTTTAAGTTGTGGGACCTGAATCTATCATCTATGGAAGTTCAACATTTTCAATGGAATTATGGAAATAAATAAACTTTTCCATGATATTCCAATTTTTTGGAATGGGTCTGTATATATATTTTTTGTATAAACGTACATCTGAAAACCTGCTGTCTTTATGGAGTATTCTGTGCAGAAGAAAATTAAATCCGTAAGACGACGCAATGTCTACAAAGAGAAGGGGTGTAAATAACTTTTGGTGGCACTGTATTAAGAGGTGTCGAATTAAATGGGGCTGAATGTTAATGCTCATCTCTTTTCAGATTATTAGTGAAAGTGATGAAACCATCTTTTTTCCCTCCTGTTTTCTGTTGGTCTGTCCCATAACATCCTGAGAAAACAAAGTCTTTGGCTGAAAACGGGAGAAAAAATGTTGAATAGGAATATTTTAGCAAGTCGTCGTATGAAAATGGAACATTTAATTGAACAGATTTTTTTTTTTTTCAGTAACTTTTCACAGTGGACAAACGTTCATGTCATTCTGAAAGGCATCAAGTTATTTCCATTTCACACCAGATTAATCCAGATTTTTCTCTCCGGGTTGGTTTTTAAATGAAAAGCTTCAGTTAAAGCTGAAAAAAGTGGAGCAGATTAGAGCTTAAATCCACTGGTTTATGAAGCCTGGATTTCCTTTTGCAGTAACAAATTTGAGCGGTTCTTTCAGAGCTGAAGGTTGTTTTTATTTTACTAAACAGAAACAGAAGAATCTGCAGAAAGCTTTCAGAGAAGAAAACATCTACCCCCTCCTCCCAGCCGCCTCCTTCCTCTCCTCCAAACTCCCTCGGGATCACCTTCACTCATCACCTCATCTATTTTTTCTCTCCTCTGTTGCTAGGCAATGGACAGGAAGAGCATCACTTGGAGACGTCAAAACCACAGGAAGAGCTCCCAGAAAGACACTTCAGGTTGAAGAAAAACATCCAGAGAGTATCGGCGTACCTGGAAAAGCAACATGTCTGTTTTCTGTGGGGGATCTCAGGGAGGTTTATGAGCTTTAATGATGGCAAACACAATAAAAACATCTGTTTATTCACCCTAAGCAACCATGTGGGGAGGCGTTATAGGAGTAAAAATATAGTTTAATCCAACAGAGAACATTTCTGCATCAGTGCTGTCCTTTAGTGGTGAGCTGCCAACGGTCATTACAGTTTATGAACTGGAAACTAGATAAAACTTGATATTTACTTGACATTATTCCTTTTTCTGGTTTATAATAATTCTGTTACAAGGGGAAAAAAACATGATTGGAAAACTGTGTGAAACGTTAAGCACATTGTGGACACAGAGGACACTCAGCCAGGGAGATGGAAAGTTATCTTTGCCTCCATGTTGTTAATCCGTTTATAAGTGTCACAGTTTCAAACTAAATGTTTATGTTGCAAATTAAATATTTAGCTCAGAACTAGTTAGCTGCTAGCAAACTAAACTAGCTAACTAAATAGCTTCGAAGTAAAAAGAGCTAAATATTTAGCTAACATGCTAATTCACAAAGAAGCGTAAGTGGACTACCAAAACAAAATGTGGTTCTTGCGAACCTCTATAAAACCTGCTGCTGGTGCATCACTGTTTCTGTAAATCCATCAATAAACGTCTGTGTTGCTGTTAAAACGTCTCATTCTACGTTTTAAGCAGAAATGTTGGACAAAATAAACAATAAAGACGAGACATTCAGTCTCGCCCGCAGTTTGCAAGATCCAGCTTTTATTTTGATAGTCCACTTCTGTTTATCGGGAAATAAATTAGCATGTAAGCTAAATATTTAGCTAGCAAGCTAAACTGGCTAGCTAAATATTTAGCTCGCTAACTAAGTATCTAGTTCGAAGTTCAATATTTAGTTTGTATACTAAATATTTGGTTGACAAGCTAAATGTTTAGTTTGGAGGGAAGTATATAATTTGTAAACTAAATATTTAGTTTGAAACTGTGGCATTTATAAATGAATAAATAACATTAATGCAAATACAACTGAAAAATGAACCCCACTTTTTTTCCTCCTATGGCAGGCTAAATAGAGCAAATTATTGCTAATAATTTTTGACTAACTTTACAAACATCCCCTCAAACAGTTGAGTCCATTTAATCACCCAAAATGAGGAAATATGATTTAAAAAAATTAAAAAACATGAAAAGAAAAGAGGTTAGCATAAGGTATCTGATAAGACGGCTGAAAGTTGGAGAAGTTAGGTTTGGATTTGGGCAACAAATCAGAGTAAAACATCCAAACGAGATAAAAATAGTGATAGCAAAGTCTGCAGCTCCAGTTTGAGCTCATAAAGTAAAGATATCTGTGATGATTTCTCCAGTGAGGAGGAGGAATGTTGTATGGGAGGAGCAGCTTGGAGGCCTAACAAACCAGCACCATACGGAGGCCTATTAAAGTGTTACTGAACCCCCTGAAAAATCATAGCCCCGCCCCCAGACATTTGAAAAATTCTACAAAGTGGGCGGTGCCAGGAGGCATGGAGGGGCGTGGCCACGTGTGGAGGATGAGCGAGGGGGGAACGTGGGGGTGTGTTCAGGAGGACAGTGACAGCTCGCTTAATGTGACACTGAAACATAGACAGTGACCAAAGCAACGTTGGCAGTTTTGCGACTGATCGATCTGATCAACGTTCATCTGTTTTGAACGTTAGCCTATGTTAGCATCACCACTCAGAGACCGGACTCCTTGTGTCTCCCTCTGCCTCAGCTCCACCGAGCTCGGGCGGCGCTGGCTCGGCGCCCTGAACCAGCGGATCTCCTCCGTCGTCACCGGAGATAGAGGAGTAGAGGGAGGCTTTATGGAGCCCAGCGGCCGCGAGCCGCATCAATTCGAGCCGCTGGCTCGGGGTGCTGAGTCAGCGCCGCCCGAGGCTGGCGCTGCTGCTGAGGGAGAGAGAGACAGGAGGAGTTCCGTCTCTGAGTGGTGATGCTAACATAGGCTAACGTTACCCCTAACCCGTAGGGTAACGTTCAAAACAGTATGTTAGCTATGCTAATTAAGTGCTAATGTGATAATAATGGTAACCTGAAAAAAAACAATCCAACTCCAAACTCTAAGAGCTAACTCTTTGAAGTGAACGATGGGAGCCGGCTCGTCATTGGGAGCCGTATTTTTTAATTTTTCATTCCCCCCCTGCTTGTTTTGGTACATTTGGTACACATCGTTTTGCATTAATTTTGGTGATACATACACTTTAAGCAACAGAAAATCTGAGGAGCCACTTGGGAGCCGAAAGAGCTTTACGGTGAGCCAAGCCAAAAGAAATGGCTCTTCAAAAAGAGCTGGAATTCCCATCACTAGCTGGTATGTCTGATAGTTTTATACCCAAACCCACGGGGCGTGTCTGTGAGACCATGAGTGTGACGTAGAGATGTACCGCTCTCCACCAATCACAACATTCAAATGCAGTAGCCACCGTTCAACCCTAAGAGGGCAGGACTAAGACGTTTATAGAACAGAAAGTGTAGAATTAAACAAGTTTACACGAAAATGTAAAAAAATCCCCAGAAACTGAAAGATTGCATTGGTAAAGACCCATTTATACAGTTTAGAAGCAAAAAAAAAGTTGTTTTGGGGTTTAGTTACTCTTTAAAGCTCTGTGGTGAACTTATCTGCCAATAGGTCACCTCTACGGGTAGGGGTGGGTATTTATTCAATTCAAATTCAATTCAAAAATACTTTATTGATCCCAGAGGGAAATTAAGTGTTGGTATAGCTCATATGATTATTTCTTTAAGGAATTGTTGTAGATAATGATAGCTGTGGGCAGGAAGGATTTCCTGTAGAGGTCTGTGTTGCAGAGAAACTGAAGAAGCCTCCGACTGAAGACGCTCTGTTGTTGTATGACAGTCTCATGAAGAGGATGCTCAGGGTTGTCCATAATTTTTTTGATTTTATGAAGAATCCTTCTTTGCATTATCATCTCCAGATTTTCCACAGTTGTCCCAAGAACAGAACCAGAACCTTCTTTATCAGGTTGTTTAGCCTTTTTAAGTCCCTGGCTCTGATGCTGCTACCCCAACAGATGACGACTGAAGAGATTACACTCTCCACAACAGACTTGTAGAAGATCTGCAGCATCTTGCTGCAAACCTTGAAGGACCTAAGCTTCCTCAAGAAGTACAGTCTGCTCTGTCCCTTCTTGTAGACGGTTTCACTGTTGCGCCTCCAGTCCAGTCTGTTGTCAAGGTGAACTCTGAGGTATTTATACTCCTCAACCACCTCCACTTCTTCTCCCATGATGGAAACAGTGTTTGACTTATCCCTGTTTCTTCTGAAATCTTCAATCATCTCCTTTGTTTTGTTCACATTCAAGGTAAGACGATTGTTTCCACACCATGTCACAAAGCGGTCCACCAACTCTCTGTATCTATTTATCGTATTGTTCATCATGAAAAATGTCTCATCATAGGAGTTTTGATTCATCATGATGCTTAATAATGATAAAACCAACAATACTGTCGGAATTACCTTTACTATTTTTTTCCACTGTTTGTTCCATCAGAGGATCAATAAATATCAATAAAATCAAAAATAAGATTAGTCAAGGCAATTTTATTAGTATAGCACACTTTCAACAACAAAATAATTCAAGCTGTTATACATGATTAGGGGATAAAGTAAAAACATCAAACACACTCAAAACACGATACATTAAAGCATGACTCAAATGCAGCTCTAAACGTTTTTATTTATGATCTAAAAGAACTCCGTGTTTCAGCAGCTTTGCAGTTTTCTGGAAGTTTGTTCCAGATCAGAGGAGCATAGAAACTGAAAGCTGCTTCTCCATGTTTGGTTCTGATTCTAGGGATGTTGAGTCGCCTGGAATTAGAGGACCTGATTGGTCTGGGGGGGGGGGGGGTTGCTATAGTAACAGTAGATCTTCAACATACAACACAATTCAGCCTGATTTGCTTCATCAGAAACTCCTGAAGACACAGGTGGAGCCCTCAACAATCGCCTGGATCAATGACTACCTGACCAACAGACCACAGTTTGTGAGACTGAAGAATTGTGTGTCAAACCAGGTGGTCAGCAGCACAGGAGCACCACAGGGGACCGTACTCTCACCATTCCTTTTCACTCTGTACACCTCAGACTTCCAGTACAAATCAGAGACCTGTCATCTGCAGAAATACTCAGATGTATCAGAGATGGACAAGAAGCTGAATCCAGAGAGCTGGTGGACCGCTTTGTGACATGGTGTGGAAACAATCGTCTCACCTTGAATGTGAACAAAACAAAGGAGATGATTGTAGATTTCAGAAGAAACAGGGATAAGTCAAACACTGTTTCCATCATGGGAGAAGAAGTGGAGGTGGTTGAGGAGTATAAATACCTCAGAGTTCACCTTGACAACAGACTGGACTGGAGACTGAACAGTGAAGCCGTCTACAAGAAGGGACAGAGCAGACCATACTTCTTGAGGAAGCTTAGGTCCTTCAAGGTTTGCAGCAAGATGCTGCAGATCTTCTACAAGTCTGTTGTGGAGAGTGTAATCTCTTCAGCCGTCATCTGTTGGGGTAGCAGCATCAGAGCCAGGGACATAAAAAGGCTCAACAACCTGATAAAGAAGGTTCTGGTTCTGTTCTGGTTCTGTTCTGGGGACGACTGTGGAACATCTGGAGATGATGATGCAAAGAAGGATTCTTCATAAAATAAAAAAAATTATGGACAACCCTGAGCCTCCTCTTCATGAGACAGTCATACAACAGCAGAGCGTCTTCAGTCGGAGGCTTCTTCAGTTTCACTGCAACACAGACCGCTACAGGAAATCCTTCCTGCCCACAGCCCTCATCATCTACAACAACTCCTTAAAGAATTAATTATATGAGCTACACCAACACTTAGTTTATTGATCCCAGAAGGAAATTATTTTTAAAATTTAACTGAGTGGTCATTTCTGCTCCAGTTGTGACCAGCATTGTTACTCTGCCAGCAGAAACGCCATACCATTCCTCCAAAGAACCGTGTGCCTTTTATATTGGTAAACCATGATGTGGTTGTCCCACCTATCTCTACATGAACAGTCCGTGTGGTACTTATGGTTTATCCGGCTAACCGTATCGTACCTGTCAAAACCTCATCGTGAGAACATCTCCAGTTAATTTCTGCAGGACACGTCGTCTGATCCTAAAAAGTCACGTCAAACTGTTTCTACACATGGTGAGGGAAGTTAAAATGTTCTCTCCATTTAGCTCAGACACGGAGAAAAAAGAAAACAGTCCGAGCGGAAGCTAATTATCATGGCTGAACCTCCAGGAGGATGATTGGAGATGATAGATGTGACCTGGTCTCTGGACATTAGCAGCAGGTAAAAACGGCCGTAAAAGTCAGCCTTTTAATCCCCAATAAACTTTATTCTCAGTCACATGATGCAGTTTTCAGATTTCTGTTTTTAAAAATGTTGAAAACCATGTTTCATTCCTTCCAGCTCACAATTCTGCAACGGAAGTTTGTGGTTGAAAAATGATGAATCCTTCTGTAGTCACTGTAGGTTCAGCACAGTTTAGTTCTTAATTATTTAAATTAATCCAGTTCATTCACCTTTTGGTCCAGTTCAGATCCAGTTCAGGCCACATATACAGTCTTTTATCCAGTAATCTCTCTAGAAGGTTCTGGTTCCATAAAACCTCCAAAGTTGGGCGTCTAGGAAGCCACTGGATCACTGTTAAAATCTCTCTCTGTTCGCGCGCTTCCTGTTCTCCCCACGTGGGCGTATACAGCGGCGTTCCGGCGCTATAGATGACGTTGTGACGCAGCACCGACTGGGGCCTGCATCGGTGGAAAAGCTGCATCGCTTCTTTGAAAGAACCGGCTCTGGGACGGAAGGGGTGACCATGTTTTGATTTCCAAACAAGAGGACACTTGGCCCAGGCTTGAAACGCATTCAGGACCTGTCGTGGTAAATGCTGCAAGTCCGAGGTGGTCCTATCAAAAAGGCTACATAAATGAATGTGTGTTTATTCAGAGATGCCAAGACTTTTGATTTTAACATATTTGAAGCGTGCATTTTCCATGTGCTTAGAATTAACTGTTAAATAATGAACTTCAGATTGGCTTCACAAGTACAAAAATGACTTAAAAAACTCTGAAAATTAATACATAACAGAAATAATTACTATTCCGAATCAGAAAACTTACCAGTAACAATAACAGTTCACTCTTTTAGTCATACTGGAAAAAAGTAAATAAAAAAAACTGAAATAATATCTTAATTAATCTTTTTTTCTTTAAATAAGACAAACGTTAGGTTTTTAAAAAATATCATACCTGCTGACTGTTTTGACTGTGAACTTCACTGTCAACATTTGTCCTATTAAAAGAAACAGATAAATTATATCACAAAGACAAAATTAACTTGATCAATATAATCAATAAAAAAATATTAGAAATCAAGATATAAATATCTCGATTATTAGAAATGATGTAGATAAATGATAATTAACTAATAATAATTATAGCATATATTATTATATTAATATGTATATGAATTAATTAATATTTATATATATTAATGTTTAATGCATAATTAATATTATATTAATATATAATAATAATAATAATGTAATATAATATAATTAGAAATAATTTCTAAAGATATTAGAAATGTATATCTTGATATAAATCAAGATATTTATCTTGTAAACAGCTGCAACGCAGTGCGGCGCAGCAGGCTCTCTGTTGGACGGATCCGACCCAGCCACTAGGCAGCAGCTCGGGGAAGACGTCAGATGAGATAGAGGCTGTCGTATTGCACCAGTCAATTTAACCCCTTAACATCCCTGCAATTTCAGCCCTACATAAAAAAAACCCAAACGCAATCCCAATTTAAAATGAAGGCTGTTCTTGAACCATTTTGAGTAAAGACATGGCTGGGGTCTCTTTGGAAAGAAAACACCCTGAAAGTTCTCCCAGAACAGTGATATATCTAAGTGCTATTGTTGCCAAGTTACATAATTTTCAAAAGATTAAATTAATTATGATCGTATCCTTGATAGACATGTATCATTGGAATCACAAGACTCGTACCTTTCCAATGGTATAAAATATGTATAAGTTGATGGAAGTTAGAAGTCAGAAGATGAGTGGATTTAAACTGTGAAGTGGGACCGGGGGAAACTATACCCAACTAGCACTGGTACTGTTTTTGGTGGAAAAGCCCTACTAGAGTCCGACTCAATCCAAGACGTTGGTGCATCTTTAAAAAAACAACAACCAGGTGGTGGAAGGTCTTTAGCTCCAGTCGTCGACTGACTGAATCTTCACCTGGATTCAGTGGTTATGTTGGTCTAAACTGAATCCAACCAATTATTCTCACTGATAGAATACATGACATCAGTGGTTCTGGGGAGTTTCAGCTTCCTCCTGTTATTAGTAGAAATAAATCCTCCATCCATAACACTAGCTTAGACGAGGGTCTGGGCACGGCGGCTTGCTGATTTGCATGTGTGGGTGCACGCCTGTGTGTAAACCCAGCTCATCTCCGGCTGTGCGCTCGGAAAATGCCCACATAAGATTTATCTTCAGTCGGTAATGTGGCCTCTTTTCATGCAAGTAAAATTCCTCCTTATCTCTCTGCAGCCTGCTTTCTCTCTGCTCCGCTCTGCTTTTAGAGGCTCTTTTTCTTCTTCATGGCGAGCACAGCAGCAGCAGCGTTTCCTTCGCCTCCGTGTCACCTCCGCTCCCTCCCTCCCCTCCGCCTCCTGCTGCTTCCATCCACCCTTCCCTTTTTTTCTGCCGTGTGTTTGCAGATGAAACGGGCAGCCTGCCAGTTTTTCATATTTCTTGGCAGCAAAGTGGCGAGCCAACTTCCTGGGGATGGGGAGCGGTAGGGTAGGGGGTTGGGCCTTGCAAAAGGTTACATTTGCACAATGTGTCTGTGGGAAAAAAAAAAAACACAGCAAAGAAGAGGGAGAGAGTGGAAAAAAAAGAAGGAATAAAGAAAGGCAAAGCTGGGCTGGATCAGCTAAACGACTCCCCCGTTCGGGGATAATGGAAAAAAGCCCTCTGGGGGAATATTCAGTATGCAAGAGTATCGAGTTGCATGCAGTCATTATAATGATGTGTATCCCTCTTTCTTTCTCTTTTTGTCTTCCTTCTCTGGAATGCATGGCCGACACACACACACACACTTCGCTCAGCCTCCCACCCAGAGAAACTGTGAGGAACAGCCGCGGGGTTGAGGAGCCGGCGGTCGGACAAACCGAACGGAGGTAGAGACTTCAGCTGGTTTACCTCCCGTCCGTCTGTCTGCCAGGGTGGCGGTGATAAAACACACAGAAGACGTTGAGCTGTCTCCTTGATGACGGCTTTACTGGTTCCTCTGCTGGAAAGCGGCTAAAGGAACTCATTTCCACTTCCTGTTGTCTGCAGAGGCTTTGCTTTGAGTGCACCAGGTAGCATCTCCTTATGGAGACGTTGGTTTCCGTTATACTGCACCTCTGACCAAAGACCGGCCGAGTAGGGGTTTAGACGACTTCGAATCTTTGTTTGTTTCTCAATGTCAAGGCGCCTCGCCTACCCAGGCTGCCTGGGTAGGCGAGGCGCCTTGCTTACGAGGACACTGTCCTTCCTTGGTCAAAGAAAACAGTTAAATGGAACAGACTTACATCACGTGACCGCGGCTGCCCAGACCCCGCCTTTTGCTTACGCGCTCAGTTTACGTCCCGCCCATCGTTATATTTTATACGTATAAGTTTGAATATCGATGTATAACGAAAGTTTAACTTTTTAAATTGTGTATATATTGGTTAAATCAAATATGAAAGCGAGTTAGTACCTGCTAGCAACCGAAGCTGCAACTAAGCAACTAACCAACCATAGATAACTGCTTTGGATCTAAAAAACATTTTCCGATAGCTACACTAACTTGACTTACATTTAAATTGGATATTCGATACCGTGATATATTCTGGGAAACTTTTGACCGAGGGAAGGCATCAAGGAACCTCCCATGTATCCTCGGTCAGTTAGCTAAACGGCAGACAAACGGAGGACAGACGCCTCGGTAGCACATGAACATTGGAACACGCCTTGGTGGTCCCTGGTGACGTGTCTCCTAGGTAACCGGGGCGGGGCCAAGGCATCAAGGCGAGGTTCCTTGGCATTGAGAAACACGATTTGTGTTTGTTGGTGCCGGTTTGGTCTGAGGGATCTGCAGAGACTCTCACACACAACCATCTCTCAGGTTCACAGAGGATGGTCCAAAAAGGAGAAACTATCCAGGAAACAGTAGTTGTGTGAAAGAAAACACCTTGTTGAATCTCCTTCTGCCACCAATGACTGCTTCCAAAGAAAGGGTGATATGGGTTACAAAAAAATCTTGAACTTTTTTCATGCCAAATTCAGTAGCAGTCTAGACGGCTTTGAGACGCCCAAGATGGTCCAACAAACTCCTCACCAGGCCACAAGGGACAGCCATCGCGTTCCTGCAAGTTCTGTGCTTGGTCCTCTCCTATTGGGTCTCTATATTCTCCTTATTGGCAGACTACACTTTTATCGCCATGTCGACAACATTCAGATCTACATCTCCACCAAAAACAGAACCTACACAACTGGAAAACAAAGATGCCGGCCAGTTGTCTACAACTCAAATCCCCTTGAACCTACCATGTTGATAAGTGGGACAAAATCAGTCGTTGAAAGTTTTCACAACTTCTGGCTCACCCTCAACTGACCCAGACTAACTCCTTTCTCACTTATTCAGAACCTTGGAGTCATGTTCAACAGCCATCCCACAATGGTAAACTACATCAGCAAACCCCTTGAACTGCCTTCTGTCTTGAAAACATTGGCTGCTGCTTTTGCACTTCACTTTCCTTCTCCGCCCCTGAAACCATGATTTCTGAATCTGTCGCCTTGTGACCTGATTAGTATTCTCCCAAGTTTAGCCTCTAATCTCCTTGACAAACTCTAACACCTCCAGAGATCAGCTGCACATCTTCTCAACCCTTCCAGCACCAGAGATCAGAACCTTCAATGACGTAACCAGTCCTCCTCCTACTCTGCAGAACCTTTTCTTGCCACACCTCGTCCCACGGTCTCTGGTCCTCAGATTCCAACCTCTTTCATCTGCCAGTCAGGACCAGACTCAGAACCTCGGTACACAGATCCTTCGTTGGTGCTGCCCCTTTTATCTGGTACTCCCAATCAGTTAGGGGCAGTACAGAACATTCAAATCACTTGTCAAGACATATGTATTCATAAATATCTTAATTTTTAGACTGATTAGCATCTTTGAGCACTCTGTAAACGTCTTTATACATGAAACGTGTTATTATGCTGCTACCAGCGCAGAGCTTGCTCAGTGTTGCTTCAAGGTGGGTCTGATAGCAGCTAAAGTGAACCCCTGGTATTATTATTATTATTATTATTCGGGACCACAACCACCCGCAAATAGCTAAACAAAATGCTTCTACAGGGTATATGCAGGGATCTCAAAATAAATTATTACAATGAGTTCTTTTACATGAAGGCTAAAATCCAATCTGTTTAGAGCCACCACTGAGTAAGCGTCTAATAATAGGTGGAATGTCATATGTTTTAATGTGTCTCTAATGTTGTGTTTTATGCTTTTACTGTTGGTTTACTCCTCCTTTTATTTTATCCCTAATGATGTAAAGCACATTGAATTGCCTTGTTGTTGAAGGTGTGCTATACAAAAAAGTTGCCTTGCCTAATACCTTTTTTAAGACTTTAAGACATCCATCCATCCATCCATCCATCCATCCATCCATCCATCCATCCATCCATCCATCCATCCATCCATCCATCCCTTATATCCGAGGTTGGGTCATGGGGGCTGCAAGTTATGCAGAGACCCAGACTTCCGTCTCCCCAGCCACTTGGACCAGCTCCTCACCTTCTAAAATGAAACTAAAACTACTGCAATGCACCAATAAACAATTGAACGGTCCTATTTTGGGATTCAAACAGAAAGAAATTCATTTGCTGCTTAGGGTGCTAATTCAAACCTGAAAATGTTTCCCGTTTTATGTTTGTGCAATGGCTGAATCAGGAAAATTTATTTATTCCCTTGTTAAGAGTTCAGCGAGTGGTGGTTAACCACTGTGTGAAAACAACAAATCACCTAAGCCTGCTGCGTTGGTGTGCCCGCTAGCGCCCCTAAGAGGTCAGATGTGGCAGACGATGGGGGTCAAAGTCATGGCTGTGGAGGTGGTTGCGTTGGGGAGCGGGTGTCGTCGATGCTCAGGGTGCCAAAGTTGCTCTTGCTGTCACTGTAGCAGCTTTAGGACAAAAATTGGCGGCCGATGGCTGCGGATGTTCATGGCGGTGGTTTTGTGGCTAGCACCATTCATGTTGATGCCCACTGATGTTTTTACAGAACGCACAGAATGCCTCCCTGTTATTTTCGGCCACAGGCTTCAGACACTGTTTAAAATCCTCAACTTCTAGCTAGACTTGTAGTCAAGACCGCCTAAACCGAGACCAAGACCAGAGGGTATCGAGACCAAGACCAATACCAAGTCGAGACCGGAGAAAAAAACAGACTAGTGTTGAAGCTACGCAATAACTTGTATGAACAGCAGCATACTAGGGTTCGGCCACAGTTTACATTCAATACATACAGGTCCTTCTCAAAAAATTTGCATATTGTGATAAAGTTCATTCTTTTCCATAATGTAATGATAAAAATTAAACTTTCATATATGTTAGATTCATTGCACACCAACTGAAATATTTCAGGTCTTTTATTGTTTTAAAACGGATGATTTTGGCATACAGCTCATGAAAACCCCAAATTCTTATCTCAAAAAATTAGCATATCATGAAAAGGTTCTCTAAACGAGCTATTAACCTAATCATCTGAATCAACTAATTAACTCTAAACACCTGCAAAAGTTCCTGAGGCTTTTAAAAACTCCCAGCCTGGTTCATTACTCAAAACCGCCATCATGGGAAAGACAGCCGACCTGACTGCTGCCCAGAAGGCCATCATTGACACCCTCAAGCAAGAGGGTAAGACACAGAAAGACATTTCTGAACCAATAGGCTGTTCCCAGAGTGCTGTATCAAGGCACCTCAGTGGGAAGTCTGTGGGAAGGAAAAAGTGTGGCAGAAAACGCTGCACAACGAGAAGAGGTGACCGGACCCTGAGGAAGATTGTGGAGAAGGACCGATTCCAGACCTTGGGGGACCTGCGGAAGCAGTGGACTGAGTCTGGAGTAGAAACATCCAGAGCCACCGTGCACAGGCGTGTGCAGGAAATGGGCTACAGGTGCCGCATTCCCCAGGTCAAGCCACTTTTGAACCAGAAACAGCGGCAGAAGCGCCTGACCTGGGCTACAGAGAAGCAGCACTGGACTGTTGCTCAGTGGTCCAAAGTACTTTTTTCGGATGAAAGCAAATTTTGCATGTCATTCGGAAATCAAGGTGCCAGAGTCTGGAGGAAGACTGGGGAGAAGGAAATGCCAAAATGCCTGAAGTCCAGTGTCAAGTACCCACAGTCAGTGATGGTCTGGGGTGCCATGTCAGCTGCTGGTGTTGGTCCACTGTGTTTTATCAAGGGCAGGGTCAATGCAGCTAGCTATCAGGAGATTCTGGAGCACTTCATGCTTCCATCTGCTGAAAAGCTTTATGGAGATGAAGACGACCTGGCACCTGCTCACAGTGCCAAAACCACTGGTAAATGGTTTACTGACCATGGTATTACTGTGCTCAATTGGCCTGCCAACTCTCCTGACCTGAACCCCATAGAGAATCTGTGGGATATTGTGAAGAGGAAGTTGAGAGACGCGAGACCCAACACTCTGGATGAGCTTCAGGCCGCTATCGAAGCATCCTGGGCCTCCATAACACCTCAGCAGTGCCACAGGCTGATTGCCTCCATGCCACGCCGCATTGAAGCAGTCATTTCTGCAAAAGGATTCCTCACCAAGTATTAAGTGCATAACTGAACATAATTATTTGAAGGTTGACTTTGTTTGTATTAAAAACACTTTTATTTTATTGGTCGGATGAAATATGCTAATTTTTTGAGATAAGAATTTGGGGTTTTCATGAGCTGTATGCCAAAATCATCAGTTTTAAAACAATAAAAGACCTGAAATATTTCAGTTGGTGTGCAATGAATCTAAAATATATGAACGTTACATTTTTATCATTACATTATGGAAAAGAATGAACTTTATCACAATATGCTAATTTTTTGAGAAGGACCTATATTAGACGGTATTACTTCAACTACAGGCAATACAGAGACAGACCATGTCATGCGTGTGACTGAGCTCACGGTAAATGTTTTTGCAGACTGGGTGAGATCAACTATGTGTAACAATTGTATGATGGCTGTTACTGCACTAGACTACACTTGACTCAAGACTCAAGTCAAGACCTCCTAAACCGAGACCAAGACAAGACCAAAGACCGTCAAGGCCGTGACAAGACCAAGACCACGTAAAAGTGGTTTCAAGACATACATCACTATTTCTAGCCAAGAATCGGCAGATTTACGCTTCCCCATTTTCGCTGCACTTCACAATAAATTAGCGGGAAACGTCACATCGGCGACTGCACTTCTGTTGCGATAGTAACGCATCTGTTGTGAATCTATAGCGCCGATTAACAACAGATGTTTCATCTCAAGGCGCTTTACAAGAAAAGTCATTTCAATAAAAACATTCCAATCAGTTTAAACTTTTAGTTAGTTTCCTATCTAAGCCGATTACATCGAGTCATTGACTTGAGGTTGCTCCCCGTTGATGCAAACTCCAACCACAGCAATCCTTCATACTGAGCAAGCATGTAGCGACAGTGGAGAGGAAAAACTCCCTTTTAACAGGAAGAAACGTCCAACAGAACCAGAACCAGAACCAGGCTCGGAACGAGACAGAAAGAACAAAACAACTGATATAAGAGTACTTTTTAAAGGAAGTAAAAAGTAATTCAGTACTTACCAAATTTAAGTATTTCCTAAATTGATTTAAAACTTTTTAAGGGTCTTAATTTTTCTTAAATCCATCTACTACCTATTTTAGTAGTCCAGACACCAAATATGTCTTGAAATGCCTTTATAAGCACAGTGGAAACCATCTCAGCGCTAGCACAGAAGCTAACATCTACAGTTTTCCTGATCTATGTTCTTGGGGAGTCCGCCTGGATTGGCTGCTTTGCAAACGGCAGCCGATAGTGTGTCAGTTAGCATCGTTTCTAGATATTTCAGCTTCCCAAGATGAAAAAACCTCCTCCCCCTGCAAATAGGCAGAGATCCACGGTATTAACCATACTTAGCAACTCTGCTCTGTAGACCAACTCCTACCACCACGGCTCTGAGTGACGTTCAGAAACAGAAGTTGTTTTGTTGTCGGTGTGAATTTTCTCCAGTTTTTAATTCTCCATAGCAAATAAAACACGAAAAAAGTTTAACAGCTGACTGAGACGTTCAGACCCTGTCCACAACAACATCGATATTTAAATCTACTGTCCACACGCATACAAAATTCAAGGTGAGAGTTTTCCAAATATATTTTCCACAGAGATGATTTTTTTAAACTCAATTTGTGGTGTTTACATGTAAACTGTAAATCTGTGTATTAATGAAAATGATGAAATCCAGGTCCACTTCGCAAACACTCATTAGGAACATCTGAGCTGTCCCAACAATAATAAAACCATTTTCCCCCTCATCTATCTCAGTTTATCCTGCCTGAGGTTTTAATAAACTACAAATATGAGCTGAAGACCGGCGTGGCTGAGAAAACACCAACTACAGCTGTTTCCAGAGAATATTTGGCAAGGCACTGCTTTAGCCACGCTCAAAATCTTCATCTTTCAACATTATCACCACCTGCTGGTACGGCATGTGTATTGCTGTGTTTTTTGACTTAAATCCTATAAAAGATCCACATAAAAGTATCTGTTGTAGTGTCCCTGTGCCCTTTGCTTTACTGAGGGTGAACCATCAGTCCTGAGCAAGAAGTGGATGGGCGGGGCTTACAGATCAGGGGAACAGCCTCTACAGAGGAAACAAGCTAAGCAAATGTGAAAGTTGGTTGTTTTCAATAACAATGAGAAAAAGCCTAAATGAAGAGCATCCAAAGGTCAAATCTCCCATCCAGCAGAACGTTTATTATGTATGTATTCCTAATTTTAAATAGTGCTCTGTTCCTTGTTGAGTCTAAAAATCCATAAACATTTAACTCGTTTTGTACGTAATTCATTTTGCACATAATTTGACATTATTTATGGTAATAAATTACTTTTTAAAAAAACATCTGAGGAGCCAGAAGAACCGGTTCTCCGAATAGAGCTCCCGTTGCGATTCATGGATAATCTTTCTCTCCGTAGAACGATGGACCTTAGACAGCTTGGAAATGACCTTATGACCCCAACAGTTGCTTCTCCAAGGTCACTGCTGATCTCTTTCCACCCTGGCATACTCCAGAGCAGCAAACTGTGAGAATCAGAATCATTTGATCAGCAGTAACTGGCTGTAAGGGTCTGCTTAGTTTCCCCCCAAATTTGGCTTTATCTTTGTTTAATAACTAACTGGTGTTTGTGTATTTTTATATTCGTTAGTTCAGGTTTAACCCCCTTTAAAACATTTCCTATTATGTCCTGATAGAACTGTAGGAGGGATAACTTTCTTTCTACCATGAGGTTGGTAGAGTAGCCAAAACTTTTTACTCAAGTAAGAGTTCAATTCAAAAATACTTTATTGATCCCAGAGGGAAATTAAGTGGTGTAGCTCATATAATTAATTCTTCAAGGAGTTGTTGTAGATGATGATGGCTGTGGGCAGGAAGGATTTCCTGTAGCGGTCTGTGTTGCAGCGAAACTGAAGAAGCCTCCGACTGAAGACGCTCTCCTGTTGTATGATAGTCTCATGAAGAGGATGCTCAGGATTGTCCATAATGTTCTTGATTTTATGAATAATCCTTCCTCGCATCATCATCTCCAGATGTTCCACAGTCGTCCCAAGAACAGAACCAGAACCTTCTTTATCAGGTTGTTTAGCCTTTTTAAGTCCCTGGCTCTGATGCTGCTACCCCAACAGATGACGGCTGAAGAGATTACACTCTCCACAACAGACTTGTAGCAGAGTAGCACTACTTCTGAATATTTTTAACTCAAGTAAAACGCAGCCCACTAAGAAATTACTGAAGAGTAAAAAAGTACTTGGTAAAAAAGCAACTTGAGCACTGAGTGAATGATTGTAACATCTGACTTAATATTTAAAAATAAAGTCATCAGATAGAAAAAATAAGATATCTGCAGTCTGGAATTTTAAAGACTGAAGTGAAAAAATACAAATAAATAACATTATAAAATAACAAATTTAGGCAGAAGAATCGGTTTTTAAAATTTTATTTTTAATACAAAACGTATAAAACGAGTGCTCATGTATGTATGTATGTATGTATGTATGTATGTATGTATGTATGTATGTATGTATGTATGTATGTATGTATGTACATACAATGAGGAACATAAGTATTTGAACACCCTGTGATTTTTATTATTATCCCACTTAGAAATTATGAAGGGGTCAACATTTTTACATTGAAGCTGCATTTCCACTGTGAGAGACAGCATTTTTTATTTATTCAGGAAATCCCACTGTCTGATTTTTAAACAATTTATTTGTATTTTATTGGTGCACATAAGTATTTGAACAGCTGGCAATCAGCAAGAAGTCTGGCTCTCAAAGACCTGTTACTCTCCCTAAATAGTCCACCTCTACTCCACTTAATAATCTAAATTAGTAGCACCTGTCTGAGCTCGTTAAAGACACCTGTCCACCCCACAGTCAGTCAGACTCCAACTACTACCATGGGTAAGACCAAAGAGCTGTCAAAAGACACCAGAGACAAAACTGTAGACCTCCACAAGGCTGGAAAGAGCTACGGAGCAATTACCAAGCAGCTTGGTGAAAATAGATCAACTGTTGGAGCAATTGTTAGAAAATGGAAGAGGCAAAACGTGACTGTCAGTCTCCCTCGGACTGGAGCTCCATGCAAGATCTCACCTGGTGGGGTATCACTGATTATAAGAAAGGTGAGGAATCAGCCCAGAACTACACAGGAGGAGCTGGTCAATGACATGAAGAGAGCTGGGACCACAGGTTCAAAGGTTACTGTCGGTAGAGCACTACGCCGTCATGGTTTAAAATCAGGCATTGCACCGAAGGTTCCCCTGCTCAAGTCATCACATGTCCAGGCCTGTCTGAAGTTTGCCAATGACCATCTGGATGGTCCAGAGGAGGCATGGGAGAAAGTTATGTGGTTAAATGAGACTAAAATAGAACTTTTTGCTCTAAACTTCACTCACGTGTTTGGAGGAAAACGAAAGATGAACATCACGCCTACTGTGAAGCACGGGGTTGGAAGCATCATGCTGTGGGGACGACTGCACTGTATTAAGGAGAGTATGAATGGGGTCGCGTATTGTGAGATTTTCCCTCAGTCAGAGCATTGAAGATGGGTCGTGGCTGGGTTAGACCCGAAGCACACAGCCAGGAGAACCAAGGAGTGTCTCCATAAGAACCATATCAAGGTTCTGGAGCGGCCCGGCCCGGCCCGTCTCCAGACCTAAATCCTATAGAAAATCTTTGGAGGGAGCTGAAACTCCGTGTTGCTCAGCGACAGCCCCGAAACCTGACAGATCTAGAGAAGATCTGTGTGGAGGAGTGGGCCAAAATCCCTGCAGCAGAGTGTGCAAACCTGGTCAAGAACTACAGGAAACCTTTGACCTCTGGCTTCTCTACCAAATATTAACACTGATTTTCTCAGGTGTTCAAAAACTTTTGTGCAGCAATAAAATACAAATAAATTGTTTAGAAATCAGACAATGTGATTTCCTGAATTAAAAGAAAAGCTGTCTCTCACGGTGGAAATGCAGCTACAATGTGAATTTCACAGCCCTCCATCATTTCTAAGAGGGAGAACTTCAAATAGTTCTGTTCCTCACTGTAGATGCAAGTACAGTGTTTACTGTATCTGTTTGACCTGGAAATGACCCAACAAGTTCAGTAGATGGAAAATAACATTAAGACAGCAAAGATTGTGTACGAACAAGAGGTCTCACTTTACCATAAACTGTGGGTTTGTCTAATACATATTGTTTTGGTTAAAATATGCTTGTTTTTCATCCGGCACAGATACTCGCACTGGGTGGAGCATCCAGACATTTAACTCGAGTAAGAGTATCGATACTTCATAATAATATTGCTCAAATAAAAGTATAAACTACAATGCAGTAAAACTACTCCTAGAACTACAATTTATCCCAAAAAGTTACTGAAGTAGATGTAAGCAGTTACTACCTGCCTCTGCTGTGTACAGGCTTTGAGCTGTTTTCTGTCTCACACTGAGGACATTCATGTCCAACATTTTGTACTTCATCATATCAGGACAGAGAAGCAGCAGCATCTAAATGGAAAAAAATTAGCTCTGAAACGCAGCTCCTCCACAATACCTTCAAAAAAACAGCCTCTGCTGCTGAGAATGATTCTCCGGCTTTTCTTTCCACCCTTCTCTCTGCTCCACCACACACACACAGAGGAGCGCAGCATCAGCTCCCCTCCTCCTCCTCTTTGCTGTGCTGCTTCTATAATTCAAATTCTGTCATGCTTGTTCCAGACTGCTGGCTCCAGCCCCCCTCCACCACCACCACCGCCTGCCTCCCCTCCTCCATCGCGTTCCTTTTTCTCTCCTGGAGAAGAAAAAAAAAGCGTTGGAGAAAAAGAGCTTCTTTGAGGGACAAAGCTGACAGAACCGCACACAGACAAATACAGTGAGCACCAACTAAAAACGGCTAAATGTGGAAAAACGACGTAGAAGCTGTGCCACCACCATCTCCTCTTCCTCTCTCTCTCTCATTAGTTCAATTTTTTGCATCTTTCTTCATCCCTGACTCCAACATTGCATTCCTAGATGGCTTTAATTACCTACTTAAAAGGTACTCGACCAGTTTAATGTCAGGCTTCCTCACAGATGGGGATCAATTAGTGAATGATCAGACGCGTCCTACACTTCCCACAATGCTGCTGGGCTGTTAACGCCAACCTATTATCTCTGGATATGAAACAGATGCAGATTACAGCGAGAGGAGCTGCTTTAGACTCGGCCTCACGCGTTTAGAAGTCGAGCTATGATCACATCTGCATGCATCGGTCTGAACGTAGGGGGCAGTAACGAGCTCGGTGTGTTGCTCAAAGGCTCCTCGACTCTTAAAAAAGACTGGGGATCAAACTCACAACCTTTCGGATTAGAGAGCAACCGACCTACAGATCTTCAACTCCTTCGTTCTGCCGGTTTATTTGGTGTTGCTCCTCCGGTCTGAGCCGCTCTGGTTGCCTCAGTTCAGTGGTACCAGGACCGGTTCTGATAAAGACCCAAACCCAGCCAGGCTGCTCCCAGGAAGAACCGCTACAACTTCTCCAAAAACGGCTACCGTATTTCAAGGTGGGGCATGACTGCGGAGGGTAGAACACAGTTTATGTACCGATTATATAAAAATGTAAAATAGTAATACTTAGAATAGACGTTGGTGAGAAATATTAATGAAAAAAGGACAAGTTTGGGAACGGGATCCACAGAATCCGATGGTAAACAAGTACAAATATTACACACTGTACCTTTAAGCAGGTATTAAACATCCATTAGGCACACAATTTTTTTATTCAATGTTTTTTTTATTGCTCTGATATAATCGAAACTTTTCACTGGCTGGAAGCTGAAAATCAAAAATAATGAACAGAAAAAAAAGGTTTGAAAACATCATTTAATTAATCTAAATACAGCAGACAGCTATTGGTTGGTGTCGGCAACTGAGCCAATCCAGGAGCTGCTTTCACTTTTGTTAACGATGATTGGCTGTACCTCAAATAGTTGAAGTAGGGAGGATGTTAGCTTCTGTGGTAGCGCTAAAACAGCTTCCACTGTGCATAATAACGCATATTAAAGCATATTTGGTGTTTGAACTGTTAAAATAGGCAGAAGCCTTTTTAGAGAACACCAAGTGTTCAATCTACAGTGTTTTACTGTGTGATGGAGTTACTGAAATAAATGAAGTTTTTAATTCAATAAGTATGACTGCGGACTGGGACAATAATGTGATACCATCCCAGGCCACCACCACCCAATGAATGCAAAATGCCAAGAGTGAGTTAAGTTTGGTGCCTGCTGATGAAAAAATTTCATTTAGTAGATGAAGTAAAAAAGGTTACACCATCATCCACCTAAACTTGAGACCATAGACTGTATAAAGATGGGCGGAGCCTCTGTGACGTCACCCGTTGGTTTCTGAAGAGCTGAACTGAAGCCCAGTGGGCGGTTCCCACCACCGCCATTTTTGCGGCGTCACGCGTCTCGTCACTTCCAGGAAATACAAAAAATGGGCAAAGAGGAGGAGCTGAGGGTGGGAGCAGATGATTGACACCCATCAAACTCTGAGCTGATGTAGCTACGAGCTAACCTGGAGCTAACTGAGCTAACCCAGAGCTAACCGAAGCTAACGGAGGTTAGCGGGCGCTTTAGCCAGAAAACCGCGGCTGAGCGACTCTGCTGCCCCTCTGCCTTCTAGGCTGATTCAGTAAGTTTGTCAATAAAATCATGAAGCCTCGTTGGTCCATAACTTTCACCAAAACTGTGAGTTTGAATTAAAACAAGTTTTAATAATCAATATGTAAAGAAGAAATGTGATCAACCCATTTTTGACCAAGCAGCGTTATCTTAAATGTACAGCAGAAATATCATTTTACTTACAGTATAAAATGGAGCAGAGACTTCTTGGTCGGTCTGTTAGTGCGATCATTACCACAGGAAGCCATCTTTGTCCAATAAGAGCACGATTAACATCCAAACAGAAACATTGCAGACGCAACTGATGGTCAAGTTCAGAGAAACAAAATGGCCGCAGACTGTTAATGTGAGGCCGAAGCTGAAGGCGCTGACGGCTCATCTAAAGCCTGTCAATCAAAAGGACACGCCCCTTATTGTTGCCCTGATTCCTCACTACTGCTGTCCACAACTGCCGTTACCCCAGGAGCTCTACTTGTGCTGCTGACACTGCTCCCTTCTCCATGTTCGTAAGGAAAAATCCAAAAGCAAGCCATAAAATCCCAGCTTTTCAGATTCAGTAACTGACCATTTTTTAATGCATTGGCTATGTTCATTTAACAACAAAGCCCAGAGCAACGGGAAATGTCCCCGTGCTCCCGATGACCATGCCACATTCACTGGCTGTAAATGTAGTTAAAAGACTGTTTTACTGGCCTGTGATGAAAAATAGATGTAACACATGTTAAAGCAGCATTCCGCAACTTTTACACCTTAATATCATGTTTTTTTCAAAGGTTTTGGTGGAATTTTATCATCTATTATGTTCATTTTTAGAGTTATCACCACCTTACGGGGTCCTTGGCTTTTTTCTGCACTATAGAACCTTTGAGCGGCGACCCGCCGCCGGAAGTACCGACTGAGTTCTGCTTTACGGCAGAGTCATACGGCCTCGCTGCTTAGAGACTGTAGAGATGCTGATCCACCAAAGAGACCGAGAAATCCCATATCAGAAGAAGCTAGAAAAAGAGAACGTGATAGAGAGAGAGAGCAAAGACCAGAGTAAATATCGGGCCGGCTTTTCCTCGTTGGCGAGTTCTTTTGGAACGAACGTCATTAGCCGACTTAGCCGTGCTGCTAACAGATAGGTAAGTAATCAATGATTTCACCGGGGTTATAGTGTTTGGTCTGGCATGATGTTGTTATACAGTCCTGAGAAAGATATTTATTCAATGTGTGGAGGTGGATGAACACAGTTTGCACGGTACGCCTTACAGTAGTAATGTGAATTACACAACCGAGTTGATTGCGAACTGAGACGGCGCTTGTTTGTTGTTTGGACAAGCGATTTGGAAAGCAGCCACTGAAACATGCCTCTTATGAGCGACAGAGAGATTTGATTTTACGACAGTGATGTTGCGCAGCAAGCCTGAAGAGGGCGACAGAGAGCAAATATCATGAAAGTTGCGGAGTATGGCTTTAAGCTAACTTAAGCTTCACAGCATGAAGATTCACCTTCTTTGTGCCCTCACACCTACTCTGGAGTTCGATAGGCGCCCTCTAGCGGCTGGATGATGAACAGTACTAAATGTAGAAACTAGAGTGACATACATTTAAAAGAAGATAGTAAAGAAGAAGACGGGAGCCTGTTTGTTATCTTCTGACTTTATGCTTTTATTTACTAATATCTTTATTTCTGTGACTATATTAGGCTCATTAGGAGCTTTTTTTCATTTAATCTTTTTTTCTATGACTTTACTTCTTACCTCCCTGTTATTTGGACAACAGTTTGTGGAGTTTGTGTTATACCATTTAGTTTCCCACCCATCAACGCTAACCCAGGTGAACCTCAGGTCACAACCTGAAGGTTGGACCTTTTCCTTCAAGACTGCAAGTCCTCCAGGTCCTGAAGCAGCAAAGGTAGCCCAGTTTATCACCCTGCCACCACCGTGTCTGACTGTAGGGATGTTGTTCTGGTTCTTCTGGGTTCTTCTGGACCTCCTGGATGCGTCGTTGCTGAGCTCCTGGAGTAATGTTGGTAGTTCGGCCTCTCCAGGTGTTCTCCATGTGTGGATCATGGTTCTCTCCGAGGTTCTCTGGAGTCCAGAACCTTAGAGATGGTTCTGTGACCCTTTCCAGACTGATGGATGTCAGACATTTTCTCATCTGATCTTGAAGTTATTTAGATCAGGACATGCTGTGCTGCTATTTGAGCTCTTTTCACCTACTTTGCAATGTCAGACGGGTTCTCTGAATCTAATCAGAGGTCATCTTGGGTCAGGATGGTTTGGATCTGTGATGGACTGGTGATCTATCTTGGGTGAACCCAGATAGATCTTGTTCAACGACCCCTGGAGACCCTGCAAGGACAAGCAGAAATAGACGACGGATTATCATTTTTTTGGGGATGATCTAAAACATTTAAGTACGACAAAAGAGTAAATCTGTGAGGGTGTAAATACTTTTTTTCTGCACTGCATCCAGAGAGACGAGTTCTCCGCTGCTGATGCTGGATTAAACCTCGTCAGCTCGGTCGTTGCCAGGATACAAGGACTCCAGGACATCTGGGGAGGAGAGCTGTGTCCATCTCTCTGCTGCTCCTCCTGCTCTCCAGGTCAGAGATGAATAAATTCATTATTAACAGACGGAGATGTTGTCGTGAGGTGTCTCTGGTTCATCTGCTGCCAAACGGCTTTAAACGCCTCCATGTAAATATCCAGAGACAGCCTGGATCATTAACCAATCTCCACATCATGAACCTGCTTTACCTTGGGATCAAATCATTCTGGAGGGGTGGGGACATTTTTTTTATAGTTTTATGTATAGTTTTGTGTCCTGATCTGAGTCGGAGTTTTGATTTTTGGTTCTCCAGTTTCTTATAAAAGTCTTATAAACATCCGGGGATTTTTTTTTGTGTGTGACAGAAACGGTAGAGCAGCATATGAAGCAGAAGTAAAATTGTTGTTTTACTTTTTAATCAATAAAAATCTGAAAAGTGTGGCATGCATTTGCTTTCAGCCGCTCTGAGAAAGAACTTTTGAAGTGCCACCTTTGGCTGCAGCAGTTTTAAACATCTCCAGCTCAGTCAGACTGGATGGAGAACATCTCAGACCGTTCGATTTCAAGTCCTCCCACAGATTCTCAGTCGGATTCAGGTCTGAACTTTGACTAGGCCGTTCTAACCCATGAATCGGCTGTGATCTAAACCATTCCATAAATATTTCTGGCTGTGTGTTATGGGTGGTTGTTCTGGCTTGGAAGGTGAAACCTCCACCTGGATTTAGCTCCATCCATCTTTTATCAACTCTGATCTGCTTCCCACAGCATGATGCTGCCACCACCTTGTTTCACCGTGGAAGTGTGTTCAGTGTGTGCGATGTTAGGTGGCCAAAAAGGTTCAGTTGATCTCCTTCCATAAAGTCCAGATTTGTAGAGAAGGGGGCTAACACCTGAGCTATGGAGCTCTGCAGCTCCTCCAGAGCTTCTCTGATTAAAGTTCTCCTGTGGACGTCCTGGCAGGTCACCAGATGGTCCATCGTGTCTCCATGTCCATATGATGGATTGATCAGAGCTCTGGGACCTTACCCTGCTTTAGACTGGACCAGAACCTCCTTGGATTCCTTGGGTGTTCTGTTCTGGTCTACAGGTGGACAAAACTGGGTCCAAACTGAACCATTCCTTCTGGGTATCTTTTTAACCATCTGATCCACAACATAACATTGGCAGAGACCTGGGAATCAAAGTATAGCATAAAAACAAGCAGCTCCACCACTGAGCGCCGTTAATAATCCACCTAATTAGCCATGAACCATTTATTTAGGATCTTTGAGCGTGCAGAAACATTTCCAGTCACTAACGAGTTCAGATATTTGCTTTGTGAGATCACATTTTCAGACATTTGGATCATTGTCTCCATCAGGGGAGGAGAAGCAGCTGTCGAGACACAACACTGTTCGTCCCGACTCGGCATGGGAATGTTTTGCTTCTCAGGCAGTTTGACGAGTAACCTGATCTACAAAGTCTTACACAAGCTGAGACACGCTCTCACAATAGAGCCGAGAACACACTGGAGTCTGGAAATAATGTTGAAAATACAGACGGCTTCTTTTTTTGAGTCTGTGTCCAAAAACATCCAAAATGGAAAGAAATACTTTCATAATCTTAAAAAAAACCAGTGATATATGTAGCTCAATATTGTTCATCACTCATTTTATAAAGCAAAGCAACTATTATATAGATCTATTACACATAGAGCAAAATATTCAAGCCTTTATTTCTTATTGTTTTGATGATTCTGGCTTCCAGAAAATAAAACCCCAACATTCGGTGTCTCAGAACATCCGAATATTGACAAAAAGTGACATTAGAAACTCATGGTGTTCCAGTCTAATCAGCTGATTTACTCCAAACACCTGCAGAGGTCTCCTGCAGAGCCTCTAGATGGTCGGAGTCTGGGTCTGGAGGACACCATCATGGGGCTGTATTTGGGCATAGTCATAGAAAGTTGAGTGGAAGGAAAAAGTGTGACAGGAAAAGGTCCAACAACAACAGGAATAACTGCAGCCTTGACAGGATTGTAAAGAAGAATCCATTCAAGAATCTGGAGGAGCTTCACCAGGAGTGGACTGAAGCTGGAGTCAGTACATCAAGGTCCACTTAACCCAGACAGGCCCAGAACAGGGGCTGCAAGCTGAGGCTGAGGAGAACCAGAACTGAACCAGAAGTCCCTTTTGAAAACACAGGAAAACATTGAAGTCTGCCTCCATACCCAAAGGACGGCAAAGAGAGGGGAAAAAACAAAACAAAACGAAAAACGAAAAAGGAACATCGACAAAACAAAACAAACATTGTGAACTAAGAACTAAACAACCACATCACACAAAAATGGATATAAAAATAAAACAACAATGTCACAGAAAAACTCATGGTACCGATTAATCAAGATCTAGTAATGATAACCTCAGCCCAAGAATATATCCTTAAACACCAGAGACCCCACATCTATGTGTGTGTGTTAGCATGCTGGTGCATATAAGGTTTCTCCATAAGAGTGTTCGATAGCTGGTGTGAGCAGGCATCAATCCGTCTCCCAGGAATCGATGCAGACATGAAGGAGATCGGAGCAAAGACGTCCAAAGGACCCCCAGAGCCCCAGGCGGACCCGGGCGGGGCCGACCGCATCCCCCAAGAGAGGAGAAAAGGAGAACCCCAGGGGAACATCCAGCGGCCACTATGCAGGGGCCCGGGGGGCAGCAGTGACGAGCCCACGGGCTCCGCCGGCAACCAGCCGCGCCAGGGCGGGTCCATGGACCGGGAGAGCCGGGGCCCAGGGCCCAGGGGCGCCCCACCCCCCAGCAGGGACCTGACAAGGGATGGGCCGACGAGGGGCCCCCGGCACCGCAGGGGCCGCGGCCGGCCGCTACGCGCCACCACCACCCTGGGCCAATCCCCACCGCCAACATCCCAGCGCCCCACCCCTGCCTCACGTCGCAGCGCCCCACCGATAGCCGCAGCAGACGGACGGCATCCCCAGGCCAAGCTCAGCCAGCACCTGGACACCCAGTTGTACCAGCTCCCGAGTCCTGATCCCGCGCAAAGCAGAGCGCTGAGACCAGGCATCCAACAAAGGCCAGGGCCGGTCCAACCCGCCAATGAACCGACCACGCACAGTGCGCACAGAACAGGTGATCGAACGAGCAGAGATGCTGGATCCGTTTCCCGCCGAGCCACCGAGCAGGCACCACCCAACAATCCCCAACCTGGCACCCCTAAAAGAGTCGCCCCAACAAACCAAAGGAAGATATCCGCCCAGCACATCGGTCGACCAACACACCGGCCCGGCCAGGCACGCACCAGGTCCGAACTGGACTGACCACCGACGCACCAGTAGGCAGGGGCATCGTGACGGAGGGGAAATAGGGCCCCCATTAAATGTAAGGCCTGAGGTGCACCAGGCGAGAGGGCAGCCCAAGACCCAACCTGACAGGCAGACAAAGACATACAAAGACATACAGACACAGTCATACGTTTCCTCCCTCTTAAGCACATACATTGACTGACTCACTGACTCACCAAGACATCCAAGAAATGATGCTGTACCCTCACTCACACACCCCATACACACTTTATGCTCCCAGGTCCAGGTACCGATGCCCCAGTAGAGCCACCAACCCCCGGACCCGGGAGATGGACTCCCTACCTTCTAGGATGGAGACAAGCAGACCGCCAAGGGCCCCATAGTGGCGAAGCAGCCCGACAGCCCAGGACCTCGACCAGACCACCTGTTCCTCCTCCGGACCCCAACCCCTGATGGCCCGTAGCGAACAGGGGTGTGAAAAGACCCCTAGCCTCCATCCTACCGCTCGAGTATGGTGTTGATGCGTGTTGTTATAATGTGCATTTAAAACAGAGGGGTGGGATGTGGGGAAGGCAGCCACACATCCCCCAACCCCCACCCCGAGCCCTCAGTGTCTATATGTGGTTTAACAGTGGGCACCGGCACCAGAGGTGAAGCTGATTGTACCGCTCCCCCTCTGGATGCCGAAAAGTGTGCCCACCCCAAAGTCCCTACATGTGTGTGGCATGAAAATGTTATAAGTGGGAGTGTCTAAGTTGTATATTAAAATTGGGACCCATGATGCCACGGGAGGGGTTTCCCTCCTCGCACCCCAGTAATATGCCCATGCCCCAAGACCCTACATGAGTGGTAAAGTGATGGAGCGGGTGGACAGAGGTGTCCAGGGATGGGGAGGGAAGGACTGGAAGACAAAATGTCTTCCCAGGGAGCCAGCTCCCCCACTGACCCCAATAGGCACCGCTGTTCACCGGGATCCACCAGGGGAGGGAGGCCATGGCACGTTCAACCCGGGGTCCACGGCCACAGTCCCCCCAGACCCATCCCAGAAGGAGAACTAAACCCACCCTGACATTCGCTCTACACAAAAGACACTAGACACCCAGGTTGAGTTCGCCCCCCTCCCGCACCCCCCCACCCCGTCCAAGTGCCCTCGTAGGGGTGGAGCACCTGTCGCCAGTTAGCAATAGCCTCCCCGTCAGCAAAGGAGGCCCCCACCGCCACCTGCGCGCCGGAGGCCACCGCAGCCCAAACCCCGGCGACGTACCCACCCAGACCAGGAGCAAACCAATGAACCGGGCGGCCGACCCACCAGGCCGACATCCACCAGCCACATTCCCTTGTGGAGTGGAGTTTCTAAAGTCAGTGATGATCTGAGGTACCATGTCATCTGCTGGTTCTGGTCCACCGGGTTTCCAGAAGTTCACAGTCAATGCAGCCGTCTACCATGACATTTTAGAGCTTGTCATGCTTCTTTCTGCTGACGAGCTTCATGGAGATGCTGATTTCATTTTCCAGCAGAGCTTAATACCAGTGTTGTAGTCAGGTCACCCATCTCTCAAGTCCAAGTCACACTTGAATACTTGGTGTTTAAGTCCAAGTCAAATAGGATTAGTCCAAGTCAAGTTGCTAGGTCCTACAGGCCAAGTCCCAAAAAGAATCTTCCAGTCCAAGTCAAGCCATTATCACCTGAGAGAAAGTCAAAATTAGGAGAGCAGGGTATGGATTTTAGACTAGAATAATGCCAGCCATACATGGTTTTACTTTATTAACAAAATGTACCCAATGCCCCTTCGCTATCACCAAGCTAACACAGTAGCATGTGCAAAATAATAAAACATCATCATGTCACCTGTACACTTACAAAGGCTTTAGGAAGTTATTAAATTTGTCCAATAATCTGACCTAATATAACAAGCTCTAATCGTAGCATCGGCTACATACTAATTCCAACAATAGGAATTTATCATGTCGGAGTCCAAGTTCAAGTCATCGACATGCTGCCCGAGACCAGGACTTGAGTACTCCATCCCAAACTGCCAGAGGTATCAGACGCTGGTCCACTGAACCTGGTGGTACTGAGGTTGACTAGCCATCAAATGGGCCTGACCAGAACCCCTCAAAAAATCTATGGAGTATTGTCCAGAGAAAGATGAGACATCAGAGGCAATGATGAAGATGTTCTGAAGGGTCTATCAAAGCAACCTGGGGTTCCAGAGTTAAGAGTTAGAATAGCAACACAAGTTAAATATAGAAAACCGGTAAAAAAAAGCATTTGTTTGATGCAAAAATAAAAAACATAATTAAAGTTTGTGTTTTGGTCCAGTTTGAATTAATGTTTATATTTTGTTCATATGGTTTGTTTCATCCTCGTTTTTGGCCTTTTGACCCAAGTCACAACTATTGGGGGCTTGTCCGGGATGTACGGAAAGGCCCCCAAGTGGAACACTTGGACTATAGCATGAACAATAATATTTGGCCTGTGTTTTACCAAAGCAAAGTCTGATGCCATTGTGTTGTCAAATACAGTAACTTGTTCCTGGTGCGTGTTGGAGTCCTCCAGGGCGGTGTATCTGGTTTGGGAACCTAAAGGTTTAGGCTTTGCTCTTTGCAGACATTATGATTTTGTTGGCATCTTTCGGACCTCCAGTGTGCTCTGGAGCGGTCTGCATTCAATGGATAAAAGCTATCCCACCATTGACTGCAGACCACTCCAGAGCACAAGGCAGCTCCTCTAGGTTCTCAGCTGGGAAAAAGGTGGAATGCTCCCTCCAGGTTAGAGATGAGACTCTGGTTCAATGACCAATGATGACAAGATGGAGGCAAGTGATGATGAGGGAGTTGTATCAGCCTCTTGTGGTAAAGAAGGAGCTAGAAATTTCTCCTGCATCACTGTTCCGACCCTTTCCTTTGGTTGTGACATATAAATCACAACCAAAACAGCAAAATCCTCGGTACATGGTGCTAAAATAAACTTCTTCTGTAGCGTCACCTTGTTCTGCCTGAGATACAAGAGAACAACCTCTGCCGTCCATGGGGGGCTTGGAGCAGAACCTCTGATCCTGGTGTAGATCCTAACTATCTGGGCTGGGAACACCTTGGGATGCCACAGGAGGAGCTGGAAAGAGCAAAGTCTGGGTTTCCCATCCAGAATGGTCTCCTCTGCCACAATCAAGGATAACTGGACACCAATGGATGGATGGACATTTTGCTTTTGTGTCGTGTTACAATACTGGTGAACATATGCTAACAGGAAACATTTTGAAATTCAAATTAATTTCACAACGTCAACTCAAGACCCTCCAGATCAAAAGTGGGTTACCAAGCCAGACTCTGGGAACCACTGGTCTACGAGGCACAGCTAAGCTGTCCGAATGGACCAATGCCACCAGAGATAAGTGACAGAGCTTTATGGGTAATTAGGATGATCCTTGATTGGACAAACAGAGTAGAGTAAAAGACAGGATCCAGATGAGTCTAATGCATCATCTAATCCTTGCTGTACATGTTCCATCTTCGGGGAACAACAGGCTGTCTGTTCTGAACAGATTTGATGTATTCGAACTGGACCGTTAGAACCGTTTCTGAATTAAACCAACAGCAGTCCTCATTCACCAACAGAAGGCAAAGAAAGAGAAGCAGACAAAGCTGGAGGGGTTGTGAGCAGAATGTTCGCCGCCTCTCTTTCTGTTTCACCGCTCCCCTCCCTCCACCGCAGTTAGCTGGAGACACCCAGAAAACACAAAAAAATGGAGGCAAAGCGAAGCCACACAAAGGTAGCGCTCGCTTTCTCCACCGCCAGCTCACTAATCGGCGTCTTTGCTGTGCTTGATGCATGCCTGTCGCCCGTTACACGGCAGCATTGCCATGGAGACCGGGGTCTGAGTAATCATTTGTGCAATGACCCCTATTCTCCAGAGGGAAGATGAGGGGGGAGGATGGAATGAAAACGGAGCCGGCAGAGGAAGGGAGGAGGAGGAGGAGGATGGGAGCAGCTCAGCAAAGCAGTAGGGACCCAGACAGAAAAAAAAAGAAGACAGATTTTGTTTCTAGAGGCAGCAAGGAGAGAAGCTTTTCTTATTTTTATGCAACAAACGGAAGGTAAAACTGAAGGACAGAGAGAGTCGTATCCAAACTGGGTTTCAGGTCCAAATCCTGACGGGAGAGGAGGGTAAATTATGGACAGGATCAAAAAGGGCAAGGCTAAGACAGCCAGACAGCGTGAGGCACCAGTGTTCATTAAACCCTGCAGTAAAACCACATGTAAATGACAGGATTTGGACTGTAGGTGGTGCTAGTGCGAGGTCACAGAAAAGTGTTCAACCTGGAAGTTTACAGTTCTGGAAATGTTTTTATGCACATTTATAGTTTCAACACACACACAAAAAACGTCAAAGGGGATATTATTCTCACATGCATTTATACTTTTAGACAAACATGGTGAATTTTATAGTCAGACGTCAACAGGACGGAAATCATTTCTATATATTTAAACAAGTGGAAAACAAAACATTGCACTGATGTGAAGATTGCTGGTTGGATTAGTACCGACCCAGTGGGAAACTAGAATTATATATGGAGGAATATATTTATCATAACTAGTGCTGTCAAGAGATAAAAAAAACTTGAAGATGAATTAATCATGATCTGTAATTAAATAATTTATTTACTCTTTTTTTTTATCGCCCCTAATTATTGCTGAGAAAAGCCCTCATCTTGAGGTGTTTTCATTTAAATTCATTATAATAAAAACGTTATGTATGTATGTATGTATGTATGTATGTATGTATGTATGTATGTATGTATGTATATATATATATATATATATATATATATATATATATATATATATATATATATATATATATATAATGTATATGTAACTGATTAGTCAGTCACTTCATCTGGATGGCATTAAATTGGCCCCCAGTAATAACGTAAAGAACCTCGGCGTTATTTTTGACCGAGACTTGACATTTAAATCCCATATTAAACAGGTTTCTAGGATTTCCTTCTTTCACCTCCGGAATATTGCTAAAATTAGAAACATCCTGTCCAGGAGTGATGCTGAGAAACTAGTCCATGCATTTGTTACCTCAAGGCTGGACTACTGTAATTCTTTACTATCAGGAAGTCCACAAAATGCCATTAAAAGCCTTCAGTTGATCCAAAATGCTGCAGCAAGAGTTCTGATGAATATTAAAAAGAGAGGTCACATTTCTCCTGTTTTAGCTTCCCTTCATTGGCTCCCTGTTAAATCCAGAATAGAATCTAAGATCCTCCTTCTTCCATATAAAGCCCATAATAATCAGCTCTATCATACATCAGAGATCTGATTGTTCCATATGTTCCTAACAGAGCACTTCGCTCTCAGACTGCAGGTTTACTTGTAGTTCCTAGGATCTCTAAAAGTAGAATGGGAGGCAGATCTTTTAGTTATCAGGCTCCTCTCCTGTGGAACCAGCTCCCAGCTTTAGTCCGTGAGGCAGACACTCTGTTTACTTTTAAGGCCAGGCTTAAAACTTTCCTTTTTGATAAAGCTTATAGTTAGAGTGGCTTAGGTCATCCTGAGCTATCTCTGTAGTTATGCTGCTATAGGCTTAGACTGCTGGAGGACAGACTTACCAATTTTCTTCACTCTGCTACTTTTCTCTCCTACTACTCTCCAGTTGTATTACAGAACATTCTGTTATTTCGACTGTTAACTTTGTTTTCTCTCAGTGTTTTTCTCTCCATAGAAGATATACCTGGTCTGGTATCCTGCTTGGCTGCAATGCCCTGTTGGACGGGGGGCATCGACTGGCATGATGCTCCCAGTAACTGAACATCCACTGTGTCCTGTTATCAACTTTTTACTTTCTGTAACATAGAAAGTTCTCTTATATCAGATCTTCTGTTCCTTCTGTGTTTCTGCTCTGTCTTCTCAAACCCCCAGACGGTCGTGGCAGATGGCCGCTCCTACTGGTTCTGGTTCTGTTGGAGGTTTCTTCCCGTTAAAGGGGGGTTTTTCCTCTCCACTGTCGCTACATGCTTGCTCAGTATGAGGGATTGCTGAAGGATTGCTGTGGTTGGAAAGTCTGCATCAACGGGATGCAACCTCAAGTCAACGACTCCATTCAATCTGCTTAGATAGGAAACTAACTAAAAGTTTAAACTGACTGGAATGTTTGTATGATTGTATTGAAATGACTTTTCTTGTAAAGTGCCTTGAGATGGACAGCCATTGGGTTGTGGTGACGGGGTAAGCCGTATTGCGTCATTTCCTGTTGTCACTGCTGTGGTCCGTGGAGCTGTTTTGGTGTTCAAACGCTCTTGAATTGATCTTATTTTCTCTGTGCTGAGGCTTTTCTAAGTTATTTTAACACACAATCACACTAAAACACACATTTTGTGGTGGTGTACTTTACGTTTTGGGAACTCCTCGTGTTTCACACAGTTTTTCTTTGGGTGGAAGGTCTCGCTAGCTCAGTTAGCTTAGCTTCATTGCGGCTATGGCTACTCTTCTTTCTCCTGTCTCTAACTCTTCTCTTCTCTCTTGCTCTCTCTGTCAGATGTTTAGTTACTTCCCTGCCTCCTTTAGTGATAATGGTAACTGTAATAAATGTAATATTTTTGTAGCTTTGGAGGCGAGGGTATCAGAATTAGAAGCACGGCTCCGCGCTGTTGAAAAACCAGCAGATAGCCGAAGCCCATTAGCCAGCGTGGAGCCAACAAGAATAGATCCCCCTAGCTGTCCTCCGGTAGAGCCCGCGCAGCCGGGACCTCTAGGCGGCTGGGTGACTGTACGTAGGAAGCATAGTTCTAGGACCCAGCCCCCGGGCCACCACCAACCGGTCCGCGTTTCTAACAGATTTTCCCCGCTCAGCGACACACCCGCTGAGAAGCCGGCCCTGGTAATTGGCAGCTCCATAGTCAGAAACGTGGCATTAGAGACACCATTGACCATAGTCAAATGCTTACACCCGGTTACGCCAATCGGAGGTCACTAAAATTAGTGTTGAGGTAAACACACTTTGGACCTTGTACTGACATACGGTATTGAGTGTGAGGAAATAACAGTCCACCCACATAACCCGGTCCTGTCTGACCACTTCTTGATAACTTTTGAATTTACTTTAACTGACCATCTTAAATCTGAAAGAAAATTTCATTATAGTAGAACTTTATCAGACAATGCTGTAACAATTTTTAAAGAATCTGTACCATTCTTACTTTCCTCAGTGTCTCAGAGTAACACAGTGGATGGCAGCAATTCTATCTCTAACCCTTCAGAAATTGATGGTCTGGTTCACAGCGTTACGTCCTCATTGCGTTTGGCATTAGATAGTGTAGCCCCCTTAAAAAAGAAAGTGGCTAGCCATAGGAGGCTGACTCCTTGGTTTAACGCAGAGTTGCGTACTTTAAAGCAGAATACTAGGAAGTTGGAGAGAAAATGGCGCTTTACACATCTAGAGGATTCCTATTTAACCTGGAATAACAGTCTACTGCTGTATAAAAAGACCCTTCGACAAGCTAGAACAGCATATTTTTCATCATTAATAGAGGCGAATAAAAACAATCCTAGGTTTCTTTTTAGTACAGTTGCCAAACTTACACAGAGTCATAGCTCTGTTGAGCAAACTATTCCCCCGGCTCTTAGCAGTGAGGATTTTATGAGATTCTTCATAAATAAAATAAATTTTATTAAAAATAAAATCATTGGCACCCTCCCAAACATGAGTACTTCTTCCTCAGTAAATGAGTCAGTATCGGAAAGAACTGTAGAACCTCAGTATTGCTTAGGCTGTTTTGATTCAGTCGAGCTTTCAGAATTATCAAAAATATAAGCCTCATCTAAATCTTCAACTTGTATTTTGGACCCAATCTCAACCAAATTATTTAAAGAAGTGTTCCATTTGGTTCCTGGCCCCATTTTGGATATGATGAATCTATCCTTAGTAAACGGATACGTACCACAGGAATTTAAAATAGCTGTAATTAAACCTTTACTCAAGAAACCTTCCCTTGATCAAGATGACTTAGTGAATTACAGACCTATATCTAACCTTCCTTTCTTATCCAAAGTCCTTGAGAAAATAGTTGCTAATCAAGTCTGTGAACATCTAAACAGTAACGAGCTGTTTGAAGAGTTTCAGTCAGGTTTTAGAGCTCATCATAGCACTGAAACAGCACTGGTGAAGGTTACTAATGATATTCTCATGGCCTCAGATAATGGACTGGTGTCTGTTCTGGTTTTGTTAGATCTCAGTGCTGCTTTTGACACAGTCGATCATAATATTCTCTTAGAAAGGCTTGAACATGTTGCAGGGATCAAAGGAACAGCACTAGGCTGGTTTAAATCATATTTGTCTGATAGATTCCAGTTTGTTCATCTAAATGATAAATCATCTTCACTCTCAAGGGTTACTTGTGGAGTTCCACAGGGTTCTGTCCTTGGACCAATTCTTTTCACCATATATATATGCTTCCAATTGGTAGAATCATTAGACAGCATGGGATAAATTTCCACAGCTATGCCGATGATACACAACTATATTTATCCATAAATCCTGATGAACCCAGTCAGTTAGGTAGATTACAGGCATGTCTGGAAGACATAAAAGCATGGATGACCCTAAACTTTTTGCTTTTAAATTCTGACAAAACAGAAGTTGCTGTCTTTGGACCAGAAGTTCTTAAACAGAAACTGATTAGTCAATCACTTCATCTGGATGGCATTAAATTGTCCCCCAGTAATAACGTAAAGAACCTCGGCGTTATTTTTGACCAAGACTTGACATTTAAATCCCATATTAAACAGGTTTCTAGGATTTCTTTCTTTCACCTCCGGAATATTGCTAAAATTAGAAACATCCTGTCCAGGAGTGATGCTGAGAAACTAGTCCATGCATTTGTTACCTCAAGGCTGGACTACTGTAATTCTTTACTATCATGAAGTCCACAAAATGCCATTAAAAGCCTTCAGTTGATCCAAAATGCGGCAGCAAGAGTTCTGATGAATATTAAAAAGAGAGATCACATTTCTCCTGTTTTAGCTTCCCTTCATTGGCTCCCTGTTAAATCCAGAATAGAATTTAAGATCCTTCTTCTTACATACAAAGCCCTTAATAATCAGCTCCATCATACATCAGAGATCTGATTGGTCCATATGTTCCTAACAGAGCACTTCGCTCTCAGACTGCAGGTTTACTTGTAGTTCCTAGGATCTCTAAAAGTAGAATGGGAGGCAGATCTTTTAGTTATCAGGCTCCTCTCCTGTGGAACCAGCTCCCAGCTTTAGTCCGTGAGGCAGACACTCTGTTTACTTTTAAGGCCAGGCTTAAAACTTTCCTTTTTGATAAAGCTTATAGTTAGAGTGGCTTAGGTCATCCTGAGCTATCTCTGTAGTTATGCTGCTATAGGCTTAGACTGCTGGAGGACAGACTTACCAATTTTCTTCACTCTGCTACTTCCTTTTCTCCTACGACTCTTTCTCTATTTTACAACATTTCCAGCGTGGCTTCAGAATATTTTAGAAAGTACAATAGTTTATAATAACATAAACAAATAAAAGATGTGGTTTAGGAAATGAATGCTAAGAAGGTGCTCTGCTGTGTTGCTTGTTGGGGAATACAGCCACTGCAACACAGTGATTATTCAGCATAACTAGTACACAGTTCTGGTCAAGGATTTCTACATATTCTCACAAATATAGAGCAAAACGATTAAAAAACTTTATTTCAGGTTTGCGAGCCCAATTACGACACATATTTGAATTGTATTTTTCAAACCTGTTTGATTAGACACTTGTCCTCAGACACCTTCTTCCTCCTCGTCTTTGGCGGTAGTCAGTCCACTTCTTTATCAGCTCCCTGCCGGCGATTGCAGCAAGGTGCGCCACCTACCATAGGGGAGTGTGTACTGCAGCGGGACACAATGGGTAACTTGGATAGATGAATTATATTTTTTCAGCGTGAGAAACTGGAGGAATGACATGAGAGCATGTGAAGAGAGTCACATGCGTGTGTCTCACGCTCATGGCATGAAAGTTGGCAGCCTTGATTCAGTGGATCTCTGTCTATTGGTCGATTTTTCTGAGGAATGTAACTTGAAATTATTCCTGTTTGTGGATTTTATTAGTCACACACACAAAAATACAAAAACTGACACCAGATGAATAATTTTATTTAGTATTTATGTGAGACACAGCTGCCGCTGATACAAAACAACACAAACGTCACCGACTAATTCCTGGAAGAAACATTTTTTTTACACATTAATGCAGTCAGAGGTCCAGTCTGCTTATACCTAATTGCTACGTTGAGAGAACGGCACCGACGAGGGAAGCTAAGCGGAGACCTTCGGCTCATCTGTCGTAGCAGCAGTTGACTCAAAAACACACCAGCCAACCCAGAAGAAGAAGAGCGAGCGCTGACGTCACTCTTCTGCACCACTTGGGATTGCCAACTCCATTTGAAATAAGGAACACTTTTTGGAGGGTGGCCATGAAAACGCAAAAGGAATGTCCTTTTCTCTATCGTTTTCATTAAGTCACCGAATGAGATATTTTGAAGAAGAAAATGAAACAGCAGTTTGGAGGATTTCTTAATCACACCAATGACCAGTGTTGGGGTAGTTACTCAAAAAAAGTTATCCAAAAAAATAATCCCTTACATTACTTAGTTACTTTTTTTTGGAAAGTAACTTAGTTACATTACTAGTTACACTACTTTTGCATTGTTCTAAAACATCATACCTGAAATGAATGCCGAGGTGACTAAAAGAATATTATGACAGAAAGAGTTAGAAAAAAAATCTATACATAGAAACTACAAATACAGCCCACAAATATATTTTAGAAACATCTATGTACACATATCTACACAAATATCCATTATATATATGTGTGTATATATATATATATATATATATATATATATATATATATATATATATATATATATATATATATATACATACACAAACATCTAAGAACACAAATAAGAAAGTAAACATCTATATAAAACGGCTGACAGAGCTATTAGCATTAGCTAGTTGGGACATACCTCTCTTCCACCAATAAAATCAGGTTTTCCTCTCCTGATGACGTGTCCTCAACACAAACCTCTGATGAACTATCATTCCAAATAATCGCCAGGGCTTCGTCGGTGATGATTCTCTTCTCTTGAAGCGCCATTTTTCGAACGCAAACAAAACAATCGAAACTGGATCGTCACCTGATCACTGCGTCACACATTTGGATGATTGACTTATGGTTAGAATCGTAAGATCCTATAGAATCACGCTGACATCAGAACTTTGAAGCAGATTGGACAAAGCAAATGTTTACATGGGGAAAGTTCACAGTCCACATGTCAGACAAGGTTGAGCCTCCTCGAATCAAATGTAAAAAATAATGGCAAAGAATTACGTTTTTTTTACTTTTTCTTTTCTAAATACACACTGGGTATTTTAGTTATTCTGGAAATACAGTCATATCACGGTGGATTATTCTTTTCAGCAAGGAAAAAACAAAGGTAAGAAAAAAATGTATGCTCTTGATTTTCAAATGCTGTACGTATTTTTGGGCTTATTTTGCTGCTCATTTGCTGAAATTTGCACGTAGCGTGATGAAACTTGCAGCTTTAGAATCTGTGAGATGCTGGCTTTCATGGAAGGCAAAGTTTGCTCGGTTCTGTTCGGCAGGGTGACCGACAGGTTCGGTTGAATGTGTTCATGTAAAAATCGCAAAATAGCACAACTGTCCCTTTAATTGCTTGTTATTTTTTTCTGGTCTTGGAGGTCACAAAAAAGATTTATGAGTCTTTAGCTGAGATTCTGAGGTTTATAATGATAGGACATGCTTAGCAATCAGTGACCCCCGCCCTTCCCCCACAGTGACCCGGCGGCGGGGCTGTGGGGTGGAACAGGTTATGTAACGAGTAACGACATCATATTTCCGAAAGTAATTGTAATGTCATTACAGTAACTAGTTACTTTGTAACGCGTTACACCCAACCTCACACCAATGACTGAGGCAATCTGCTGGGATTGCTTAAATAGGAAACTTTTTAACTGATATGAATGTTTGTATAAATGTATTGAAATGACTTCTTGTTAAGAGCCTTGAGACGACATCTGTTGTGAATTGGAGCTATATAAATAAACTGAATTGAACTGAATTAATCATTTTGTTTTTGAGGCAAACTTGCAGTTGTATTTGTGAAAATGAAAAAAAAAAAACATTTCAGCTAATGCATTTTAATTTGTACTTTTGTACAGATTTGCTTCCCAACCCAGTCATGAATCTTTTGTCCACAGTGCGCTGTAATAAATGTTTATGTTGTCGGATATGCCACGCTAAAGGTCTTTCCACACGGGTTCGTTTCTTTCGTGCGATCAATTCGCACGTCAGTAGTTTCTTTCAAATCAATGTGAAGTCAATGGGGACGTGCACACCACTGACGAAATTCCATCCTGCGATTTTGGGAGTTTTATTTTTTCGGATTGAGGTCGATTTTTTAAAAACTCGTATCCGACAGATAAACACTTGACCAATCAGAGAAGGCGTGGTGATGGCGTCATCAGAGCCGAGAGTCGCGAACTGAAGTGTCACTTTTCATTGAAGTAATTTTTTCTTCACCATGGCTGAGCGTCTGATCCTTTTTGTGTCCCAGCCCCCCGTCTCTTTAATAAAAAAGAGAAAAACTACAAGGACAACGATTATAAGGATAATAATAATATTATAATAATTATTATAATAATTATCATTATAATGTGAGGCGATCCATTGCTGAAGAACTTGGATATGAAGATGGTGAGTAAATCATTGTGGATAAAATAGCTGTGTAGCCATTAGTACCCAACGCGCTCTTTTCTTCTTTTCTTCTTGTCTTCCTCCATCATTATCAACACAATGTCGTCGTCACTTGATGTTGAATCCATTTTTAGTTTCGCCGCTTTACGAATCTTTATAATTTATTCGCAATTTCGCAGCACGTCTGGTGTGCATACACAACACGTCGATTTTCGGCCTCCCATTTTTCGCAATTTCGTGTCGTTTATTCGCATCGGACCCGGTGTGCAAAGACCTTAAGTTGTTAATTTTTGAGTGAGTTTGACTAAGTTTATTTCTAAAGCACAGATTCACAACAAATGTCACCCCAAAAACACTTCATAAAGGGATGGATCCAGCTTACGTACAGAAATATAAAGGCAGACAGGTTCAGAGTCGATTACACACAGTCCAGTTTAATAGGAGTTCTAAAACGATACAGAAAAGTTCGGTTCATCGTGTCAGCTGCTAGAAAGTTTTCTGTTCAGGGAAACTCAGCTGATTCCACTGAGTGAATGACTTTGCAGGAATTCCCTTACCTGAACAAGCATGTGGCGGCAGTAGAAGGACAATTACATGATGTTAACTTTGCAGCAATGTGGGCGGAGTCAGGGCAGGAGCCAGGGGGTCCATGCTATCTGCTAGCATCCCTCCCCACTAACACATGCAACGCTACACAACAGTAGGGTCCTTGTGGGATGTTGGACCTCACTTGCAGCACGGGTGGAGTACCTGACCTCCCCTCGTTTTGCTCAGACCTATCCTACATCCCAACTTTAATGAATTTGAGACATTTAAGGCCCTGCTGTCCTGCTGTGGAATGGTGGACCCCTGGACGGGGGCCTATGACTCCTGGGGACGTTCCTGGACCAGCCATGGGTGGGCTCTGTTCTGGGTTTTGAAATGTGGCTTCAAACAGTAAGTTGTCATTTATTTTCTTTCTGAGTGGTTGGACGAAAGCGTGTACTGTGTCCACAGTTATGATTGTATCATTGATTAGCATACATCATTTGAATCACAAGCAGGGATAGGATGGTGTGGAGATTCAGCCGGGGAGCTTGGAAGTTTCTTTACCTAGGGTGGGTCCTGTATGAGCATTCTTTATTTTCTTCCATGAATATCTCAAACTTTCTGGCGCCGAGGCGACCTATACTTGGAACTGTGAGGTTAGGCGGCCTTCCTTTCAAAGCAGAAGAGAGCTACTGACGTCTGGTAGCAGCTAGCAAACTATATCAAACTAGTTGACAGCAGCAGCGAGAGGTACTACTCACCCGCAGCTGCACCAGCAGCGCTTACAAAGATCTTCTATAAATGAAGATGCCTCACTCATGCACACAGCAGGATCATGACAGTGGCTAAACCGCGGCTCCTTTTGGAGTACAAAAACAAACGTTCTGGCCACCGATCTACAAGAGACCGGCCATTCAGGAAAACTCCTGAACCGCCTTCTGGCACCTGAAAGAATCTCAGCTTTCAAATGATGTATAAAGTGAAGACGTACATAGAAAGGGTGTCAGAAAATGCAGATGTGACCTGGAAGTATGTAACACACTAAACAGGACGTAAAAACTCAAAGGGGTTAAATAAAAACTGGCTCCTTCCCTCAATCTCTCTGGGTCCAGGGTTCTGTGTATCGTTGGTCCATCCGGCTGATTGGGGGCTCTTTGGAGGGTTCTGGCTCCTTGCACTCCACGCAATTAGGAAACCATCTTTAAGTTTTCTTTTTTGGAGAGTAAAAAATGCCCTGGCATATGTAGGTAACCAGCTTCCTCATATGGTACGCCTGGAATGGCGAGGAAAGTGAAAAAAAACTTTGCAGTAATCCGTCCTCCTGAACGAACACGTGGAGACAGTGGACTCTGAGTAGTTGGTAAATTTGGAGCAATCTCTGAAGGAGTTCTGCTGGACTTTGTTTTGTTTTTCACATCTCAGACATGTCTCTAAGCCAAAGAGACGGGCGTGTATCTGTGGGATCCAACGGTTACATTAGCAACAGAACCGGAGGCATCGTGGTGTCGGACCCTGAAAGGGCCTTTTCTCCTCGTCCTGACTAGATTCTGCTTCTTCTTCTGAGGTCTTTACATTTCCTTCCCTCCTCAATCTCTGACCTGGACCCAAGAAAAATAACGTCCTCCTGACTTCTGGGGGTCAAACAGGCTCCTGAGATCTTTCAGCTCTTAAATCACCTAAATTTCCAACAGACACCAGAATTCATCTCTTGATTAACTCTTCCTCAGTAAACAGTGTGCAGCCCAGAGGTTGAACTGGTCGCCTTGTGGACATCAGAACTGATTTGGTCTCCATAATATTTCGTGAACTGTCGGATAATAAGGAGAAAAAGCAGAAAGATCTACTGTTTTCATGAATGCAGCTGGTAACTCAAAGAAAGTGCACCTTCTATGTGGTGTTTGTAAAGTTACACAGTGAAAAATTAACAGCCTAAATAACCCAAAAAATTGCTGTCATAAGAAAAAGAGAGAGTTCATTTTTCAGTCATATTTGTGTCCATGTTATTTATTCATTTATAAATGTCACAGTTTCAATCTAAATATTTAGTTTGGAGCTAAATATTTAATTTGTAAACTAAATGTTTAGTTTGAAAACTAAATATTTAGTTTGGGGCTAAATATTTAAGTTGTAAACTAAATATTTACTTTGAAAACCAAATATTTAGTTTGGAGCTAAATATTTAAGTTGTAAACTAAATGTTTAGTTTGAAAACTAAATATTTAGTTTGGGGCTAAATATTTAAGTTGTAAACTAAATATTTACTTTGAAAACCAAATATTTAGTTTGGAGCTAAATATTTAAGTTGTAAACTAAATATTTACTTTGAAAACCAAATATTTAGTTTGGAGCTAAATATTTAATTAGTAAACTAAATGTTTAGTTTGAAAACTAAATATTTAGTTTGGGGCTAAATATTTAAGTTGTAAACTAAATATTTACTTTGAAAACCAAATATTTAGTTTGGAGCTAAATATTTAAGTTGTAAACTAAATATTTACTTTGAAAACCAAATATTTAGTTTGGAGCTAAATATTTAATTTGTAAACTAAATGTTTAGTTTGAAAACTAAATATTTAGTTTGGGGCTAAATATTTAAGTTGTAAACTAAATATTTACTTTGAAAACCAAATATTTAGTTTGGAGCTAAATATTTAAGTTGTAAACTAAATATTGACTTTGAAAACCAAATATTTAGTTTGGAGCTAAATATTTAAGTTGTAAACTAAATATTTACTTTGAAAACCAAATATTTAGTTTGGAGCTAAATATTTAATTTGTAAACTAAATGTTTAGTTTGAAAACTAAATATTTAGTTTGGGGCTAAATATTTAAGTTGTAAACTAAATATTTACTTTGAAAACCAAATATTTAGTTTGGAGCTAAAAATTTAAGTTGTAAACTAAATATTTACTTTGAAAACTAAATATTTAGTTTGGAGCTAAATATTTAATTTGTAAACTAAATGTTTAGTTTGAAAACTAAATATTTAGTTTGGAGCTAAATATTTAAGTTGTAAACTAAATATTTACTTTGAAAACTAAATATTTAAGTTGTAAACTAAATATTTACTTTGAAAACCAAATATTTAGTTTGGAGCTAAAAATTTAAGTTGTAAACTAAATATTTACTTTGAAAACTAAATATTTAGTTTGGAGCTAAATATTTAATTTGTAAACTAAATGTTTAGTTTGAAAACTAAATATTTAGTTTGGAGCTAAATATTTAATTTGTAAACTAAATGTTTAGTTTGAAAACTAAATATTTAGTTTGGAGCTAAATATTTAAGTTGTAAACTAAATATTTACTTTGAAAACTAAATATTTAAGTTTTAAACTAAATATTTACTTTGAAAACTAAATATTTAGTTTGGAGCTAAATATTTAATTTGTAAACTAAATGTTTAGTTTGAAAACTAAATATTTAGTTTGGAGCTAAATATTTAAGTTGTAAACTAAATATTTACTTTGAAAACTAAATATTTAAGTTGTAAACTAAATATTTACTTTGAAAACCAAATATTTAGTTTGGAGCTAAATATTTAATTTGTAAACTAAATGTTTAGTTTGAAAACTAAATATTTAGTTTGGGGCTAAATATTTAAGTTGTAAACTAAATATTTACTTTGAAAACCAAATATTTAGTTTGGGGCTAAATATTTAAGTTGTAAACTAAATATTTACTTTGAAAACCAAATATTTAGTTTGGAGCTAAATATTTAATTTGTAAACTAAATGTTTAGTTTGAAAACTAAATATTTAGTTTGGGGCTAAATATTTAAGTTGTAAACTAAATATTTACTTTGAAAACCAAATATTTAGTTTGGAGCTAAATATTTAAGTTGTAAACTAAATATTTACTTTGAAAACTAAATATTTAGTTTGGAGCTAAATATTTGATTTGTAAACTAAATGTTTAGTTTGAAAACTAAATATTTAGTTTGGAGCTAAATATTTAAGTTGTAAACTAAATATTTACTTTGAAAACTAAATATTTAAGTTGTAAACTAAATATTTACTTTGAAAACTAAATATTTAGTTTGGAGCTAAATATTTAATTTGTAAACTAAATATTTACTTTGAAAACTAAATATTTAGTTTGGAGCTAAATATTTAATTTGTAAACTAAATGTTTAGTTTGAAAACTAAATATTTAGTTTGGAGCTAAATATTTAAGTTGTAAACTAAATATTTACTTTGTAAACAAAATATTTAGTTTGGAGCTAAATATTTAAGTTGTAAACTAAATGTTTACTTTGAAAACTAAATATTTAGTTTGGAGATAAATATTTAATTCGTAAACTAAATGTTTACTTTGAAAACTAAATATTTAGTTTGGAGCTAAATATTTAAGTTGTAACTAAATGTTTACTTTGAAAACTAAATATTTAGTTTGGAGCTAAATATTTAATTTGTAAACTAAATGTTTAGTTTGAAAACTAAATATTTAGTTTAGAGCTAAATATTTAAGTTGTAAACTAAATATTTACTTTGAAAACCAAATATTTAGTTTGGAGCTAAATATTTAAGTTGTAAACTAAGTATTTACTTTGAAAACTAAATATTTAGTTTGGAGCAAAATATTTAAGTTGTAAACTAAATATTTACTTTGAAAACTAAATATTTAGTTTGGAGCTAAATATTTAATTTGTAAGCTAAATGTTTAGTTTGAAAACTAAATATTTAGTTTAGAGCTAAATATTTAATTTGTAAACTAAATGTTTAGTTTGAAAACTAAATATTTAGTTTAGAGCTAAATATTTAAGTTGTAAACTAAATGTTTAGTTTGAAAACTAAATATTTAGTTTAGAGCTAAATATTTAAGTTGTAAACTAAATATTTACTTTGAAAACCAAATATTTAGTTTGGAGCTAAATATTTAAGTTGTAAACTAAATATTTACTTTGAAAACTAAATATTTAGTTTGGAGCTAAATATTTAAGTTGTAAACTAAATATTTTCTTTGAAAACTAAATATTTAGTTTGGAGCTAAATATTTAAGTTGTAAACTAAATATTTACTTTGAAAACTAAATATTTAGTTTGGAGCTAAATATTTAAGTTGTAAACTAAATGTTTACTTTGAAAACTAAATATTTAGTTTGGAGCAAAATATTTAAGTTGTAAACTAAATATTTACTTTGAAAACTAAATATTTAGTTTGGAGCTAAATATTTAAGTTGTAAACTAAGTATTTACTTTGAAAACTAAATATTTAGTTTGGAGCTAAATATTTAAGTTGTAAACTAAATGTTTACTTTGAAAACTAAATATTTAGTTTGGAGCTAAATATTTAATTTGTAAACTAAATGTTTACTTTGAAAACTAAATATTTAGTTTGGAGCTAAATATTTACTTTGTAAACTAAATATTTAGTTTGGAGCTAAATATTTAAGTTGTAAACTAAATGTTTACTTTGAAAACTAAATATTTAGTTTGGAGCTAAATATTTAATTTGTAAACTAAATGTTTACTTTGAAAACTAAATATTTAGTTTGGAGCTAAATATTTACTTTGTAAACTAAATATTTAGTTTGGAGCTAAATATTTAGTTTGGAGCTAAATATTTACTTTGTAAACTAAATATTTAATTTGGAGCTAAATATTTAAGTTGTAAACTAAATATTTACTTTGAAAACTAAATATTTAGTTTGGAGCTAAATATTTAAGTTGTAAACTAAATGTTTACTTTGAAAACTAAATATTTAGTTTGGAGCAAAATATTTAAGTTGTAAACTAAATATTTACTTTGAAAACTAAATATTTAGTTTGGAGCTAAATATTTAAGTTGTAAACTAAATGTTTACTTTGAAAACTAAATATTTAGTTTGGAGCTAAATATTTAGTTTGGAGCTAAATATTTAATTTGTAAACTAAATATTTAGTTTGGAGCTAAATATTTAATTTGTAAACTAAATGTTTACTTTGAAAACTAAATGTTTACTTTGAAAACTAAATATTTAGTTTGAAACTGTGACATTTATAAATGAATAAATAACATGGACGCAAAAAATACTTTGAAAAATAAATAAAAAAATTTCTCTTATGACAGGCTTAATAACCCAAATAGTTGCTGTTAACTTTTGACTGTTTATCTTTACAAATGGCTCCCCATATCCACTGAGCAACTTTACAAATACAACTGCTTAAGTTGGAATTCTTTTGACTGAAAAGCTTTAATTTAGTGTTGATAATAAAGATCAGAGCGTGAAGCTTATAGAGAAATGACCAAAAACTCAAGAGCTCCATCTCAGACTCCACAGGCCTCAGTTAGCAGGTTAAAGTTTACAGGTCATGACCCTGAACCAGTTTGGCTGGAGGATGTTTGACCATAATGCTCAGCATCAAAATCAGCACAAGCGCATTCTATCATCTGTCCAACACGGTGGAAGAGTGGTGATGATTTGGGCTTGTTCTCGCAGTCATTGACTGGACCAGGAACTTTGTCTCTGGATCACCAACAGCACAATGATCCCAAACACAGCAGCAGGCCTAGTCAAAGTTCAAACCTCAAACTGCCTGAAACGTAGAGGCGGGGCCTTCGGAGAGCTGAGCAGAACCAAACTGCAAACCTCAATGAGCTGACTGCTGAGGGAATGTTCTACAACATCAGGGGGTGTACTTAGTTTTTCCAATGATTGTAAGATCAAATTACAAGCAGCTGAACAGAGACAACATCACATTTATAATTGAAAGCTTCCAGGGTTCCACGATCATTCAGTCAAGTTTAAGTCAAAGGTGCACATCATCCTCCAGAGCTTCATTAAAATCCAATCTGCAGCATCTCACATGTGCTTAGTGTGATGAAGAGGAACAGGAGCCCAGCTTCAGCGTGGGAGAACATGACGCAAGTAGTCATCAATAAATCATCCAACTCCTGATTTTCACCGTTTCAAACCTTCTTCTTTGGAAGACCTCTCCACTATCAGCAGCTGCGCCTGAATCAGAGGAGATGTGGCAGAGCAGTAATGAGGCTGCAGCAGAGTGAGAAATTAGAACAAAGAAAGTAACGAGCGTGTTTATGGATGCATGAATGTTTCAGCTCACAGATAAAGCTGCGAGATGCTCTCTGGTGCATGCAAAGGAAGCGGGAAAAACAACCTCTGCTTTGCTGACACCTACAACCGCGCTGCAGCGCTGCACTCCTCCTGCTCCGAGAGCGAGAAATAAACATGCTTAGGAAGACACCAAGGGGTGAAAAATAAGAGAGCACACAGAGGAGCGTTAAAAGGAGAGAGTGTGGAGCGGCGAGGCTGAAAAGATGAGGCGAGGGTGGGAGGACGGGAGTGCAGATCCAACGAGGACAGACTGAAAATAGAAAGGCGCCGCAGTATAATGCAAGAATGTGGGGAGGGAAGGCGAGCATGGCAACGCAGGGAAACCAGTGTGAGAAGCACGCTCTGATGGCGAGCACAGACCGAAGCTACGCGACCATTACTGGGACCTAAATACTATTATACGCTGAGCATACTTCAGCTTTCATAAACGGAGATTCATATCTTTAAATAAACATTTATGTAACCATCTTTTTTCCTGTTTTAAACCAAAGAAAAACACAAAAGAATGATCTTGTCTGCTCCTGAAACTCATCTAATCAATAAAAGACAAAATATTTGTTTAATATAAAAAACCTTCTTAAATGAAAGATTGCTCTATCGTCTTTAGACTCTTACTGTCTGTATATTTTGCTTTCAGATGCCAATTTAGATATAAGTTGTTAATTTGAGTAAAGCTCAGATAACAGCGGTATGAACATAGATTTAGGTACGATGTAAATTAGCGACATCAGGAACAATTAATCATGATCGGGATTAAAGCAGTTTTTCAGTTTCAGGTTTACAGAACATATTATTGATGCTGCTGTTCATGAACTGGGATTTGAAAATGAATTACATTAGTCTTTGTTCAGTTCATTCAGATCCATCAACACAGTCATTGACTTTCTGTTACTAGATGATGGCCAAAACACCAAAACCAGTCTATTATCTAAAAAAGAAGAAATAAAAAGCCTAAAATGGTTTGAACAGAACCAGCCTGACAGCATGAAGTAGGCTAGAAAATCTCAATGAAGACCATCAGGCCCCGAGCTGAAACACTTTAAGAACAAATGAGAAACTAAGTCTCTGACATCCATCAGTCTAGAAAGGGTTCCAGAACCCCCCCTAAGGTTCTGGACTCCAGAGAACCTCAGTCAGAACCATAATCCACACCTGAAACAGTGGAGAACCTTCCCAGGAGAGGAGGACCCACCATAACTACTCCAGGAGGTCATCGACGACTCATCCAGGAGGTCCAGAAGAACATCTGAATTTCTGCAGGCCTCACTGCCTCAACTAAGGTCAGAGGTCAGGATTCAAGGATCAGAAAGAGAGAAAATGGCCTCCATGGGAGAGATCCAGGACCAGAACCACTGCTGATCTAGAAGAACCCAAAGACCCGTCTCACATTTACCAGAAAACATCCCGATGATCCTGAAGACTTCTGGGAAAAATTCTGAGGACTGAAGAGACAGAGGTGGACCTTTCTGGAAGGTTCTGGTCCTGTTCCATCTGGAGTAGAACTAACAGAACCAGAACATCAGACCTGCAGTCAGACACGGTGGAGGTAGTATGATGATCTGAGCTGCTTTGCTGTAACTGGCAGAACATCCTGAAGGAGAAAGTCAGACCATCAGCTCACTTGGTTTAGAAAGCAGGACGATGGCTCACAGAACCCCAGGAAGACCACTTCTGATTTCAGAGTGGCCTAAACAAAGTTTTAGTTTAACATGCTGTAACATGTAGTTAAACAGGCGGTTCCTGCTGGAAAACCCTCCAATGTGTCTGAATGAAATGAATCCAGCAAAGCAGAGCGGGTCAAAGGTCATCCTCAGTGATGTCAGCGACTCATCACCAGTTATCAGCTGCTGCTGCTGCTGAGGGAGGAACAACCAGTTTGTGGGCTTAGGGGGTGATTACTTTTTCCACATAGAACAAGGTTGGAGATCGATTCTCTTAATAAACGAAATCCTCATCTGAAAACACCTCTTCCTGACGACCATGGGGTTATTCATTCATAGCTCATATTGTTTTTAATTTATAACCCAAAACACAATCTTACCTCTGTAGACTTCAGTTTGTTACCTCGAAACATTTTCTAACGCCTCACATTAAGCCACAAACCAGACGTTCCTCTGGTGCCATGTACACACATAGAGGGGTTTAAAAAAACAAACAAATATCCTCTCCAACTCGTAAAAAAGAAAAAGAAAAACTCACTTAACCGCATGAGTGCACATTCATAGACATGCCAAACCTGTAGGGGGCAGTAGTTCCCCATCCTTTTCACTTGGAGTAAATTTCTACTTTCTAAATTGTATCTTAGAGAAGCAAGGAAAAAGCGCTTGGAGAATCAATAATGCCAACACAACTCTGAGGGCATGAATGTTGTTTCTGAGTGGAAACCAAGGGGAAAACTCCGCCGGCTAAAAGTGAAGCCAACCTGGAAGTAACAGAAATCGCAGTTCACCCCATCATCCACTAGGGGCTGGCTCCCATTGACTCCCATGTTAAAAAGGCCAACTTCACAGCAGCAATAAACATGTTTACAGCCTGGTTCAAAAAAACAATTTTAGGTTTAATAGGTCAGGTTTTATCGTCATGACAACTCTGAAGGGGGATTTTTCAAATAACTCATCTGTTTTGATGTAATTTAATCTTGAAATTATGAATAATAAGGGGCGTGTCCTTTTAACTGACAGATTTTAGATGAGCCGTCAGCGCTAGCTCGCTTGCTCCCAAGAAGGCCTTCAGCCTCGTCCTCACGTTAACAGTCTGCAGCCATTTTGTTTTTCTGAACTTGACCATCAGTTGCGTCTGCAATGTTTGTGTTCGGATGTTAATCGTGCTCTTATTGGACAAAGATGGCTTCCTGTGGTAACGATCGCACTAACAGACCGTCCAAGAAGTCCCTGCTTCATTTTATTCTGTAAGTAAAATTATATTTCTGCTGCGTATTTAAGATAACGCTGCTTGGTCAAAAATGGGCTGATCACATTTCTTCTTTACATATTGATTATTAAAACTTGTATTAATTTAAATTCACATAGTTTTAGTGAAAGTTATGGACCAACGAGGCTTCATGATTTTATCTGATCAAGTTATCAAATCTACCTAGAAGGCAGAGGGGCAGCAGAGTCAATGAACCACGGTTTTCTGGCTAAACGCGCACGCTAACCTCCGTTAGCTCCAGGTTAGCTCAGTTAGCTCGTAGCTACATCGCCTCAGAGTTTGATGGGTGTCAATTATTCGCCCCCACCCTCACAGCCCCACTCTTAGCTCCTCCTCTTTGACCATTTTTCTGTCTTTACCAGGCGTGACGAGACGCGACCAAGATGGCGGTGGTGGGAACCGCCCACTGGGCTTCAGTTCAGCTCCTCAGAAACCTATGGGTGACGTCACAGAGGCTCCACCCATCAGTCTATGGTGTAAACACAGGTCGCATGTGTGATGTCGGAGCATTTTTATCGCGGACAGTGACGTTGTGTAATCTAAAACTCTGGCTATTTCTGTCCACGAGCAAACGCTTAAAACGAAGAAAATTCAAACCTTTGAGTTTTTAGAAAGAATCCTCTTTGTTTCACTATTTTACTGTAACTCTACCCTTCCTACAGGATGCGTATCTCAAATCGTTTATAATTCATGACGATCTTATAGGTTGAGACATGGAAATAAATGTGCGGTAATTCGATGGAAACCCTGTGTTTGGTATGCAGACGGCAGGAAAACAGTCGCTTATCTGAATATAAACTGGTTCACAGCATCTAAAAGTTAACAAACCCCTCCAACGATGGTTCCTGACCTAGATCTGTCCTAATCAAAGTATGCGTCGCTGTGATTAGATGTTCAGTCTGAGCTCCAGCAGCTCTTCTCTTCCCAGCCAAACACCAAAGAGCCTCTGCTCTCCACTCCTCTCTGCAAACAGCTACCTCCTCTGGAAGGAACCGTGAGCCTGTGTGTGTCATGCTCTGTGTTCATCATCCACAGAGAACATTGCAAGCAGATGTTTTCCCCTCGTCCCTCAGCGAGGTCTCATCCTGGGGGACTTCCTGCGAACTTCCAGTCGCTCCCGCGTTAAACGTAAATATCTGGTTTCACTCTGCAGGCTGCAGGAGCGCCTTCCCGCCTCAAAGGCAGAATTTACAGAGAATAACACACACACACACAAAACAACCCACACTAATCACAAAGGGAGGAAAACTGGTGCTGCACTGGCCTCTACAGGTTCAGTGCGGGTTATTGCAGACACACGGAGGGGCTTTTGATCCTGCATTAACCTGCAGGAACCACAGAGAGGAAGACTTTCTGCAGAATGAGGGGAGCTCCAGATTTCTCCCTGATGGGAGTCAGACCTGAACGTCCTCTCATCAGGACCGAGTTTGTGTTCTCGTTACAATCAGACAAAAGATGTTTGTTTGTTTGTTTGTTTTTCCCGAAGCAGCCAATCACAGACAGATTCAAGCAGGAAGGAGAGCATCTTTATGGGAGCCACCATCAGGAATGTCTGCATGTCTCTATGACAGAAGGCTTTTGGTTCCTGAGGGCCACAACGTCCAGATCTGAGCCTCTTCCTCTGGACATCCCTGTCGTTGTCACACGGTAGCAGCTCTTGTCCGGTTTGGGGTCTAAAGATCATCGTTTAGAAGACGATGATTGAGGGTCAGAGCTGGATAAGAATCAGAGCACCTACATGAGGAGGTGAATGAGTAAAGCAAGTCGTTTCGCTCTGAAAATGCAGAAACCTTTCCAGGAAACCAGTATTTCCTCCCCCAAACATTCCTACCGTCACCTCTGCACCATGAACTCACCTTCTCTTCTCTGAGTCCTCCAAACTCTCCGTGAATGATCTAACAAAGCTTCACGCTTTAAAATACTAACATTGTTAGTGTGGTTTTTATTATTATTATTATTTAACTCATAAATGTTCCTTCCTACAGTCAGGCGGCCATAGTTTCATTTATACACTTTGGAGTGAAGGAAGAAGCTGGTAGATGTTATTTTTCAGCTTGGATCGGATCTGGAACATTCAGTCTGAGCAGAACAAGTTTTTTCTTTCTTTCTTTCTTTCTTTCTGTGGAGCTCCAGAAATGAGGACATTCCTGTCAGACTGCCTGGCTGGAATTTGAATAGTTGAGAGCAGCCGCCTGCAGCTGATTGGTCCGCAGGGACGTTTTCTTTGAGCGCCTGTCTGTCCGGCAGAGGAGTCCGCGCAGCTGATTGGTCGGTTCGGTCGGAGGGGCGGGTTCTGTGGAGGTTTATATATAAAGCGTGTGCCTCCTGAGCTCCTGTAAATGAGTGCTGTTTCTCATCGGCGTCTCCAATGTTTCCACTCACAGCTGACTGGAACAGTTCTGACAGAACCCAACCGGACCACTGACTGGCGGTTCCGTTCCTCCCGGGCTGGGGCTGCATGGACGCGGACCGGGGGGCCATGGAGTGCGCCGTGGACGCGCAGAGCCTGATCTCCATCTCCCTGATGAAGATCCACAACTCCAGGACGCAGAGAGGAGGCATCAAGCTGCACAAGAACCTGCTGGTGTCCTACGTGCTGAGGAACGCGCGGCAGGTCTACATCAAGGAGAAGTACGCGGAGATCTACCGGATGCAGCAGTACGAGGAGGTGATGGCGGTCTGCAACGAGATCCAGGAGCTGGACCCACTGGACCTGGGCGCGGAGGACGGGGACCAGGAGGAGCAGGGACGCGCTCCCTGCTGCGGGGAGGAGAGCCGGGCGGCGGGCGGCAGAGAGCCGGAGCAGACGCCGTACTACCGGAGCTGCTGCATGGAGGCTCCGCCGGGCTCCCCCTGCGACCAGTTCACCCAGTTCACCCAGTTCACCCAGAACAGCAGCAGCAGCCACTGCAACAAGACCACTGTGCTGGACCTGGACACGCATGTGGTGACCACGGTGGAGAACGGCTTCCTGCACCAGGACTGCTGCTGCGCCGCGCCGCAGTGCGCACCGGGCGCAGCAGCAGCGGCAGCGGCCAGGAAGCGGAAGGTGGACTCCGGCTGTTGCGCCCCGGACTCGGAGGAGCCGTCGGACTACGCGGCGGGTCGCAAGCGGTTGAAACGGGATGAGTGCTCGAACCCGGACTGTAACCCGGACTACACGGACACGTCCAACATCTCCAACCTGATCTCCATCTTCGGCTCCGGCTTCTCGGGGCTGCTGAGCCGGCAGGCGGACCTGGAGCAGGTCTGCAGCAAGCAGGCGCTGGCCAGCCTCGGAGCCTGGACCCGGGCCATCGTGGCGTTCTGAGCGGCTCCGGGTCGCTCCGCCGAACCCTAGCGCTGTTTCGTATCAGTAGAGGATCCGTTTCGTACCCGTGCATATTCATCCAGGGCCCACTGCTCATTTGGACATGAATCATGAACAGAAACGTTCATTCAGCGGGTTTCATTTTACACCAGATTTCCATTTATATTGGTTCTGATCCCAGTTTGGAGCAAGTTGTTTCTTATAAAACGAGGCAGATTCTGACCCACATTTATCAGAGACTCAAAACTAGTTAGGAATCATCAGAACACGACCTAAAAGGTTCGGGTAGTAAAACCACGCATGCTCGGTGTGAATCAGTGTTTCTTACCCGGGTACGAAACGACCTGCAGCCGCTCTGGGCTCAGACAGGGAGACCGGGCTCAGTTGTTCTGTGTGGGAACATTTCAGAACCCGGTCCAGTTTACAGCCTCCCGGTGAGGAGGAGGAGGAGGAGGAGGAGGAGGAGGAGGAGGGGGGGAGGGGGGAGGGGGTCATTTTGCACATCCAGGAGGCTGAAGCTGAAGGTTCCAGCTGCGCAGGAGGTCCGGCTCAGATCCCACACGTCCGAACCAGCAGAATCAGCCAGATCTGGTCTCTGGTTGGATGTTTGTGGGAGATGTCAGGCAGCCGTCTCCTGCCTCGGCCATCTTTAATCAGCTGATGTCAACAGATGTGACGCAGTCCTGGTGCAGGATCTTACCTCAGAGCGCACATGTGTCTTAAAGTAAACATGGACAAGGAGGGACACGCGTGTCACTCAGAGCTTATTGGAGGAGATGCAGCTGAGCCCGGCACTCCTCCTCCAGAACCAGAACCAGAACCAGAACCTGTTGGTGCCATGCGTCTGCAGAGCTGGATCTGCTGGACGTCTGTTGCCTTAAATCGGATGCAGCTCCGGTTGGAAGTGACTGAGTCCTGCACAGCCTGAGCGCTTCAGCAGCATGTTGATGAGAAACAGACTCTGGATCAGATCACATCCTTTTTTTCTTTCTTCCTTTTAATCATCGCTTGGTTTTATGGGTTTGAACTTTGTAAAAAAAACACAAAAAGAAAAAGAAAACCACAAAAAGAGTCGATCATTGTCCTTTTGTTTTAAAAAGGGAAGCTCCTGGTTTCAGCCATAACCCCGAGGATCCATCGTTAGCTTTATGAGCACTATGTGTACCAAAATAAAGAGAGTATTCAGCCATTCTCGACATATTTTCTTTGTTATTCTTGTATTTTTGTGCTTAATAAATTGTAAATCTCCGGGTGAAACTGTTCGAGAAAGTATTTGTTAAAAATTTATAATCTTAATAAAAAATACAAGTCTTTCATCTGAAGTGTTGTCTGAGTTTCCTGCAGGATGACGCATCATTATTAATTTATTAATGAGCAATGAACCTCGACCAGGTGCAGAATCGCCCAGAGAACATTGATCTGGATCCTAATGGAACAATTTTACACATAACTGCAAATATTATTTATCAAACTGTCATGATAACTTCAGACAAAAACGGAATGGAAAAATGTAGGTCTTCAGTTCTCTGAAGGTCCCAACACAGCATTTTAATCAGGACTTTGACTAGGCCAATGAAACATCTCGATTCCTATTTTCTCACATTTGACTCCAGAATACTTTGCTTCATGGTCCTGTAGCTTTAGAAACGAGCCCAGATCATCAGCCCACCGCCACCGTGCTTAACACCTGGTATGAGGTGTTTGGTTTTGTCCATCATTGTCCCAGAAGTCTTGTCTCTGCTAACTTTAGTTCTGCCGCCATCTTGTTTGTCCTTCAACCCCTCCAAGCAGCCATGCTGGTTCAGGGTCATGACCTTTGACCTGCCAACTGAGGCCTGTTAGAGTCTGAGACGGATCGACAAGCTTCCCGCTCTGAACCTGCTGGGACGTCTGAGATGTTCTCCTCTCTGCAGGACGATGGACTTCAGACAGTCTGCAGATGACCTTTGAACCCTTCCCAGGTTGATGAGCAGCAGTAGTTGCTTCTGCTAATTTAGGTCACTGCTGATACCTTTCCACCCTGGCGTTGTTATCACCCACCTGGATGCTCCAGAGCAGGAAACGGACAAACCTCCTACTTTTATAGAGGAAGGTGATGATGATGATGATGATGGTCAGCAGAACCTGGAGGATGTTCTTCTTCTTGGATCCTGAGAAAGCATCAAAGGTGGAGTTAGATTTTGCCCTGAATTCTTCCACATTTTGAATAATTCCTCAACTTTGACGCATCATCTGTGTTCTTTCTTTTCATCTCAGGATATTTTGGATTATTTTACATATGATTGAACTTCTCAAATGAGTCTAAAATCTTTTATTTTTATAACATATAAAAAGTGTTAATGACTCAGAACACTGACGGAGGTTTTAGTTGGACGTGTTTGAAGCCAGCAGCTCCTTCCCTGTTATCTCTGCTCTGTGCCACTTGGTGGTGTTCTTTAAAATCAATGAATGAAGATATCAGCGTGTATACGGAGCAGAGCCACCTCAGGCTGACCCTCCTCCTCCTCCTCCTCCTCCTCCTCCTCCTCCTCCTCCTCCTCCTCCTCCTCCTCCTCCTCCTCCTCCAGGCTGCCCGGTTATTTTCCGGCCGTCGCTGCTCGTTGTTTCTCTGCAGCTGCGATGGAGGAGAGGACCTGCAGGCAGGAGGAGGAGGAGGTATGAGGGAGCCGGGTCAGAATTCACCTTTAGGTGATGAAGATGGTTCCAACTGAAACCAGGATCAGACCAGAATCGGGTCTGGACTCGGTTCTCCTGGTCAGCCGATGCTGTTTTTGTCTCTCGGAGTATTTACAGCTCCTCCACCTGGAGCAGGAAAGACTGACACCCAAATACACACATAAATATAAATAAATCTATTTCTAAGGGCTGCATACGTTTAGTTTTACAGGAGGATTCACACACACTGCGTTAATTGGTCACAAGTAATTGAGTTACGTTCATCCAACGTAATTTATTTACATTTGTTTAACTTGACAACTTAAAAAACGTAATAAATTTACTTGGATAAACTTAATTCAATTATATGTGACCAATTAACGCAATTTATTTAAGTTGGATCTGCATTCTCTTTTTTTCAGTGCATAGATGAAATAGTCTCTGGAATAAAATTATAGGTCTAAATACAAAAGTGTTTTCTTTTTTTAGTCATATTTGCTGATCAGCTGAACTGGCGGGGGGGGGGGGGGGGGCACCAGGTGGCCTGGGGGAGGAGGTGTAGAAAGGCTGAGGGGGGAGGTGGAGGAGACAACAGAGAGGGGGGGGTTGATGGTGGGGGGCGGAGGCCACATGTGACAGCAGAAAGGAGTGATGAGGTGGGGGTGGGCTGCAGGGAGAAGGTGTAGTTGGAGGGGGAAGGACCATGCTGGTCAGCCCTGGTCCTATGGAGGAGGGGGGGGGGGGACTGTGAACAATAAAGTCTAAAACGACAGGCGGGCCTCTACAGTACAACCTCAGGAAGCTGATTTATTATAATCAGCAACGATCTGATGAAGTTATTACAGGAGAAGACCTTCCACTGAGCTGGAACATTGATATGTTTATATACATCCTACAGTTATGACATTCCAGCTATTATTAAATCATTTACTCTAAGGCAGCTCTAAACTGAGACGTTTTTAGTTGTGATTTAAAGGATCTCAGTGTTTCAGCAGCTTTGCAGTTTTCTGGAAGTTTGTTCCAGATCAGAGGAGAATAGAAACTGAAAGCTGCTTCTCCATGTTTGGTTCTGATTCTAGGGATGTTGAGTCGACTGGAATTAGAGGACCTGATTGGTCTGAGGGGGGGTTGCTATAGTAACAGTAGATCTTCAACATATTTTGGTGCTAAGCCATGTAATGATTTATAAACTAGTAAAAGTATTTAGAAGTCTATTCTCTGAGCTACAGGGAGCCAGTGTAAGGCCTTTAGAACTGGCATGATGTGCTCTACTTTCCTGGTTCTAGTGAGGAACACGAGCAGCAGCGTTCTGGATCAGCTGCAGCTGTCTGATTGACTTTTTAGGCAGACCTGTGAAGACGCTGTTGCAGTAATCAATCCGACTAAAGATAAACGCATGGATGAGTTTTTCTAGGTCCCATTCTATGTTCTATGTTCTAGCTGGATTAACTGAAGCTGTGTGCTGACTGTTTATCATTCCTCTTTAGCTCCAAAAGTAATAACTTCTGTTTTGTTTCTGTTCAGCTGGAGAAAGTTACGGAACATCCACACATTGATTTGCTCGATCCATTTATTTAGGGTTTGGATGGGTTCAGAGTCACCTGGTGACATCGTAATGTAGAGCTGAGTATCATCTGCATGTAATGTGGGTTAGTGGAATCAACCCTGATTATTTTATTAGGATAGGCTGCACGTTGGGTGAATGCATGGGTTCTCTCTGGGTACTCCAGCTTCCTCCCAGAGTCTCTCAGAAACACGAGTGTTAGGTTAACTGGTCTCTATATTGTCCTTCGATATGTATGAGGTCATGGTTGATTGTTCGGGGTGTCCTCCACCTCTCGCCCAATGACTGAACGCTGAAGATGGGTACCAGCCCCCCTCGACCCTGAAAGGACAAGCGGATGAATAGAAGGATGGACTGAGTTTAGTTCAAACACCTTAAATAACTGGCGTGTCTCTGGTTTCTACGCGTTTTCTGTCCTCTTTAAACACTATAAATCTGACCAATGTGCTTCTCTCCAGGTCAAAGGTTGAAAGGGACTCTCTATTGCCCGTCTCACCAAAACTCAGCTGCTTCTTTTTCCCTCAATTACCGTTAAAGTCTCCATCATAATAAACTCTGATCTGTGCCGTAGTATTGTCCCCCATAGTGTCTTGGTCAAATCTGGAGAAATGGTTAATCAGTCGGTCTCTGGGTCGCATCAACTAGGCCTCCAGAACTTTGACTAGGACGTGCCTTTTTAAAGCATGTGTCTAGAACTTCCGTCTTCCTCTAGCAGGAATGTTGTTGGAATATTTGGGCCCCAGACGGGTGCAGAACAAGTTTTGTATTTTCATGCGACTCTTTATCCTCTGGATGTTTAAATGTATCATTAAAAGACCTTTGGGGGATCCAAAATAATACACTGAAGGAATGGATAACATGAATAGTATTATGGTCTGGCTGATCTACAGGTGATGAGGGCATCAACGGGACGCAACCTCAAGTCAATGACTCCACGCAATCTGCTGGGATTCCTTAGACAGAAAATTAACTAAAACTTTAAACTGATTGGAATGTTTGAATTGAAATGACTTTTCTTGTAAAGCGCCTTGAGATGAAACATCTGTTGTGAATCGGCGCTATAGAAATAAACTGAATTGAAATTGAACAGCTCCATGGCGCAGGGAGAGGACCCGAGAGCTGTCTGTAACGGTTCCAAGCAGGCTGCCCTGTTTCTAAATATGGACCCAGAAAATTGCTCAAAAATATTTAGCATATTAAGACGGACCACACCCAGCCTCCCCTGCAGGCAGCAGCTGATGCATTTTCATGAAGAAGGAAACTCCGCCCACATTTAAATCCTGATTGCTAACAGACAAACTAGGCTGCAGCTCATCTGCATATTGAGGATCATTTATGCTGCTTGTGTGAATCTCCTAACTGGGTCGTGTAGATGCAGGCCACAGTTTGATCGGATCAGCCGAAGGAACGCTGTTTACGTTTTTATAACAACTCTAAAGCTAATAAAATGAAGCCTGTGATAAAAAGTGTTTTGGTTTAACCCTGCAGAAACAGACAGACCTTAAGAACAGCAGCTTAGATACTATTTTTCTAACTAAACATTTTATTCAAATACTTAAAAGTTTTCATATTTAGTGTTTCATCTTACTCTTTAGATGTTATAGGATAATTAAATGAACTTTGAGTTTAATATGTTTCTATTTTACTTCTTATCTGAGGCAAGGACACTTTCAACAACAGGGGTAGTTCAAGGTGCTTTACATGATTAAAGGGATAAAGTAAAAACAGCATAAAGCATACACAGAACATATGACACACAAAGTACATAATAAAACATGAAACACACAAAACATATTATATATGAAAACATTGCTCAAAGTTTTTAGCCTTGATTCAAAAGAGCTCAGTGTTTCAGCAGCTTTGCAGTCGTCTGGGAGTTTGTTCCACATTAGAGGAGCACAGAAACTGAAAGCTGCTGAGGGATTTCTCCAGACCATCTTCACCTACAGCTGCATCCCGTTTCAGAATCTGCCTCCTCGGAAAACTGCATTTCAAGCTGCGACATGTCCAAACGGGTCGGAGCAGCTGTCCCATTCCAAACATTCTTCCCAGTGAGCCCCGAAACTCTGCTCTCTGCTCTCACATTTCATCTTTACCTACGGCACCTCTGCAGCATCTGCAATGCTGGGAAAAGTGGGAAAAGTGGCAGAATAGAGGACATTTTGTCCGTTTTGGGGCACAGATAGCTTGTAACAATAGAGCCACTCCAGCAGAGCTTTCAGAGTAGAACATTCGCTGAAGAGGCTTCATGTGTTGTTGAGCAACATGTTGACAGGAACAACTGAAGGAGTGGATGGTGTCTGGCTTCTCCTTGTTTTTAGGTTTGGTTTCAGAGATACACCAGAGACTAGAAGGCTTCATTGATGATTGATAGACAGGTGGGTCCAAGTCAGCTTAATGTGCCACATTATTATAATCAGAGCATCTTTTATAAAATCCAAATATTCTGTCTGTCAATAATCATTTCAAAGCAAGAAAAAATTTGATGGATCAGAACACGAGATTACTCAAACAAGCAAAAATAAAACATTTATTAATTTAAGAATCATGCATCTGCTTTGTATTATTGCATAATTATTGAAAAAAATTGTATTTCATCTGAATGTTGTGTGAAAATGTGGCAAATTTGAACTATTTGGTAAATATTTACCAGTTATTGCTTGCTACTATTTAACTAATCTAAAATAAATAGATGGTGTTTTTTGTATTATTAGTTGAGAATAAATTAGTTGGGTTTGCTTATTTATCAAAATATAGTTTTGAATCAAATAACCCAATCATATCTTTAAATAGCCTATTTTGCTGAATTTGATCAAATAGCTAAAGTTAAGGTTTAGCTAAAGCTTCAGCATTTAGCACTGTCTAAACTTGAACAAATTCTAACCAATGACAGTAACAGGTTTGTTTTTAAGTTAGTGCATAATAAGTTGGTTATTTTTATGTTTTTTAATCAAATAAATAATAATTTAAAAATATTTTCAAAGCTAACAGCTAGCTTGAGTTTCAGCTAAAACTTTGATACCCGAAAAGTTTTGCTGTTTGTTGCTCTAAACATTCCTTCTAACTATAGAGTTAGCCATACGTGTTGTTTTTTTAAGTTACTTGGAGTTGTTAGTTTTGTCTGTTTTGCCAATATACAGTTTTGAATCAAACAACCCAATCATATTTCAAAATATTGTGCTGAATTTTAACAGATAGCTAAAGTTAAGGATGAGCTAAAGCTTTAGCAGTTAGCACCTTCTAAACTAGCTGATTTAAACTAATGATAAAGAGTTAGTTACAGGTTTGTTTTTAAGTTAGTTCATAAGAAGTTATTTGTATTTTTTAAATCAAATAAATCATAATTTCAAATTATTCTCAAGTTTAACAGCTAGCTAAAGCAACTTAAGTTTCAGCTAAAACTTTTATACCAGAAATTAGCTGAAGTTTTGCTGTTTGATGAAGTAAAGTTACAACTTTAGCAATTAGCATGCACTAAACTTTCGTTCTAACTAATGCTAAATAGTTAGCTATAGTTTTTTAAGTTAGTTGAAAGTTTAGCTGTTTGCCAAAACACAGTTTTGAAACAAATTATTGCATTTTAATGGATAACTAGGCTAAAACATTAACACCAAAATGTGGCTAAACTTTTGCTATTTGTTAAAGTATAGCTAAACCTTGAGCAATTAGCAATTGCTAAAATTGGACTAATTGTTTACCTAGTGTAGAATTAGTTAGTTATAAATAAGTTAGTTTATTCCAACTTCAAATATAGTTTGAAATAAAACTGTGATTTTAAGACATTATGCTGAAAGTGGACAAATAGCTAAAACTATTTGCTAAGGTTTTAGCGAAAACATTGGCAACAAAATTAGCTACTTTATCTACATGCTAAAAATCATCTGAACTTCAATAGCATCAGCAAATTATTTTTGCTAAAGATGAGAATTCAATACTTGGGTTTGGTTTTTAGTTCTTTTTGTAATACTCTACAAAAATATGTTTTTTTTTTATTTTAACACTTCAATTCTAAAGAGCAGGTCAAAGTTAGCTAAGAACAGTTATTTTTTAAAAACAATTTTTCAGTAAAGTATTTTAACACTTTCAAATTTGGTATTCACAGCACAAACAAGAATCATTAAATGATGGTTAAATATTAACAGCCTGAGATGTCCCTGTGTTGGAGAAGTTTCCATATTTTATCCGTTCATCTTTGTTCTTCAATGATGCTGATTTGGAGACACAGTATGAGTGATCACATAGGTTAACTTCTGAAAATATATATTTTTTTTTTCTTCAAAAGAAGGTTGAAGGTTCAGCCCCAGAAATAACTGGAGCATCATCAGAAACTGCCTCATAAATGCTTTAAAACATTTATACACAAGGTCTAATTCCTCCTAGTTGGACCTCATTTCAGGAGTTTATCTGAGAGACGATCATTCCTGTTTCCACTCGGTTTGGTGGTTCTGCTACAGAAGTTTGCTCTGAAATGAAACAGCAGATGTCTTGAATGAGCATTTGTGTAAAGTCCCTCCGTCATATTGGGCCGTTGCTTTCAGCTCCACTCCCTCAACATCCTGTAGGGCAGGGGGATTTCCACTCCTTCAGTGAAGACTAACGCTCAGCTTAAAAAGCAAAAACAGGACCGCTAAAGGCTGAAGAGCTTATTTTTGGCAAATTCTACAAGCAGAGATCTTCCTCCACATGACAGAATACTGTGTGGTAGACCTCCTCATGCAAAATTCAACAGTTTTCCCTGTTCGTCTCAGAATCCATCTGCTTCAGTAGGTTCATTTCTCGGTCAGCAGAGTGAAGGCTGTTTCAGATGAAGCAGAGGGACTGACAAACCAGAACCAGACTGGTTCTGGAGAGCAGAAAATGGCTGACTGGAGCAGAATGTGTGCAAGATCTCAGAAGAAGGCTTCAACTTCAAGGGTTTCAAAGGACTGTGAAGATTTAAAGTGCATTAAAGTTAATAAACCTGCTTTTTTATTCCCTTATTTTTTTTAAGTGATTTCATAATTTTATTGTTAAACTTGAAAAAAAATAATGTATTACCTAATAAAATAAGAAACTCTGTTACTTTTGTTTTTTTGGTCATTAGTCACCAAATCCATCTGAAGGTTTTAGTTGCTGCTACACAATAAACAAATCCTCAATTCAATCAATACAATAAAGTCAGATTTTCCAAAACTAAAATGTTACCTGACCATCCGTCCGTCCGTCCATCCAACCATCCATCCATCCAACCATCCGTTCGTCCATCCGTCCAACCATCCATCCATCCAACCATCCGTTCGTCCATCCAACCATCCATCCATCCAACCATCCGTCCGTCCGTCCATCCAACCATCCATCCATCCAACCATCCGTTCGTCCATCCGTCCGTCCATCCATCCAACCATCTGTTCGTCCATCCATCCATCCATCCATCCAACCATCCAACCATCCGTTCGTCCATCCGTCCGTCCATCCATCCAACCATCCGTCCGTCCGTCCATCCAACCATCCATCCATCCAACCATCCGTTCGTCCATCCGTCCAACCATCCGTTCGTCCATCCGTCCAACCATCCATCCATCCAACCATCTGTTCGTCCATCCAACCATCCATCCATCCATCCAACCATCCAACCAACCGTCCGTCCGTCCATCCAACCAACCATCCGTCCGTCCATCCAACCAACCATCCATCCATCCATCCGTCCAACCAACCAACCAACCATCCAACCAACCAACCATCCGTCCATCCAACCAACCATCCATCCATCCAACCAACCAACCATCCATCCATCCATCCAACCAACCATCCATCCGTCCGTCCATCCATCTGTCCGTCCATCCAACCAACCAACCAACCAACCATCCGTCCGTCCGTCCGTCCAACCATCCATCCAACAAACCATCCGTCCATCCAACCATCCGTCCAACCAACCATCCAACCATCCATCCATCCACACAGTTTAACACAGCTTAAAAATGTTTTTTTTTTATTAAAAGAAGCATCTTTTATAATGTTTAAAACATATTGATGAAAAGGCCAAAAGCAGAACTGGAGTTTGTTGAAATGGAGATAAAACTCTGGTTTTCTGATTGGAGGAAGGTGATAAAACAGCCAGCACTGCACACAGAACCACTATATTCATTTTATTCCTTTTAATGACAACATTCATCAGAACTGAGCTGACATAGTTTGTTTTATATATTTTATTTGGTGGGGCTTGATGAGGACAGTGTGGGGCAAACAGAAAAGTGAAGTCCATGCAGAGGTTTTTCCTTTATCTCGAAGTTTTCTATCTCATCTAGATGGATGGTTCTACAGTCGGTTCTGAGCGTGTCAACGGCGGTCGGCCAAACTTCAACCTTTGGCCTTAAAAAGCAAAAACGAAAACCAAACACAGTCTCGTTGATGACGGCTACCAGGCGTGAATGAAGCCGTAGTTAAATCCGAATACTGCAGCATTCATCATCACATTCTGAAAATAACACAAAACAAAACTTCTATTTGAGCCGTTTTTATAAATAAGACAAAAATCAGAGGATGCCCCGGAGTCGGAGGTCATCAACAACATAACGAGCAGGAAAGTCATGGATGTCTGCAAACTTCCACAGCCGCATGTGTGCTCATGAGGGAATGCATGTGTTGGTCTACGCGGCTGGCATTCGCTACGGTTGGATCTGGGAACGCTGGAGGGAAAAAAAAAGAAAAAAAAAAAAGGGGGAGCCGTTGGTATTTTGGTTGTTTCTTTGCCTCCGTGGAGCGTCATGGCGTTGCTGGATGGATGGGGAGCAGGCTGCCGAATTTGAAATGCTGGATCACAGGGAACTTCTCCAGACACTGCAAACAGAACGGAGAAAGGAGACGGTTCAGCACCAGCAGCTCAAAGCGCTCCTCATGGAGGAGAGAACATGTTAAAAGGCATGAAAGGGTTTTCTATAGGAAGTTCCCATTCCTTCCCCCAGCACCTCAAAACCAGAAGACCATGTTGGGCTCACAAAATATATCAGAGCTCCCAACGCTCCAGTTTCCCTTCATATCCGACCTGGTTCCGAATCCAAGGGACCGGAACCAACAGCTCCCAGCGTTAAACTGACCATCCGGCCAGAACGACGATTGTTTGGGACTCTACCTGCTCTATCCCAGCGGTTCTGGTGATGAGAGCTGATGGATCGTGGTTCTGAGATTTTTATTCATCTTTTAGTTTGCTTTTTTGTGATATTCCTTATTCTGAATGTCCTTTTTTTAATGTTTTTTTCTATTTTTTTTTTGCTCTCCAATTGTGTCGTTTCTATTCTACTGTAAAGCCCTTTGTGATTAATATCCTTTAAAAGCTGCTTTAGTAGTTCATAAAATTAAATAATGTTTCCAGCTGCAGTTTGTAGAGTAAAATTAGGGTTCAGGGGCCCCATTTATACAGTTTGCTTACACTGAATAGGGGTCTGAAAATTGCATAAATTACTTTCCACACAAACTTTGTGATTAATAGAAGAAAAAAAAACGTGACGAAAAAATGTGCGTAGCTTTAATCACATTAAGGACCTCGCTGCTTACGCACATTTTGGACACAGAGGACATCGACAGTGCAGCCGGTGAGACGCAAACATGGAGAATTTAAGCCACACTTTCAGACTGTAGAGCTTCACACACAACTGCAAATTATGGTGGAAAATAAGTATTTGGTCAATAATAAAAGTTCCACTCAATACTTTCTTATATACCCTTGGTTGGCAATGACAGAGGTCAAAGGTCACCTGTAGGTCTTCACACACTGTAGCTGCTATTTTGGCCCATTCCTCCATGCAGATCTTCTTTAGAGCTGGGATGTTTTGGGACTTTCATCTCCCTCCACAGATTCTCTACAGGATTGAGGTCTGGAGACTGGCTAGGCCGCTCAAGGACCTTGAAATGCTTTTTACGTAGCCACTCCTTCGTTGCCTAGGCGACGTGTTTGGGATCATTGTCATGCTGGAAGATCCAGACACGTTTCATCTTCAACGCTCTCACTGATGGAAGGAGGTTTTTGTCCATAATCTCACCATACATGGCCCCATTCATTCGTTCCTTAACACGGATCAGTCGTCCTGTCCCCTTTGCAGAAAAACAGCTCCACAGCATAATGCTTCCACCCCCATGCATCACAGTAGGTATGGTGTCCTTTGGATGGAACTCAGCATTCTTTCTCCTTCAAAACCGACAAGTAGAGTTTTAACCAAAAAGTTCTATTTTGGTTTCATCTGACCACATGACATTCTCCCAATCCTCTTCTGGATCATCCAGATGCTCTCTAGCAAACTTCAGACGGGCCTGGACATGTACTGGCTTAAGCAGGGGGACCTTTGGAGCGCTGCAGGATGTGAGTCCCTGGCGGCGAAGTGTGTTACTGATGGGAGCCTTTGTTACTTTGCTCCCAGCTCTCTGCAGCTCATTCACTAGGTCCCCCCCGTGTGGTTCTGGGATCTTTGCTCACTGTTATTGTGATCGTTTTGATCCCACAGGGTGAGATCTTACATGGAGCCCCAGATTGAGGGAGATCATCAGTGGTCTTGTATGCCTTCCATTTTCTAATATTTGCTCCAACAGTTGATTTCTTCACACCAAGCTGCTTACCTATTGCAGATTCAGTCTTCCCAGCCTGGTGCAGGTCTACAATTTGGTTTCTGGTGTCCTTTGACAGCTCTCTGGTCTTGGCCATAGTGGAGTTTGGAGAGTGACTGTTTGAAGCTGTGGACAGGTGTCTTTTATACTGATAACGAGTTCAAACGGGTGTCATTAATACAGGTAACTAGTGGAAGACAGAGGAGCCTCTTTTAAATTCTTTAAAAATCAGACCATGTGATTTTTTTTCTCATTTTGTCTCTCATAGTTGACGTGTACCTATGATGTAAATTACAGGCCTCTCTCATCTTTTTAAGTGGGAGAACTTGCACAATTGGTGGCTGAATAAATACTTTTTTACCCTGTGTGTCTTCAGATTATACAGCAATTGCACTTATTGGTGCATTAATCCTGCAGTGACTCTCCTGCATAATGCTGCATCAATGGATGCTCTGATGCTCAGTGAAGATCAGCCAGTGGCAGCATCAGGATGGGGGGAGCCGATGCAGATTCCCTAAAGCAGTCCTATTAGCTCTATGTGCTGAACTGGGCCGGTGTTAGATTTACTGACCCAACGGAACTGTGCGTGAAGCACTTTTGGCTGAAAAGCGCTAAATAGATAAACCTTGATTGATTGATCGCAATAAAACATTTTTCCGTGCCTCCAAGGAAGCAGTCTATGCAGAATATTCACCTGACACTTTGCATCGACCGTTTATGGCAGAAAGTGGGTGTGTAGGAAGCGGGATATGATCCAGAATCACCTGAGCACATTTCTAGGGAAACTGGGATTCATAAAGCAGGAATTGTGCAGCTGCGCAAACTCAAAGTTTTATACATCGGAAAACTTCTTTAATAGTTTCATAAATGAGGCCCCTGGTGTTTTTGCCCCTTTGTCAGGTGATAACGCTGCAGTTTTAGTCCTTTTGAACAGACTTTTCAGATATGAAAGTGTCTCATCGACAGTCGGACCATTTCTTACCGACCAATCATCAGGGAGACGTTTTGTACAGACTTAAACGGATGATGTGAAGTAATTTCAAACTCAACTGGCTCAAACTGGAGGTCAGAGCAACAATAAATTTAAAGATTGAATACAAAAGGGTTCAGATTATGTAAGATTTAAAAAACCAAAAGATCTAATTTAAAACGGGCTGTCCATTATAGGTGGACACAACATTGATCCAAAGGGCCAAAACTAAACGCAAAAGCAGCCAAAGTCCATGAAAAACTTAGAATTAGCGTCAGAAAGCCTGAAAAATTGTTAATCAAGATAATTTTTTGAGATTAAAAGACAGTCTGACCGCTTTAAAGGAAAATATAAAGAAATGTGGCCTGGATCGGGTCTCGTTAACACGAGCCCAGCATGTTAACCCGGACCTGTGGCCAGCGTTGCTGGTCTCACTCGTCTTTCACTTCGACCGCTTTCAAATGGTCTGCGGAGCAGCCCAGAGGAGACTCTTTGTGTGGACTGCCACAGACCCATTTTTATTGGGGAGCAGCAGTGGGGGTCTGGTGGCGGCCGTGGGGGCGGTGAGGCTCGGCGGCAGTATTGAACGCTCGGTCTGTCTGTGCGGTGACACTGTAGGTCATGATCATCGAGGCAGAACTGGGTGGAGAAGCACGCCTCAGAGAGCCTCTGGCTCAACTGATATTTGATCAATGTTATGTTTGTAAAATCAAAGGGTTTATTCTCAGAAACAGTAAATAATATCCTAAAAGATCAAACTGCCCATAATTTGGTCATTCTTAAAAAAAAAAAAAAAATTCTAATTTAATAAAGTCAAACAAAAAGAATATTCTAACCAGATTCTCAAAGCTGCTGGATATTGATACTGATTTAAAAACATAAAAAATAAATAAAAAAAATCAATCTGCTTTGTGTTTAAATTTTAGCATCTAAGAGTTTTAGATTAGCTTGTTGTGATTACAGATCTTAACTTAAATAAAATATTTCCAAAAATGAATTTAAGCTCTTTATAAAACTGGTTTAGACAAAAGCCGATATTGTTATTAATCACAGAATGGCAAATCATTTCCTAACTGACTTAGCTTCAGGTTAATTGTTAGCCTAGCTAAAAACGTAGCGTATCCTGCCTGCTACAAGTAAATAAGTTTTATAATTTAGGCTCACTTTTTTGAGATGAATAAGAAAGCTAAACATAACTCATTAATTTAAAAAAAAGATACTAGAAGCTAATTTTACTGCTCATTGTTTATATTAGTTTTTAGCATCTAACATTTTTATCATATCTTAATTGTCTGTTAAAAGACTGAAAAAAACAATCTAAAAATATATTAGCAGTGTACTCTAGCTCTGGCTTCAAAATAATTTATAGAAAATGTCCCGACAGCGGCTGACACAGTTGCTAGTTACAACAAAGCTAACTTATACCAATTTTGTTAGCTTCACTTTAATGGATAGCCTAGCTAATAACTTGGCTAATAGCTAAGCTTTTGAAGCAGCAAGCACTAAATTGTGGTATTTTCAACAGGTTATACAACAGCTATATATAATTCACAAAAGCAAAAAAGGCAACCAAAGCAAAAGTTATAGAAATTCTGGCCATTACACGCTTAGTCTTTGGCACCTAACATACTTTTAGCTCAGTTAGATGTAATTTGAGGGATCTAAACTCTAGCAGGTGTTAAACTGCGTTTGTACATCTGCATTGAGCTGCTAATAAACCGTTACAATTCATCTAAGGCTTAAAAGTTTATAGTCTTAGCTATTAGCTCAGCTTTTCTTAGCAGCTACAAGTGCAGAATCTTATTTTGTGACACACTGACTTATTCGGGTTAGTGATAAAACTATGACATTTTTGAAGGTAAAAATTGTAAACAAAGCTACAGTTATATAAATTCTATGAATTGCTAGCTTAGTTGATGTAGTTTAAGGTTTTTCTACTCCAAATACCAGGTTTACATTACTTATGGCTAATCAGTAGCTTAGCTACTAGCTCAGTTCATTTTAGCAGCTACAAGTACACATCTCTATATTTTTAACGTTTTTTTTTTTTTTATATAGACTGCCTATTTCAAGTTGATTTTAAAGCTATACTTAACCACGAATGCATAAACGCTAAACAAATCTAGAGTTACATAAATTCTGGGATGGAATAGGTTTTGGCATTAAACATACCATTAGCTTTGATAGATAGATTTAATTAATTAACTTGTAAAGAACATACTTTAAACAAATTTTCCACATCTGCAACTTACGTCAGCTTTACTTTCAAAAGAACTTTATAAAAAAATCATTATGGAAAATTTTGTTGCAAATCACACCATGGCTTCCTGTTGCTATTTACGTCAAGCTGCTTATTAGCCTAGCAAAGAGTTCAGCATAACTTAGCAGCCACTGGTACGGGATTTTAATATTCTCTACGATATGCTCTGTTCAACAGAAGAAAAAGACATTTTTATTTAAATCTCCAACATGGTTTTAGCCTAATTTGACTTTATATGGGCAACCTTGAGAAATACTATATATCGACTAAATATCGATACGCAGATAAATTGCATATTTTGTCACGATAAGGAATTGAGATTCAAAAGCAATGTATTGTTTTTTTGAATGGAACCTTTAATGATGACAGTAATTTTTGTAGTAAAATTAAAGGTATAACTGGTAGTTTGTGGTTGTTTTCACCTTCTTTGTTCGAGTGGATCGACTAGATCTAGAAATAAAACTGGATGTGTTAAAGTATGAAAGCTGGGACAGTTTTCCTACAGTTAAATTCAGTTTTTAATATAACACTATCACAATATATCGTACCCCCCCGTATTGTGATACATATCACCAGATTCTTGCCAATACACACCCCTAAGAAATGCCATTAAATATTCAAAAATCTGAATTAATCTTCTGTTAGCTCCTTAACCTCTAGCTACGCCTGTTTCCAGAAGCACTGGTTCATTTACACAGTTGTATGAATAAATATTTTTTCTTTGGAAAGCTATACGGAAAAGAACCAGGAGGAGTTTCTGGAGTTAAACTGAGACACGTGTTCTGATTCCGTTTCTGTGATTTCGAAACAACAGGAAGAGTGACAGCGGCATCATGTTAACTTGTAGTAAAGCAGGCTAAAATAAGCTAATAACAGCAAAGTTCTTCTTCCATTATTTCTACGTGAACTCCCGGCAGACTGAGAACTTTGGTCTTCCTCGGTCTACAGCTCAGCCCCAAACCTTGTGTGGGGCCCGGCAGAGGGAGAGAGGAATGCGAGTCTGCTGACGGTTGCTTCAGGCTGGGAGGAAGGTCGAACAGGGGGAGGGAGGATTTAATGAAGGGAGCGGAGAGGGGAGAAGGGGGGAAGGGAAGGGAAAGGCAGACAGCTTGGCCCCTCAGCTCTTTGGGAAGACTTGCAGGCTGCTCTGGAAAACACAGGATGTGGGCATTGCAGGCGGGGAGAACGGGCTTAGACAGCCCCCCTATCCCACCCCCCCAACCGCCCACACACACACATCCATCCATTCTCTCCATTCCTGCCTTAACCCTTTCCTGCCTCTCGCCTCCACAGCCCAAACAACCAGTCTGTCTGGGTGTTTTCACTCGGAGGGATCCTGTTTCTCCGGCTGCTTTCGGGAACGTGAAAAAGGCCAGAAGCTCCTCAACCGCACAACAACCAAGTCCTTTAAACACAGCTACCTTCTTTCCTGCTGGTTGTTGTGAATAAGATCCACTAAATGTATCTGCTTAGATCCCAGTAAAAGAAAAATAAGAACTTCAACAAAGGTGGATTTCAACAACCCGTTTATCAGGTCGTGTATGTTTCAAATAGAAGCAGATACGAGAAAGTTTTGTTCATTTTAAACAGCAAATATTTTAATCGATTCTCCCCGCCGAAGGCTACACACGGCGATGACGTTTTAAGTAACCCAAAACGGGGTTTCATTTGAAAATGGGTTGCAGAGTGATAAATTCACAAAAACGCTGAGGTATTAGCCCAACTCCTAATCTGACCTATAACCCTGATGGGTGTCATACGCAACAACAACAATGGCAGATTACGTGTTTGTGCTGCAGCTGCAAAAAGTTCTACAAAAGACTCCACTCGCCCTTTATTGTTCACCATTCTTGTTTTCTTGTCGTTTTCCCCGCTAACCTCGTGTGGAAGCTTTAAGCGCATGTCCCATCCTCGCCACCTACAGGTCTCAGGGAGGTAAAAATTGCGTTTTAGGGCATTCTTGGTGTTTTTGAAACGGACAAACTGTTTTAGAAAAAAAATAAAAAACACGATCCTGTGTGGGCGGGGCCTTAGAAAATGATTTATTCCCTTTCTGAATATTTCATTTTTTATTTAAAAAGGCAAATTAAAGGGCCCTGTGAACTTGGTGATTTGATTCTAAGAATTATATTTAAAGTAGGTGCTGTCAGACGATTAAACATTTTAATCTAATTAATCACAGGGTAGCTGTGAATTGATCACGATTAATCGCAATTAATTAACATTCCTAAATATGACTAAAAAAGTAAAATTTCCAGTGTAAATAAAAGGACAAAACTGGAAGTTTTTGGTCTTTTTTTAAGGAAATACAGGAAAGATCCATGAAAGTTTTGTTTTGAAGTCCACCATCACATTTAACCGAACCGACTGAATGCTCGTCTGTTGTTCTTATCAAAGCGACCAACAGCACAAGACATAATTGAGTCTCTTTCTGCACACTACACGCGCAGCATAGCAGGGAGTGACGTAGGCCGATAATCCCTAAAGCCTACTTTATGCTTCTCCGTCTGCGGAGAGAGACGTTCACATGGAACCACGGATGCAGTTCTGGTCTTCCATGCAGTTTCCGTGACGAGCGAGGTATTAGCATGGGTCACTCTGTGCATGCGTAAATATAATCTATCGCCTTAATTCAACAAATTAAATTGACCTGGGTTAATTTTGACAGCCCTAATTTAAAGACTTACAAAAGGAATCCTACGGAAAAGAGAAATGTTCCTAGAGATATCTACTTCATCTGGCTCTTTGATCAGTTACAAACTATTTATGATCAAATCTATCTGTGGCTTGCATATTAATATTTCCATAATTTAATGACTAAAATAAAAACTTTTTACTTGACAACCATTAGGTTTCTTTGGACATACAAATTTTATAAAGTTCCTCCGCTTTTTTAATCCAAAGATCAGTCAGTAAATATATATGACGCAAAAGACGTGTGGCCGATGTGATGCACAATCAACCAGGGATTGGGTAAACAGTTATGGTGCGTTCCATTTAGTTCCACGTCTCACCCGAGTAAACAGCATTCCAGTTAACATAGTCGGATAAGTCGGAATGACAATATGGTGACGCCCAGGTACCCATTGTTGGTAGAACCTCTATAAACATCGTCTTAAGCTGTACTTTCCACATGCAAACACTGATCCACTCTTACTAGTGTGTCCTGTAAAATTTAACACGTTTACAGCCCAACTTGCTGTTGTTGAAGCAAAGAGCGGCCATATTGAAACTCAAAGTCGGAGCAAAAAGAAAAGAAAAAAAATCTCAGATTTTGAATGGGAAGTCCGACTTTGGAATTTCCGAGTTCCGACTAAAACTGGAACGCACCATCATAAGCCAGAAAGGACTGACCCTGATTGTAGTGCCACCTATAGGTAGGCCCAGGTAATGACAGAAATCGGACACAAATATATGCACCAATTAGGACGATGATTGAAAGCTTAAATTATTGTTTCATCAAAAACAAATATTAAAAAAAAAACATTTGTTTATGCGCACTTTTAAACAGGATCTTCTAAAAACGTAGACTGGCAGGCTTTGAATCACAACATGACAACAGACACTAGTTTGTTTCACTCCTACAGGATAATTCAATGGACTCGACTTGCAGTAAATAGCATTTATGTTCTTTCTTCAGGTCATATATTGACTCATTGCTCATGGTGTTACTTGGAAATTCAAAACAAACTCAAGCTACGTGGTATGAGAAAAATCACATCTTTTTAACCACAGATCAGCGAAATCTATTTAGTAAAGATATTTACTGGTTTGATATTCAAATGCAGGGAATTCATTCCTTTCTACTTCTACTATTAAGCACTTGCATGAAGAAAACATTAAACATTCAGGTTAGATTTTTTCTTTTTTTGTTGCTTCCATTGCCTTATTTATGTGCAGTTGGAGGAAATGTTTAAGTGATGAACTTTTCCAGACTTTTTCCCCCTCATCAGTTAGAAGCCGTGAACTTCAGAAAGCCGTTTTTGCAGGATTGAGCAATTTAAAAAAAACAAAATTTGCCTCTTTTTTTTTGCAAAGCTAAACTCTTTAGAGCCAAAAAACATTTCCGAGAAATCGGAGCACCGACCCAGGAACTCTGGAGGTGTCTTGTAACAACTGGAATGTTGGAGCGTTTGGGTCCTGATTTCCATGGCTAAAGCCGGTTCCAGTGTGTATTCCAGATATTCCATCAGAACAAGATCTTTATATATTAGATGTCAGTTTGTTACCAAAGGGTTTGTCATGTTCTTCCCCAATGATGCTGGTGTTAACAGGCCACGGCTTTTCAAAATTGCTGCTGTAACTATTACCTTAAGGCCCAGTGATGAATATTAATACCTATGTATGTAATGCACCACCTACATATAAACTGAGCTCCGCATCCAGCAGAAAGCAGGATTGGTTTCTTTTTTTGGCTCCCCACCAAAGCTTTTGTCAGCCTGATGAGTCATTAAAGGCTCATTGGTGGAGATGAAGGAGGGACAATCATCTGTTTTACCTCTGCTTTGTACATCCTGATCAGGCCTTGGTTGACTTTAGACCAGGAAGGAACGGCACTGATGTTCCACAGCTGGTTGGAGTGCTCAGCAAACGGACCCGTCTTCATCTGCAGACCAAAGAAGTGAAGATGAGCTGATAAAATGTCAAAGAAACTCTGAAGAAACTTTTCAGAGCTAAAAAGTTAAAAGTATTTGTTCGCATATATATATATATATATATATATATATATATATATATATATATATATATATATATATATATATATATATATTTCGTAGCACTGTGTGCCGATGATGAAATCTGATACAAACCGTGAAATATGCTAAGAAACATTTTATACCAGCAAATTTAACTGCTTTCTGTATCAGCTGTACCGATTTTGGACAATAATCCCCGACTTGCGTTTTGGCATTTCAAACTGGGAGATGAGATCCGACTTCCGAGTCCAAAGAACATATCAGGAATCCAAACAATTAGCTTTGGATGTTTATGTTGTTTAATCTGCAGTTATAAATCAGCTTTGTATGTTTAAGTTCTATAATTCAGAGCTTTTTCTCAATATTACACAGAGTGTTAAATAAAACAACATTAGAGATAGCGTGTAAAAGTTAGCATTTAGCATGTTCAGAAAGGTTGTCTCAGTTTATATCACAATAACAGTTAATGTGGAGGCTGTTTAATGTTCAGTTACAAATCAGTACTATATTTCTCTTCCATGACATTCGCCTTTTCTGATTTAAGACACAAAATGATCAGTAAATTTGAAGTTATGTTGCATATGTTAGCATGCTAATGCTAAAAGCTCAACATATTGAGTTGGATCAGGCCGTTTATTATGACCCTGTTCCTACTTACAGGGGTTTTGTTTCAAGAGAAACCGGTCAAATGGACCGCTTAGTGAATGAGGAATTACGGTTTAAATGTAAGATGACCATAAATCAGCTGAGTTAAGTGGGTTATTAAGATAGCAAGTGATTAAACCATTCGGTGGTCAACTCTGGACACAACTTTCAAAAGATCACCTTACACAATGTTGTTGCATAGAGACAACATTTTGCTTTAGTAATTGTTTTCCATTTGAGATTTTATTCAAAGGATTTTTCTTTTTTTTTCTTTTGAAATATACTGGAATTAATAAGATTTTCTTGTTATAATTTTGATGAAGCAGAGCAAAATTACTTCAACGAAGGGATAAATAAACTTTTTAAACTAAAATCCTGGTTTTTATTTCTTCTAACTAACTCAGAACCATGCCAAACTAAATCATTTCTATTAAACTTAAGGGGAAAAAAAGTGTTATTACAATGTAGAATGTACTGACCACTTTAGTGATCTGTACCTGCTGCTCTGTTATGCAGAACCGTTGTGATCCCCCCCCCAAAAAAAATGTTCAAACATCAACATTTTCCTTGTAAATGAATCACAGCTATGAAGAACGGTCTCAAACTGCATAAAAAGGAGCCAAAGTCCAAAGAAAAACTTGGAAAGACGTACAGAGAGCCTGGAGAACTGATCAAGACGGCTTTAGAAAGTTAAAGGAAAGTCTGGTGCTTTGGGAGGAAAACTTCAACAATGAATCTATAAGAACAAAGAACTATTTACAAGTCAACAAAACAATCCCTTCTAGAACCATCATGACACAGAAGGAGCTTATAGATGGATAAATAAACGTTGAATTTATGAAGGTCTGAATGAAGAACCGAGGATTGTGCTCGGTTTTCCCGGCAGATTCCCCGGAGAGGCTGAGCAACCCGAATCCAGACCCTGGGGCATCAATCTTAGGGAGGAAAAAAAAAATAAAAAAATTTTCCATCCCGCCCCGGCCTAACACTGCCTCAGACACTTTCCAGGGCCTCGCATGAGAAGACGGGGGGGGAGGGCAGGGCGGAAAGCAGGGGGGAGGGACGGCCCGTATTCCCTGGAGGAAGGAGTGATTCACAGCAGCATGTGGGGAAGGAAGTGACTCATGTTTGGGGCTCGCACACAAGCCCTGTGTCTGACGTAAAACAATATTTAAAAAAAGAGAGAAATAAGAGCGTGAGTTTTAAACGTCCACACGTGTAGACGGCAGGAGAGAAATCCTGGGCGTGTTTTACGCTTCCAGAGACCCGGCCGGCCGGCCGCTCGCACACTCGCACGCACGCACGCACGCACGCTCGCACGCACGCACGCACGCACGCACGCACGCACGGCGGCGAACAAAGCTGGAAGTTTGGACCGGAAAAACAAAACAAAACAAAAAAAGTGCCTCCGTGTGTGTCATCACCGCTTCCTGGCAATGGAGGCTTTCAAATTCCTTAAGCTCCACTTTAACAATAAATAGTGTTGTTGCTATGGTTACCAGCTCCGAACTAAAACCCGATAAATGGAGCAGAAGCCGAGTTAATCGTAAGTTGAGTTTGACTGTTGGACACATCTGCTGCTCCGGAGAACGAAATGCAGGTTTCAATGGCCTGATTGATCAAAAACCGTCTAAAATTTAGGCCTGTTCCATCTTGGGTTCCTCATGATTTCGATTCGATTATAAAACGATTATTTTTGTTTCATATTTTTTTCCCATTTAGAGTTTTTTCTTCATTCCTTCCATGGCTAATTTCTACTCTTAAATCCATTCGGTTTCCATTAATTGAAGCATCCAAACTGTCTTTTGTTCATGTCAAACCACGAATAAAACCAACATATGTCAAAAATATGTTTCCTAATCATATCAAGGTCATATTTTCTATGAATGCTAAAGGAAATGTTTTTTGGCAATTAAAATATAATATAAGATGCCCCTATTTTGAGGAGAGGAAACTTGGTCCAATCCTTAAACACATCAATCATTTTCTGTTTACTTAAAGAAAACTTTTGATTTTAACATATTTAAATTATTCCTGCTCTATGTGGTTAAAAAGAAAAAATAAATAAACTTCAGATCAGCTTTTACAAGTCAACCATTACAGAAATGACTAGAAATAATTAATCTTCTATATTAGAAAATAAACCTATAAACAAAAATAGCTCCCGTTTTATAGGACAAAAACTACACAAAAATCTGAAATGATATTCGGAGAAAATTAGTATAATTTTCACTTCAAAAGTAATAGAAAATAAAAAGCAGGATTCTCCCAAAGACATTTAAAGTTTATAATCCAGTCTTTGTGTTTTTCTTTGCCGTCAGTTTAACACAGAACTGTAACTTTTCAGCGTTTTCATGGTTTTTGCGTCAGATTGACCAATGGGGATGTTTTCCACCTGTCATACACAGAAACCAATCTACCAGCTATGAGTACGCTGCTCTCTGCCACATATTATGGGATGGAATGAAGGACATTTCCTTCCTGTTTGAGACTTAAAGCTCCACTGGGGCTGACGTCTGGTAAACAGGAGCTGCAGCTCGGGGAGGACGCCTCGGACAGCACCGATAAAGTGGAACATGTTGCTGCTAACATGATACACAACAACAAAGCTAAATATTTGCTGCATTCTGTAAATTTCACGCTGCATGGCTGAAACACTAGAGGCATTCATGTTTTTGCCGGTCTGTCCCCTAAAAATGTCCGACTGACTTTTATGGTTTTCTCATTTAATTATTCTGAAAAATAATCGATTTTTCAACACTTTTGAATCCCTATCGATTTGACACGTTTCACATCGGAATGAATCGATTCATGGTGAACCGGCGCGCCCCTACTGAAATTGCAAAGTTTTTGGTAGAACATCGGAAAAACAAATCACTGGTGAAAGTCCGGTACCAGAACTCATCTCCTTCTATCCACATCCACATGTTCCAAAGCAAACAAATGGAAATGAAACTGCACATATTTGAAAGGTCTGTATCAGGGGTCGCGTTGACCAAATATTTTCCGTATTTGACCGTTATTTTTATGGTGCGCATTATAAAAAAATCTGAAGGCCGTCGGTCATTCTGACAGATTGCAATTCACATCCCTGACCACTAGGTGTAGCTGTGCAAATATTTTCAAAGGAGACATCACCTGTTACTAAAGTGAATAACTATCATAGTCTTTCACGCTTTTAAAATAAATTCTAGTCAAAAACATTTTTTTAAAGGTGCTTTTCTGACCCATTCAGTAAAACCCGTATTGTCTCGCGAGAGTGCACGCGGTATTTCGGCGTCTCCATATGTTTATTATAATAATGCAAATGCGGATTGCGTTGATTGGTCGTAGGAAGGAGGGGGGATGACGCTCCACTGCAACGCTCTCCAAAAACCCAACACGGCGCACGTTATGAATGAACCCGACCTCGCCGCGACCTACGGAATCCAGCCGTTTATGAAGGAGCCCGACTCGGAACCAGAGCTGGAAAGTGAAGATGTCGAACAGATGGAAGGACGTCTACAGCGAGATGTATCGGGATGGTAAAGGCAACCGTTTGATCAAGAACATGATAAAACGCTTGTTGTTAGTTTCTACAAAATAGGTTTGCCTTCTTATAAAGTCGATTATTACAATAACAGCGATGTAGTCTTCTTCAGTAATGGGGGCGGGGCTCGGCTGAGAGGGGCGGGGCGAGCTCCAGCAGCATTGGTCTGCTTTGTTCATAAATGGTAAAATCCTGCCGTTTTGACGTAATACCGGCACAGAAATCAAAATCAGGTTTTTGAGGGCGCATGCAGGTGAAGGTGGTTAGAGAAGCCAATGGTAAACAAATGCTGGACTTTTGAATATTGGCTTACTGCCCAGTGTAAAACAATTAGGAAACCATATTATACATGTTTTCATATGGAAAAAAAATGAAAGATTCAGGTGATGACGCCTTTCAACTTTACACACAGAGTTCAGGTAACTAAATCAAAAGATTCCTATGAGAGCTTCTGAAAATCATCTCAGACATGAACACTGTACTCGATGGCGACAGCACGTCGAAGACTCTTGGAGGCTTTATAACGCGTCTGACACCTGCAGAAGCACACGCTCGTTCAGAGTCTTGCCACTTCCGATCACCTTAAAGGAGACGTATTATGCAAATTTCACTTTTTTCATCCTTTTGTGTTGGCATCTGGATCTCTGCTGCCTCTATAAACACTCCAAACGTGATTAAAAAACATCCATCTGTGTTTGTTTTTTTTGCAAACTTGTGCTTCTACAAGCCGTTTGAAAAAGTGCCTTATTGTGACGTCACAATAAGCAGAATTTGCATATAACCGCCCCTCATCTGTCAAACCCCGCCCACCCATCTCATAACAAGATGGGGGGGGCGTGGTCGGCAACAAATAATTTCTCATAAAAGTGACAGAGCCCTGTAAACAGCTCATTCTGAAAGAGACTCATACCTCGTCCACACGTAGCCCCGGTATCTCACAAAACAAAGATATTTTTCTACGGTTCGGCCCGTCATCCACACGAAAACGCAGATTTACGGCACCGAAAACTAATCTTTCTAAAAAGTTCGTCCAAAGTGAAGATTTGCGTTTTCTCCGTTTTAAGCGTTTAAGCATGTGGACAGAAATAACCGGAGTTTTAGGCTCCGCATCGTCACTTTCCACAACAATAATGCTCCGCCATCATTTGTACGACCTGTTTACCCTCAGAAACAGCATTTATGCCCTCAGAGACGTGTTGGCATCATCTATTATCCAAGCACTTTTTGTTTGCTTGTTTTTAACAAGCTCAGTTACTGCTGTATGTAGAAGTTAGAAAGTATAAAGTTACTACTGCCCCCTACAGGTTTGGCATGTCTATGAATGCGGTTAGGTGTGGACGGAGATTTTTTGGATTTTATTAAAAGGGGTGGTGAGAATATTTGTGTTTTTTTTAAAACCCGGCTACATGTGAACATGGCATGAAATTGTCTTGAACTGAGCTGGTGAGATCGCTCTGAGAGTGAAGAACTTCATTAACATGTTTTGCACAGACCATAGACCGATTATAACTCGTTTGAAAATAGGTATATCTACTTTAATTTGAGGAATTTTGTGTGATTCTAAAACTTTGAAGTAAGAGGTGGGTACTAACTAGTTACATTTACTTGAGCAACTTTTTGAAAAAAAAAAAAACTTTTAAGAGTAGTTTTGCTGCGCCGTACATTTTACTCTTACTTGAGTCATATTTCTGGCTACTCTACACACTAAATAAATTTACTGAAGAATAAACATATTTTAACCATAAATACACCAGGCACACACACAAACCTACGGTTTATTAAGGAGACCTCCTGTTTCTACACTAACTTTGGTTTTCTAATATATAGTAAACACCATAAATTGTAACTGGAAATACTTTTTACCTTGTTCTAAGATATATTTATTTGTTTCCAACTGAAAGTATTGGTATTATAATGAAAAGAAATGACTTAGAAAAGTGTTATTTTAGGATTTGTTATTTTGTAATTATATTATTTGTATTTTTATTTTATTTTAATCTTTAAAATACCAATAATCTTATATTTCTGTCTGTCTGATGACATCATTTTAAAAATATTAAATCAGATGTTACTCAGCACTCAAGTAAACCTTTTACAAAATACTTTTTTTAAAACTCTTACTCAAGTAATTATTAGGATGGCTACTTTTGACTTTAACTTGAGTAAAAGTATTTTGAAGTACTGCTGCTCCTAGTTAAGTACAATTTTTGGGTCCTCTGCTTGTAATTTCAATCTCTAGTGTGGCGGCTTCAACCTCCAGTTCACTCAAGGTAAAAACAGATCATGACCAGATAATTTTGATCCCGTCAGTCAAAATGAGGACAACGAAAAGGTCTAGCGCAACTTTTGATCAGTTATAATAACTACATCAACAGATCAAATGGTGGTGACAAAGAGTGATTATTAAAACCTTTTTAAAACAGTACAAGTTCAGGACAAGAGCAGCAAACAAACGGGTTTTCTGATCGCTTCAGAGGGAAGAAATCCCACAGCGTGAGCTTCTTCTGCATCACTGGTTAGGCTGCAGCGATCTGTCGGTGAAAGTCACAGACGCGCTCCAAAGCCCCCGTAACTCTTCAGCGCACTGTCAGCTCCCGGTTAGGGAGATGCTTGAAGAGCCTAAGCCCCGCCCATCTACTTCCAGTCCATGGGTCCCCTACTGTCAAAATAAATAAATAAATGACGGTGTGCACGATGGCGCAGCTGATAGAGCAGCTCACCTCACAGCTAGAAGGTCCCGGGTTCGATTACCGCCGGGGACGCTGTGGTTCTCCCGCATCATCGGCACCCACACCCCGGGTGGGGTTGGCAAAAGGGCCTTTCTGTGTGGAGTTTGCATGTTCTCCCCGTGTTCCCTTGAGCAGCTAATGTGAGCTACTCCCACAAAAACATGCACTAGTCCTGGGGCTGTATACTGCCTCCTCCTGGTCGGCCGGGGCGCCTGAAGGGTTGGGGAGGATCTGGCTGGAATAACGTGATCCTTCCACGCGCTACGTCCAGCCGGGGAAACCCCGCCCCATCAGGTGAAAAGAAGGGCCTGCTCACTCCCCAAGCATGAAGGAGGCTTGGGTTTCAGTGCGGGGTTGGAGTGTTTAGAATGATGGGACAGTTTCTCTACAGTTAAATTAAGCTTTTAATATCACAATACATAGTCTTACTAATAGTATTGCCATATATCGTACCATCCCCCCGTATTGTGATACATTGTATCACCAGATTCTTGCCAATACACATCCCTAATATTGACATATAGAAATATTGGGGTTTCTGTTGGCGTCTTGAGGGAAAAACCTTCGGCGGCACTGCAGCGGTTCATAGCGGAGTGCGAATTGGTCAGGGTGACAGACGGCTCTTTTAACTCTGAATTTCTCAGAGAAAGAAAGTATAGGCTTCCCTTTGGGTCGGGGGGGTCAGCCTCTGCTTCAAGAGGCGGAGTTCAAGTATCCTGGTGTCTCGTTCAGCTACAGGATGGTAGGATAAAGGAGGTGGATAGACAGACAGATGAGTGTACAGCCTCTGTATGATGTGGTGAAGAAGGACTTGAGCTAAAATGCAAAGTGTGTGGTAACCGGACGCAGACTTTTAGAGACAGGACGATGAGCTCATCACACGCCTTGTGACTGTGAGCAGAACAGAGTCATACAGTGGTTGCATCGTCTGCTGAAATTTGGACCCGGACCTCACAATCCAACAGAACGAGAAATGGGTCGGAGATAATCTCAAATGTGGTTTGTCAGGAGGACCTCACCAATGTTCAGGCAGTCATTAGAGACATGGATCGTCTTGTTTAAAGTTGGTACCATGATGCCAACATTAGGAAGCAGATCCCTGTAGAAAATTAGCTGTTAGCAATACACCAATAAGTAGGGCTGGGCGATAAATCGATTTACCCAATTTTCTGGTTATGAAGATTTAATTTTTGGAAAAACAAGATTTTTATTTTCCCCCACTAATGCGCTACTTGGGCTTCCAGAGTTCAGAGTGATAAGACTACCATCCTGTTTTACAAGGACACTTTACAGCTCGTTTTTAGTTGGACTTTAAATTCAGGTCAGCTCCCAGGTGGGATGATTGGAATAAAAGAAAGTTTTTGAAAATATATTCTGTCATTTGTAATTTCTTTTTTAGAAGACCGAAGAAAAAAAATCTGAGATTTTATTTTTAAGCCACATCGCCCAGCCCTACCTATAAGGTGTTGTATTGTTCTGACTGTCGGATGCTATGGTTACTGCCTGATAAAAGTGTTTCTCCATTGCTAATGCCAGCCCTTACGCCCTCTGGTGGTCATTCCCATCACTAGTCTGCATGTAGATAGGATTATTTTGAGATAAACTGTAAAATGTTTGAATAAATCACTTTACCTGTACAGGGTAAAACAGGAAAAAACAAACATGCACCGTGGAGAAAAGGAAACTGATCAACAGTTTTTGGCCAATTATATCATCAGGAGTCTGATTACATTAAACTGCTAATAAACCCTGGAAATAAATCTGTGTGTACGAGTGATGAAAATCTCCAGCCTCAACGAGAATCGACCAACAGAAACATCTTTTGGTGGCTGAGACGAGGGGAAAGGTCAGGTTATAGCAGGAGGAGGAGGAAGAAAGGTGAGGGAGGTGGACCATGTGGACTGGGAAATAGGAAAAAGGATGTAGCCACTCCACTGACGCCCACGCCGACTTTCCTCCCCTCCTTTTTCCTCCAAAATTCCCAAAACAAAGCGCACAGTTCCTGCTCTGGCAGACTACCAACACAATCCATCTGCCCACAAACAGACACAAAGTCCAGCTGCGTCCCAGCCATTTATTTCCACCATCTGAATCTGTAGAAAGTTCACAATGAAAATGTAAAAAATTCATATTAAAATCAGTATAATAAAACATGAACTGAGTTAAACTTAGATATATATAGATATACATATATATCTATATATATATATATATATATATACATATATATCTATATATATATCTATATATATATATATATGGATACGCTGATATATCGCGATATTTTCTGTCACAATATTGTATCGTTATTCAAAAGCAATGTATCAATATATTTTTGTTTTATTTTTTAGAATTTGAATGGAACCATTAATGATGACAGTAATTCTTGTAGTAAAATATAAAACTATAACTGGTAGTTTGTGGCTGTTTTCACCTTCTTGGTTCCAGTGGATCAACTAGATCTAGTAATAAAACTGGATGTGTTAAAGTATGAAACAGGTTGGAGTGTTTAGAATGATGGGACAGTTTTTCTACAGTTAAATTATGTTTGAAAAATCACAATATATCGTCTTACTCATAGTATCGCGATATATCGTATCGTCTCCCCTGTATCGCGATGCATATCTTATCGCCAGATTTTTACCAATACACATCGCTACTCCAGGTTTTAAATCCGTTCTGAAAACATCCTTGTCCTGAAATTACCTTTTTTGCATAAGTGAAGGCGTAACAGTTCTAATAAATCACACTTCAGTACGATTTCGGTTCGTTTGAGTGAAGAAAAAAAGAAAAGAAAATTCCAAGGGTTTTATTTTCTTCATTCGGCTGCAAACAAAGTTTTTTTTCCATTTCTGAAAGCAATTTGATTTGATTTTGTTCTAAAACATTAAAAAAGTGAAAGAATAGAACCGACTGGAGATTTGGTTGAATTCTTTTTAATTGATACAGTAGCATCAGCCGCCGGAGCCACTGACTGGATCGATAGATTACACAACCATAGAACCAGAGCCGCTGGAAAATGGTTAATGTTGATGTGTAGAGATGTTTAAATCAGCCTGGGATCATATTTCCAGAATAAAACATGTTTCAATCACGATGGAGGTGTTGTGATATTTAGAAAGTCCCAGCTGTACCTGAAGGTAGCACAATCATCTACTGGGAAAACCCCCTCCAAATTCCCCCGACTAGGAGTCTAGGCTGACTGGATGCTCCAGGCGGCTGGATTTGGACTTCAGCTGATGTTTCTCCAGAACCAGAGACGTTTCAGTTCAGTTCAGTCGAGCGACGGACCTCGTTGCTGACATAAAGTTCTGGTTCGGTCCACCTTGGTTTCTCCACTGTAGCTGCAGGAGAAACCTTCAAGTCCCCAGATAGAGCTGGGTGAGAGCTGGTGTCACCTGTTAAAAGTTCCCCTGCAGAAACGTAGCACTGAGCCCCTGGTTCCGCCCAGAAATGAACCGACAGGTTCGGATATTTTTGGTACGATTACATGCGCCGTTACACCACTACTAATAAGTCAGGACACACATCATGCAATAATCGTTTTTGTAATAAATATAAAGATGCTAAGTTCAGTTTAATGATGTTATTTTAAAGGAAACATTAAGAAGAAAAAGAAAACCTGCGAAGAAGTGATCTTAAACTCCTGCTTTGAAGCTTATTTGGTGAAATTGTTCTGGAAGCTCCGCTGATTTGTCAGTTTTCTACATTATACAACTGATACACTAATTTCTCCTCAGATATTTCTCCAACGTCAATCATTTAGATCAAAAAACTTTCTGCCATTTTATTCTTTTCTCTCTCATCACCTGTGATTCTGAACTTTCTGGGGATTATCTGAAACATAAAAATAATTGATTATTTTTCTAACTATTTCTCAAACCATTAAACAGAAACAAGTTTTGGTTTTCTTGCTTAAGTCACAAGAGCTCAGAATCTATAATCTCGGTTCTGGATCCTTAGGGGCTATAATAATAATAATAATAATAATAATAATAATAATAATAATAACAATAATAATAATAATATTTATATTGATCCGGGTCGTATTTTTCTCCCACCTCGTTGATGAACTTGATGCAGTCCAGGAACATGTAGTCCTGATAATGCTCGTTAACCACCCTCTCGTCGATGAAGTGTCGAGGCTCCAGCGTCGGATTATCTGAGGAAGAGAGATGGTCACCATCAGGTGGCGCCGTTCAGCAGATCTGGAACCTACCGTCGGTTTTGTGAGACGACGATTGGTTTAAATTAATCTCAGCTTGTTGGGAACAAAACCTTCAAGGTTTTATGATTTAAAAAGAGGCCAATAAATCAGGGTCAACAATGACAACATTTGGCAGCGAGGCACAGATTTAGTTTTTGTGGCAAAAACAAAGGAGGCGGATTAGCAGAGCTAGCTAACAGCCGATGGAGTCATGTTACTGTGGAATATCGTCTCTGCTGCCTGGATATGGACCTGTTAGCGTGTCATGATGGTCATGAGACTGTTATTCAGCAACAGTCTTCAGTCAGAGGCTTCTTCAGATTCACTGCAAGACTGACTGCTACTGGAGATCCTTCATGCCCACAGCATCACCGTCCACAACGACTCTTTATGACAACAATTAGTTTCTCTTTGGGTTAAATAAAGTATTTTTTAACTGAAGTAACTGCAGTAAAGTACAAATTTAGATGAAGTTAGAAAAGATTGATTGAAAAGAAAATCAGTGCAATGTTCGGAAAAATGATTTAAAAATCCAAGAGCTCCATCTCAGACGCTACAGGCCTCAGTTAGCAGGTTAAAGGTCGTGACCCTGAACCAGTGTGGCTGCTTGGAAGGGTTAAAGGAGAAAACAAGAGGACTGAGGCTCTAGAACGATGTCTGTCGGACCATGATGCTCAGCAAAAAGACCTCATACCAACAGTCAAGCACGGTAGCGGAGGGCTCATGATTGGGGCTGGACATGAACTCCTCAGTGGACCAACCCAAAGTATTCTGGAGTCCATTTGAAGCTTGGTCCAGACTGGGTCACCAACAGGACCACCATCCTAAACCCAGCAGCAGCAGATCTACAGCAGGACTGAAGAAGAACAGAATCAAGATGCTGCAATGGTCTAGTCAAAGTCCAGGAACTCAAGCTGAAACGGAAGCAGCGCTGGAGAGAGAGAAGAGAGGAGCTGCTGGGTCCTGGGGTGTAATTACTTTGTGTATGATGGGTGTAACTCTGGGCACCGACCCAATGATGTACAGCGCTCAGGCTGCTGCAGAGATGTGGAGCGTATGGGACTGCTGCCCCCTACTGTACAGAAACGACTACTACATCAGTTTTCCCCTCTTCAAGCGCCGACTCAACAATCAATCTAATAAATTAAAAATACGTTTCTGCTCAGGTTGTAGGTGACCTTCAGCTGACCTTTCCTCCTCTATGGCGTCCAGCAGGAGGTCAACACGGCCTCCAGGTCCTCCTGCTTGTTAAACTGGCCCCTATCGGGGGCGTGTTGATGGGAACAACGGTCCCGGTTTGAACCGAGCGTCTCACCTATAAACTGGGAGCTGCCCCAGATGAAGGGCAGGAACTGGAAGTCGTCCAGGCCCCACACCCCCTGGCTCCCAGCGGGCTCCATCCGGTAGGTCCTCTGCAGCTTCCGCATCACCTGCAGATATCTGTGGGGGGGGGGGGGAACAACGGGCCATGATCGGCAGGTTAGAGCCGATTCTGATCCCACGATGAAGACGACACACAGCGCTGGGAGGAAACTCCTTACAGGTCACATCCTAAATCATCAAACTAAAGTTTACATCAGTGATAACCTGAGAAAACACAACAAACAGCTTTAAAATGATGAGTTTATGTGTGAAACGTTTCCTCTGCAGCAGCAGCTGATAACTGGTGATGAGTCGCTGACATCACTGAGGATGACCTTTGACCCGCTCTGCTTTACTGGATTCATTTCATTCAGACACATTGGAGGGTTTTCCAGCAGGAACCGCCTGTTTAACTACATGTTACAGCATCTTATATCAGATTAGAGTCCAAACTTTGACTAGGCCACTCTAAAGCTGTTGTTTTCATTTGTCTTTTTGAGTCGTTCAGAGGTGGACGCGCTGCAGAACCAGACCTGGTTCTGCTTCAAGTTCTGCTGGTCGGATCTTCTCCTTCATGGTTCCATCAGCTACAGCAAGTCCTGCAGGTTCTGAAACAGCAAATCAATCCCAGATCATCATACTACCTCCACCGTGTCTGACTGTAGGTCTGAAGTTCTGGTTCTGGTGATTCTACTCCAGATGGAACGGGACCAGAACCTTCCAGAAAAGTCCACTTCTGTCTCTTCAGTCCTCGGAATATTTACCCAGAAGTCTTCAGGATCATCAGGATGTTTTCTGCTAAATGTGAGACGGGTCTTTGGGTTCTTCTGGGTCAGCAGTGGTTCTGGTCCTGGATCTCTCCCATGGAGGCCATTTTCTCTCTTTCTTGGCACTGAATCCTGACCTCTGACCTTAGCTGAGGCAGTGAGGCCTGCAGAGCTTCAGATGTTCTTCTGGACCTCTTGGATGAGTCGTCGATGAGCTCCTGGAGTAATTCTGGTGGGTCGGCGTCTCCTGGGAAGGTTCTCCACTGTTTCAGGTGTTTTACAGGTGTGGATCATGGTTCTGACTGAGGTTCTCTGGAGTCCAGAACCTTAAGAGATGGTTCTGGAACCCTTTCCAGGCTGATGGAGTCAGAGAGTTTCTCATCTGTTCTTGAAGTTCTTCAGACCTGGGCCTGATGTGCTGCTTGAGATCTTTCAGCCTACTTCATGCTGTCGGTTCTGATTTTAACTGAACTCGTCTGTCCAAAAACTTTGGTTAATTAAAAGTCATCTGTGATTCAATGAGAGGAGTGATTACTTTTCACACAGATCCAGGTTGGTTTGGATCGCTTTTTGTCTCCTAATAAATGAAATCATCGTTTGAAAGCAGGTTTTTGTTGCAGGTTATTTTTGTCTGATGATCTGAAACGTTTTGCCAAAAAAAGCAAAAACAGCACAAATTCTTAAGGGGGTCAGAAACTTTTCGCCACAGCTGATAAACTGATGTTCGGTCTGATCTGAGCATTCTGCAGCTGCTGATCATCGTTAGCAGGAAAATCGGCTCACCTGTTGAAAACCCTGAAGACGATGGCCAGCTGGTCGGATATCCTCAGCGCTCCGACCTTACAGAGGCAGCAGAGGAACGCTGCGAAGGCCGCTTCATGACCTGAGGAGACAAACAAATCCTCAGGAGGTTCCTGCTGTCCCGCCGTTCTGTCCGTGTGGCCTACCCTGTCAGAATAGCATACCGGAAGTTGATTTTTAAAGCGCCGTCTCTCAGTTTAGCCTACTTTATGGAAACAGCATACAGATGTTTGTGACGGGGTCTGCTGTTTCGACTGGTCTTTGCTCCATAGAAAATACAGTTTATAAAGAGGTCCGCTGTTTTCTCCGGAGTCGTTCCGATCTCAGAAAAGAACCGCATGAACCATGAAATTCTCCAGTTGCCATCTTGTAAATTTAACACTTAAAAGACTAAAGTATTGGTATTTTCTGTCGGACGTAACTGATTTAAAATTTCTGAAAAGTTATTTTCTCTATTTTTTAGAAAATGTTTAGTTTAAATTTCAAAAATGTATGCCTGTAATCATGGAAAATTTTTTGTTTTCTCTCGCAAGTTTACAACTTTTCAACATCAGAGATTTTCTGAGTTTTTTCTTCAAAACTTAGGAGTCTATTTGTAGAAACTTACTCCAATTCTTTTTCTTTTATCTACAGTGACCAACACACCAGATTTAACGTCATAAAAGGATTTTACAACTCCGCTTGATAAAAATAATATATGGAAAACTTCTGTTAACAATTCTTGTGATTGTATAAACCATGCATTAGGTATGGTTTATACAATATGCGATATAATACACCAAAACTTATGCTGAAGTGATGGTTTGATTTTAACGCATGCGTATTACTTGAAGGTATGCCATTCTGATGGGTACGGTGTTCCGTCAGAACAACTGTCCCGACGCTGGGAATATGCCGGAATGCTCAACCTTTTAATCAGGAAGGACTGAAGGATGGAAAATTATGTTTTTATCATTTTATAAATATGAAAAATATACGATTAAACAACACTGCAGCCAAAGGGCTCCTTCAGAAGACCTGGAGAAGTTCTGATCTGGTATGAAGAACAGAGGTCCCGATCAGGACTGGTACCTGTTCCATAGTCTATCCGGGTCGGATTCCCAACAGCCTCCTTCAGGTAGACGGCGATCTCCGGAGCCGCGGCGGCTTTCTCCGCGGGAAGAACGGCCGCCACCAGGGCCTCGGCTTCCTGGAGCACAGACAGAACATGATCCGCGCTCGGCACGGAGCCGGACAAACGTACGGGTGTGTGTGGGACGGTTTGGACCCGACCTGCTCCAGCTTGGAGAACCAGGTTCTGTAGGCCTTGTTGCCGAAGCGCGACGGCTGGTCGACGGGCGGAGTCTCGTTTATCCAGCGGTCCAGAGTTCCCAGGAGGTCCAGCAGCTTCTCCACCGTCTGCAACACCAACAGGTTCAAGCTTACAGAGGGATCGTGGGTCTACGCCACTCCCTGCTCTGCTGCGCGAGTCGTCTGCAGAAAGAGACGCTAACATGTCTCCTTGTGCTGCTGGTTGCACAAAAACAACAACAAAACGTGCAGGTTCTATAGAGTTCTATCGACTCGGAGCCTTTCAAGGCAAACAGAAGACGTCTTTGTTTGGCAAGCTTTAAAATTACTTGGAACAATAACCGTGCTGGCCTCAGTTAGGAGGTTAAAGGTCGTGACCCTGAACCAGTGTCGCTGCTTGGAAGGGTTAAAGGAGAAAACAAGAGGACTGAGGCTCTAGAACGATGTCTGTCGGACCATGATGCTCAGCAAAAAGACCTCATACCAACCGTCAAGCACGGTAGCGGAGGGCTCATGATTGGGGCTGGACATGAACTCCTCAGTGGACCAACCCAAAGTATTCTGGAGTCCATTTGAAGCTTGGTCCAGACTGGGTCACCAACAGGACCACCATCCTAAACCCAGCAGCAGCAGATCTACAGCAGGACTGAAGAAGAACAGAATCAAGATGCTGCAATGGTCTAGTCAAAGTCCAGGAACTCAAGCTGAAACGGAAGCAGCGCTGGAGAGAGAGAAGAGAGGAGCTGCTGGGTCCTGGGGTGTAATTACTTTGTGTATGATGGGTGTAACTCTGGGCACCGACCCACTGATGTACAGCGCTCTGGCTGCTGCAGAGATGTGGAGCGTATGGGACTGCTGCCCCCTACTGTACAGAAACGACTACTACATCAGTTTTCCCCTCTTCAAGCGCCGACTCAACAATCAATCTAATAAATTAAAAATACGTTTCTGCTCAGGTTGTAGGTGACCTTCAGCTGACCTTTCCTCCTCTATGGCGTCCAGCAGGAGGTCAACACGGCCTCCAGGTCCTCCTGCTTGTTAAACTGGCCCCTATCGGGGGCGTGTTGATGGGAACAACGGTCCCGGTTTGAACAGAGCGTCTCACCTATAAACTGGGAGCTGCCCCAGATGAAGGGCAGGAACTGGAAGTCGTCCAGGCCCCACACCCCCTGGGAGCCAGGGGCCCTTCAGTATATTGCTGATCGGGAGCTGGTCATATGAGGCTTCTGGTTACCCCTGAGCCACGACACACGACTACAGTGGAAATCAGCCCAATTGCAAAAATTGTCGTGCGACTGGAAAAATCACAAAAGTGCACCCACCAGCGACTCTGCACATTTAGAACACCTTCCACTAAAGAGACAGCCTCCAAGTTAATCCTGTACCCGCTTTTGAATGTACGCACAAGGCTTGAATCACGGCCTGAAGGTTTTTGTTTCGAGTCTTCATTAAACCTCGCAACATCCCCGCAGGAAGACGAATCAACTGCAAGATAACCGCAAACAACAATATGAACCGGAGCTATTTAAAGGGCCGGCGTCTCTTTCTGCAGCCTGTGCAGAAAAACATATGATCCGTCTGTAAAAGCCCAGAACCTGTCTGGAATGGAAAGAAACACCTGAAAAGCTCCATGGCGTCCAGTCCTCAGAGATGGGACGGGTTTGGAGGAGGACTGAGAACTTTTCTTGAGAGTTTAAATGAATTCAAGGCAACAAGAAAAGTCCAGTTGCCTTCATTTAAAAACTCTCAAGAATATCATGTCCTGGATGACTGAGAATCTACACCAACGAACTGAGAACTTTGGTTAGTAGGAAGAACTTCTCAGGTCCAACTGGTTCTGGAGTGTTCAGATGGACCCAAAGACGTTTTCCAGCTCTTTTACTGAGATATTAAACTATGAAATGTTTCAAAATAAAAAAAATAAAAAGTCTTCAAACCTCCATAAAGAACACGTGACACAGCAGGTAAACACACCTCAGAGACGACGTATTCACACGTCAGCTTCTTTCCCTTCACGCCTTCGTTCAGGGTCAGGATGAAGCCCATGTAGTCGGCGTAGGCCTGGAGGGAGGAGGGAGGAGCTTTAGGACGGGTCACCACACAGAACCAGAACCCTTTAGGTCAGCAGTTCTAGCTACGGTCTGTGACCTTTAACCTACACAGCCTCTGGAAGGGGAATCTTACCTGAGACCTTTTCCACTTGCCCATATCCGGCACCATGCTGATTTCCTTCTTGGGGATGATGTAGGTGGTTCCAGCTTCAGGCGCCTCATCTTCAGGAGAAGATGCTGAAAAGGTCCGTTTATTATTATTATTATTATCAGCTGATTCGGATAAAACCGGATCCAAACAGTGAAACAGAACTTTCTGACTTTCTCTCATAAATGCTTCAGCCTGACAGAAAATAACTGAAACAGGGAAGAAAACGGTTTGTCTCTCAGCCATAAATCAGATTAAATCAATCAGATTAAATCAATCAGATTAAATCAATCAGATTAAAGCTTCATGTTCAGCTCCGTCTGGATCTGGAAAATTATTTCTATTAAAGGGAACTTTATTATGATCAGAAGTTTCAATCCATATTTGGTAGAATGACCCTTTAAACTGTAGGAGTCGGGTCAGATGTTCTGGGTCTCCTTCCACAAGCTTCTGACCATAGTTTGCTGGAGTTCTGGCCCATTCCTCCTGACAGAACCGGTAGAACTGGACCAGGTTTGCTCACACGCACACATTTTCAGCGACCTCCCCATTGGACCAGTTTCTAACCAATCCGGAGGTCTGCTGAGGGACGTCGTCCTTCTAGAAGTTTAACTTCTTCTCTGGATTTCCTCTTGATGCCATTTATTCTGTGAAGAGCTCCAGTCAGCATGATGCTGCCACCTCCGTACTTCACAGTTAGGATGGTGTTCCCAGGCTTTAACCATCCTCCTTTTTTCCTCTAAATGCAGCGACGCTCATCGTGACCAAACACTCAGATCAGACCAGAGGACACGTCTCCAAATCTGAAGGTCTTTGTTTGAAAGTGCTTCCAAGACGCTTCTGGAGTCGTGGCTTCTTCCTCTCTGAGCGGCCTTTCAGTCCGTATTGGTACAGGAACTCGTTTCAGCAGCATCTTCACCCAGTGTTGCCAACTTAACGACTTTGTCGCTATTTCTAACGACTTTTCAGACCCACTTAACGACTTTTTTCCAAAAAGCGCCTAGCGACATTTCTAACCACCCTTATCTACTTTCTGTGAAACTTTGTCGCCCATATTTCCTGCAGTTTAGAGACCCAGCTTGCTGAATGATCTGCGCATGTGCAGCACAATCAGCGTATGTCCACTGACCAATCATAAACCTTTTTCGGTTCATTTCATCCACTCACAAACGAAGTTGTTTAGTAGTTAATGTTAATTCAAAAGTAAAAAATAAACATGCATGTATATAAAACCGACCTTTCAACGGGAATTAAGGCAGAAGCTCGTCTGTTACGCTGCATCTCACACCTGTGGTGCATTCAAGGAACGTTCGTAATGTATGGTGAGTTCAAAAACGTAGGACATTTAAAACGTATGACTACCCCCCCCCCCCCCCCCCCACTGAAAATAATGCAATAAGCAATAAACTTCTGTTTATTGGCGGTTGGCAAGAAACATTAGATGCATGCTAAATATGCTCTACTTATTTTTACAAAGTACTAAAAAACAAACAAACATCTATATTCTCTCTATTAATTTCGTCTTCTTGAGATATCTCAGCAAAAAATTTTTTTTCCAGAACTTTACATTTTGTTTAAAAGATCATTGATGTCCAGTTGCAATTTGATATCTTGTAAATTTTGTACCAGTTTTCTCCACAGTATATTTTAGGTAAAATAATGTAACATGTTCCACCGTCTCTTAAAGACAGAGTCACATTTCCCTGCAGCCTGTTTAAACAATGTATTGTTTAACCCTGTTATCCTAATCTAAATATAATTATTTCCTCCTTTCTGTTTCATTCGTCATCACGTGATGACATCATCGTTATGCAAATTAGCATATGACGTCATCTAGCCACTTTCTAGGGCAACTTCAGCTACTTTCTGTTGAAGACAGTTGGCAACACTGTCTTCACCAGGTCTTCAGCTTTTATTCAAACCAGAACCGGTTCGTCTCTGGGACCCAGAACCCGTTCGTCTCTGGGACCCAGAACCCGTTCGTCTCTGGGACCCAGAACCCGTTCGTCTCTGGGACCCAGAACCCGTTCGTCTCTGGGACCCAGAACCCGTTCGTCTCTGGGACCCAGAACCCCTCTCCTTCCTGATCCGTACGATGGATGGACGTTCCTGTGACGTCTGCATGTAGCCGGTAGACCAGAGGAACGTGGAACCTTCGGCCATCTGGAAACTGGTGGAGGTCCACCATCATCGCCTGGGCTTACCCAAATCAGTTAAAAGGCGTATTTATCTTAGCGTATGTAAACTTCTGACTTTGTAGGGGGAGGGGGAAACAACACATCCTCTAATTATTCTGATGTTGAGCAAAAAGAAATAATGTTGATGATCCAGACTGAGCTGAAACAGGAACAGCTGAGTCGGATTTAATATCAGGCAGAGAGGAAAATGTGTCACTATGTGCAAATATCAATCAACATCATTTTCATTTTAGTAAATACAGCTTGAAAGTATGAAGTATTATAGCAACAAACCTCTAATATATCAATAATATTTATTAGTATGATGTAATTATGTTAAATTTGGTCTCTTATTTTTGAATCCAGAGGAATCATAATCAATGCAATAATAAGTAAATAATAATAAACAGGCAGGATATTACATGTAAATCTCTATAATACGTCATTTAATGCATGTTGTGTTTGAACTGAGTTTTACAGCAACAAAAAGGCTTTAAATGATGTAAATATTCAAATTAAACCGTATTTACCGGATTCAGCGGTGAAATGATCATCGCTGTTTTCTAACTGATCTGAAAGAGTTGTTGATGAAATGTTAAAAACAGGAATATTAGCTGAACCAGGTCAGGTTAACACTGTGAATATGGAGCCAGATTCATCTCCAAATAAAGCAGGTTAAAGTTCAAAGGTTAAATCTCCCCAGTTCAACCTGGAGCCGCAGCTGAGCCGCTGGGACTGGAACCAGAGCTCCCAGTTGATCAGGAGAACTGGTGACAGAGAGCAGAAACATCATCTTTACCTGACTGCTGCCCTGTTTCCGCCATGGCGAGTCGCACTCTTCTTCTACGGGTTAAACAAGGTTTAAAGCAGGCACAGCTGAGCGCTGCCTCCAAGCGGTAAATACTCGCTACTACATCTAGAAGCGCAAAGATTATTGGACAAATTATACATTTTCACTTAAACCTAAAAAAACTAAACGTTTTTAATTATCTAATAGTCACAGAACAGATTCTGCAACAAAATAAATAAGGGTATCTTTAAAGCACATTAAGTAGAACAAAAGTACATTGTAATGAACTTACTGTGATCACTAGTTTTAGAGAAACAAACAAAAAAAACTCATAAACCAACGCAAAGAGGACGTTTCTTCAGCTTTTGAAGTATGGCATTTTTTTTTACATCTAATAAAAGTACTGTAATTAAATTGGGCATTGTCTGTTGTTGAAATAACCAATAATGAAACAAATAAATACATTTAAAATGTTTCAGAATTAAGTCAGTAAAAGAATACAGACATCAGTTTGAGTAAAATCAGAATAAATCAAATTGAACCAGATTAAACCGCCACTGGATGTGATTGCTTTTTTTTATTGTAGTAAAAAAAATTAAAAAAGAAAAAGTTTCATTCCTAAATCACAATAAAAAAACTACTTATGGAGGACTTTTTCTAGTTTTTGAAGGAATCATAACATATTTATAGATAACTACGAAAAAAAATTCTTTATTCAGGCACTGAAATTACTGCCATTACATTTGCCATTGTCAACCTACAAACAAAAATAAAAATATATAATCTTTGAACTTTCAAATAAATAAAATCAGGTTTGAAGTCAAAAAATTAATTAATTTTGAATTAAATAATATAAAACAGATTAGACCACCATTGGAGGACACTACCTTGAGTTTGTTTAGGTAGTGAAAAAAGCCCATGAAAACTGCTAAATGTGTCATGTTTGAACTATAATTAGTTTTTATTCTGTAATGCCCGGAAAAAAAAGAAAAATAATTCACGAGATAAATTTACAGTAGCCTATAAATAGTTTCCTACATCTTCAGTGAGACTGAAACAAAAGCCAAGAAGGAGCTGATCCCCTCTGCCTCTGAGCAGCAGGTTCCTTCAGATGTTCCACTGTTGATCTCAGGTTCTTCAGAGATAAAACACCGAGCCGAGCAGCCGATCCTCCCCGGATTCAGGTCACTGTTTGTGGGGTTAAACACCGAGCCGAGCAGCCGATCCTCCCCGGATTCAGGTCACTGTTTGTGGGGTTAAACACCGAGCCGAGCAGCCGATCCTCCCCGGATTCAGGTCACTGTTTGTGGGGTTAAACACCGAGCCGAGCAGCCGATCCTCCCCGGATTCAGGTCACGGTTTGTGGGGTTAAACACCGAGCCGAGCAGCCGATCCTCCCCGGATTCAGGTCACTGTTTGTGGGGTTAAACACCGAGCCGAGCAGCCGATCCTCCCCGGATTCAGGTCACTGTTTGTGGGCGTTTCTGAGTCAGAATGTTGACTTTTTGCAGCAGAACTGTGGTGAGTAACAACACAGCAAGCTAATGTAGCAGAGAAACTCCGATAACTGTTTAAATATCCGAGTCTGACCCACATGAACAGTGTGTGGGACACTTATTAAGTAATTCTCATTGATGTTAGCAGCTTTAGTGACTCCCACAGTTTGATTTTAAATGTTTTCTGACAGAAACAGAGGCTAGCTGTTAGCTTAGCTCACGTTAAAAGTGAACGGAGCTAGTTAGCTGAGGTGGCTAACTGGCTAACTGGGTGAAAGGTCAGGTTAACTGTGTCAACTGGGAATAAAAACAGCTGGAACACGTCCAGATATTTTATGTTTTAACTGTCTGTTGTTGGTAAAGTCCAAAAACCTTTATATTTATATATATATATATATATATATATATATATATATTCTGGTTTTCTAGTTTTATTGAGCGGTTTTTTCTCTTCAAACTGTAAAAAAACCAAACTTGCTGTTGTGTTAATTGTCTGATCTAATTGCTGTGTGTAACACATCCTTATTCTGCAGCAAATAGAAACCTTCCTCTAAATGTTCCCTCCTTCAGCTGCAGTGTTCACTCTGTGACCTTCACAGGAAGCTTCCCTACAAAGGTCACGGTGAGGTGAGGGGAAAACTGCAACTAGCATACGGGGAACCTTGAGGGAACGTTCTATGAACAGATAACATGTAGGGAACGTCCCTTAAAGCTGAAATGTTCCCCTGAAGCTGTTTATTCAGCTCTTCCGACGTGACCTCTAGGGAACGCTCGGGGAACATTCCCAAAAGGTTTCCTGAAGTTTTTGTTGCAACATTCATAGTTTTTAACACAAATATTTTAACTTCTGGGTAAGTATTCCCATTAGGTTTCCTTAATGTTAGTCCCAGTGTTCCTAGTGGAGCCTTCAGGGAACTTTTAGGGAACATCATATGAAGGTTAAACAGTGTATAAAATCCTGGGATTTTATATGTTGAATTGAATCAGAATGTCAGTTGAGTCTCCCAATAAGGTTGCCTGCAATGATGTTTAAGATCCAGCAGGGGTCAGTAGACCAACACAGTGACGCAGCAAGGCAATTTTATTTATTTAGCAACACTTTCAACAACAAGGTAATTCAAGGAGCTTTACATGATTAAGGGGTAAAATAAAAATAGCAGTAAAACACAGACAAAGCATATAAAGTAAAAAACAGCAGTAAAACAAGAATCACACACAAAACATGATACATGTAAACATGACTCAAATGCAGCTCTAAACAGACACGTTTTTAGTTGTGATCTAAAAGAACTCAGTGTTTCAGCAGCTTTGCAGTTTTCTGGAAGTTTGTTCCAGATTAGAGGAGCATAGAAACTGAAAGCTGCTTCTCCATGTTTGGTTCTGATTCTAGGGATGTTGAGTCGACTGGAATTAGAGGACCTGATTGGTCTGGTGCTAAAGCCATGTAATGATTTATAAACTAGTAAAGTATTTAGAAGTGTATTCTCTGAGCTACAGGGAGCCAGTGTAAGGACTTTAGAGCTGGGGTGATGTGCTCTACTTTCCTGGTTCTAGTGAGGAACACGAGCGGCAGCGTTCTGGATCAGCTGCAGCTGTCTGATTGACTTTTTAGGCAGACCTGTGAAGATGCTGTTGCAGTAATCAATCCGACTAAAGATAAACGCATGGATGAGTTTTTCCAGGTCCTGTTGTGACATCAGTCCTTTAATCCTAGAAATGTTCTTCAGGTGATAGAAGGCTGACCTTGTTATTGACCTTTATGTGACCCTGGAGGTTCAGGTCTGAGTCCATTACTACACCTAGATTTCAGGCCTGATCCGTAGTTTCTAGCTGGATTAACTGAAGCTGTGTGCTGACTGTTGATCGTTCCTCTTTGGGTCCAAAAATAATTACTTCTGTTTTGTTTCTGTTCAGCTGGAGAAAGTTATGACACATCCATCCATTGATTTGCTCGATGCATTTATTTAGGGTTTGGATGGGTTCAGAGTCACCTGGAGACATCGTAATGTAGAGCTGAGTATCATCTGCATAGTTATGGTAGCTAATCTTATTTTTGTATTGATACAGTTTGGGTAATGTGCTCCTCTACCCATCACTAGTAATGACAGTAGAAATGTTAACCTTTGCTCCTCAACGTTCACCAAAGGTTACATGGGACAAAGTCTTTGGATAAAGTTCAAAAGGTTTCCTGGAGGTCATGAGGAGCTTTCTGGGAACGACTCCCGAAGGTTGATGTTGAAGTTGTTCTTGTTTCCTCTCTGGAAAGGCGGGGATGGTGAAAACGTGCGCCTTCGGGAGGCCCTGTCACCTGGTGAAGCCCGTCTCGGCGACCCGAGTGGCAGGACGGTACCTGACCCACCAGAGGGGGCTGCCCAGCCTGCCCGTGCCCCCCCTGCAGCAGACCTGTGAGCGCTACATCGAGGCCCTGGAGCCCATTGTGGAGGCCGACGAGCTGAGCCGCACCAGGCGGCTGGTTCAGGAGTTCCAGGAGGCCGGGGGAGTCGGGGAGCGGCTGCAGAGACTCCTGGAGAGGAGGGCGAGCGGAGCGGAGAACTGGGTACGTCATCTAGGAAGGTTCTGATCCGGTCTGCTAAAGTCCTTCAACATTGATGTGGTCTTTCTCAAGGTTTTAAAAGTCCTCGAAACTGCAGCTAAACTAGTTTTGCATCGATATCCTGACCTGCTGACATTTTCTCCTTTTAATGGACCAAAAGTCCTTAAGCGATCAAATTGAAGTAAAAATGTTTCACAGATTTAATCAGGTGGATTTTAACATTTCTGTGCAGAAATTATGTTTAACAGCTAAAACGAACAGAAATAAACGGTTCAACGCCGACCAGTTTTTAAAATGCATTGAGCCAAAATTAATTAAACTCCCAAAAAATCCAGAGGTGTGTACTAACTACTTACATTTACTCAGTTACATTTACTCGAGTAACTTTTAGGAAAAAAATACTTTTAAGAGCAGTTTTACTTTGCCATACTTATCTACTTTTACTTCAGTATTATTATTATGAAGTATCACTACTCTTGCTTGAGTCAAATTTCTATATACTCCACCCACTGTGAATAAAATCACTGAATGAAGAATGAACATATTTTAACTAAAAATAAACCATAAAGCAGAACTCCTGTTTCTACACAAGCTTTGGTTTTCTAATGTAATCTGTCTGTTCAGCTTGTTGGATTATAAAGGTGAAGTAAATATACAATAAACTCTATAGATTGTCACTGAAAGTACTTTTTACCTTTTATTCGAAGATATATTTGTTAATTATCTACTGTAAGTATTGGTATTATAATGTAAACAATTGACTTAGAAAACTTTCTTCTGCTTAAAAATTTGTTATTGTATAGTTATGTTATTTATTTTTATCATTTTTTTAATTTTATTTTAATCTTGAAAATACCAGAATCTGGCCAGAACTTTATATATTTGTTTCTCTGATGACATCATTTGTAAAATATTATATCAGAAGTAGCCTTTTTACCAAATCCTTTTTTACTCTTACTCGAGTACATTTTATGGGTACTCTACCCACCTCTGAAAAAAAATCTTTGAGATGAATTGTACTTAACTCCATGAACTTCCTTTCTAACCTGCTTCATATTCGACTAAACTTCAGAAGCAGCAGAGATTATTTGTTCATATTAACTGGAAGAACTCCTCTTCCTGGAAAGCGGCCTTGAAAGTGTTTGGACTGCAGTAATCCAGACGTTCTTGGACCTTTCTTAAACGGCTCTGGTTCTCCTGGTAGCTCTCCCAGTGGTGGGTTCAGGTGGCCTACCTGGACTATCGGATGCCTGTGGTGGTCCACTCCAGTCCAGGACTGGTGCTGCCCAGGATGGACTTCAGGGATAAAGAGGGACAGATCAGGTGAGCGAACACATGCTTCCTGTTCTGTGAGTCTCTGCGGTTTGATCCGACCCATCGGACCCCCATCAGTGTGACGGTTTGGTTCTGGAGTCAAACACCGAGCGGCTGATCTGATCACGTCTGTTCCTTACCTCTGATTATTGTTATATCCTCTTCTTCTTCTGCTTTGTCTCTCTCTGCGTTTTAAACATCACATTAAAGAGCAACTCTCCCCCAAATCAACTAATAAACTGTTTAAATGAATGTCTAATAGTGCTGTCACATGTCTGGTTATTATTTTTGGTATTCTAGTGCATCCTAGTAAAAATATACATATACAGGAAATCCTCCACCTCAAAAAGATCGCTCTGAGACAAAGGAAGTCACGTTCCTCTCCATCTCTCTCGTGTCACTGCAGCAGCGCTGCTGTCAACATGTCAATCACAGCCCAGACCACGCCCACCCCGCGCAGCCGCTGCTCCGCCAGGCCACGCCTCCTTTTGGCGCATTTTTTAAAAGAAATGTGGGCAGCGTAAGACTTTGGTAGGGGGATGAGTTGCTCATTAAGTTTGGCCTGCTGGATGATAAAGACTCAAACTGTCCTGTAGTTTTTGCTGCCTGACTCTCAGAACCAAATCTAGCTCCAGCCCAGAGACTCCATGAATGACCCACTTTTCTCTGTCTGCAGGTTTGCTTCCAGACTCATTGCAGGAGTTTTAGACTTTAAGACGATGATCGATAAGTAAGTTCTCCTGCCCTGAACCTGTTTAGTGTAATTAGTGAGAGTAGGGGTGTAAACAAAATGTTTGCACCTGGTTTTCTCTGATGTGTGATTGGGAAAAAAAAACACCATCCCTCCATCCTCATCCACCGTTTAAAGACCCGACCGGTTTGTTTTCCAGTGAAACTCTTCCGGTGGAGTTCCTGGGAGGGAAGCCGCTGTGTATGAATCAGTACTACGAGGTGCTGTCGTCCTGCAGGATCCCCGGGTTGAAGAGAGACTCCGTGGTGAACCACGCCAAGAGCTCTCAGCCCCCCAAACACATCACGGTGGTCCACAACTTCCAGGTGAGGAACGCCGCTGGAAAAGACACGGATGCTGGGAAGCCTGCTGATGCTGACTGTTATTTCTTTGTTTGGTTTGATGGATACAGTTTATATGTTCTAGTGATGAAAAAGATAAATAACTGGAAAGGTAATTCATCCAATGCCCAGTCTTTGGGGGGGGGGGGGGGCATAGAGAGAAACAGGACAGACAACCATGGAAACACTCACACCTAAGGGCAGTTTAGAGACCAATTAACCAAACAGTGACATTGTGGGATGAAGCTGGAGTACCCAGAGAGTACACTTGCATGAACAGGGAGAACAGGCAAACTATTCAGATTGACTCCAGGTTGGGATTCAAACCCAGGACCTTCTTGCTGCAAGGCATGAGAGCGGCTAACTGCTCCGCCAAAGGGATGTAGTTTAATTTTTCATCAAGTCCAAATAATTACAGTTTTTGGAGTTTTCCTCCAGGTGGTCTAACTCTGCCACCTGCTGGCAGAAATCAGTACCTTCTGTGCTTCCTTGTTTGAGTTGAACACTGCTGCCATTCTGATCTATTTTCCCTCAAACCGGTTCTGGCTTCAGAACCAGTTTCTCATCTGCTCCAGCTTTGGACTGGTTCGCTTCTTATCCTCCATTAGGATGGTTTTCTACTGCAGAATTAAACTCTGGCAGCTCTGAAACATGGAGTTCCACAGGGTTCTGTTCTTGGACCTATTTTTTTTGGTGTCTCTTGTATCATCGATTTAAAGGGGACAGATTCTGCCTCTTTTTAAATAGGTTCTATGGTCTGTACAAAACATGTTAATAAAGTTCTTTACATAAAATCACTCTCAAATAAAGTGATCTCACCAAATCAGTGGACTATTTCAGTCCCTTTCAGAATGAGCTGTTTAGAGGACTCTGTCACTTTTATGCAGATTAGTGGCGACCACGCCCGCCCACCCTGTTGCTAGGCTGCAGGTTAGCCACAGAGGAGACTGGCAAGGAATTGGAATCGGTGAGCGTTATTTGACAGGTGAGGGGCCGGATTTGACGGATGGGGGCGGGGTTTCACAGATAAAGGGCAGTTATGTGCAAATGCAGCTTATTGTGACGTCACAATAGGGCCCCTTTTTTAAACGGCTTGTAGAAGCACAAGATTTCTGACAGCAAAATTTGCAAAACATATTTGTTTGTAGAGGCAGCAGGGACCCAGATTGCAACAAAAAAGGATAAAAAAAAGTGTCCCCTTTAAGGTCTGTATTAAATGATGTCACTTCTATGCTAAGAAGCATTATTTCTAAACCTCAAAGTTTATTCTTAAAATGAGATATGTTGTATCTCATGTTATTTTTGCTGTGAAGCTCCTAGGGATTTTAACTTGGTTTGCTAACGGTGACACAGGGTGTCTGTCTGCCTGCTGGGTTCCTTGGTCTTCAGGATTCTGGTTGTTCTCTAAAGAGCCTCTGAGACCACAACCGTCTGGTTCCTAATTACGGGACTTCTTAAGCTAGTTGTTTGGACTGTATTCTATTTAGGGGTTAAATACCACAATGCATTTTATTTTTTTGGACACAAGCACCAGACCTGCTGCTCCTGACGTCCCTTCCGTTCCTCCCAGTTCTTCCAGCTGGACGTGTACAACAGAGACGGGACTCCACTGACCGCAGATCAGCTCCGTGTTCAGCTGGAGAAGATCTGCAGAGCCTCACAGGAGGCCAACGCTGAACCTGTCGGCATCCTCACCACCCAGCATCGAGACGTCTGGGGAAAAGCCTACCTGAAGCTCATCAGAGGTGGGTCCACAGAGAGGAGCGACCTTTATAGGACCCAGCTGACTGTAAGCCTCTCTCCACCACTCCAATCGGAGATTAACGTTTTTCTGAATTGCTAAAGCACATTACTTGAAACCTCCACCCATTTTCCTCAAAACCTTAAACACAAATCCAAACTTCTTAACTACATTCACCAAACTCCAGACTTTTCCGTCAAAATCAAACTTCCTCCTCAAAATTATTCATCAACAAAATAAAAAACACATTACTGTAAACCCTAGTTTATGCTTCCCATCAGCAAGTTTGCACGCGCACGTTTTGACTGAGACGCTTTCCTTTTATACTTCTCCTTTGGTGTCAGTGTTGCAAAACAATTCCCCTACAGGACAGCAGGGGGCGCAGATCTTATCTGGTGGGTCTGCCTACAATGGGGAGCCTAAGGCTCCTCCCCTTCCTGTCGGCCCATGGGTCCTCTGGCCGAAAGAGAATGAATGGAAGTCAACTGAGCGCTAAAAGTGATTATCTGGTGCGCTTTGTCTTAAGTCCTGAATCACACATATGATATAGATTAATTTAAATGACAACATATGATGTTTGTTTCAACTGTGTTTGTCAAGTGATTTGGGATTTATTTGATTGTAAAAATTCACAGTTAAAATACCTACACATTAGAAGTCGCATATATGACGTCACGGAGCAAACGCTAGCTAGCACTTAAAATCCTCACAGAGACGTTGTGGAGCTGCATGCTGGCTCTCACTCTACCGACTGTTTCTCCCCCAGCATAGCTGCTACTTTCCACATTTATGGTGGTTTTCTCCACGTTTAACGCTCCTTCCTTCGTCCTGGAGGAAGGAGGCGAAGCCGGCTAATCTCACCGCCATTTTTCTCCTTCTTCTTCTGTTGTAGTCCACTAAGTGTTTTTACACAAAACCTAAAGTAACTTTTGCTGCCTGTCGAAAATTAGCGTTTTCTCTGCATCGAAATGCGTCTTTAAAATTCACAGACATCATATGTTCGATCCATGGCGCATTTCAAACGAGATCAGAAAATAACTTTTATGGCTCCATTGACTCTCATTCTTTTTTTTTTTTTTTTTTGCAGTAGAGGACCCATGGACTGGAAGTAGAAGGGCGGGGCTTAGGCTCCCCGTTGCAGTGACGTCTCTGGTCAACGACAGTTTATTTACTGTAGCTTGTAAACACACGTCCACTCCAGGAGCAATGGCCGACAGAGAGCGAGTTTTGATTGAGCTGGAAAGCTTTTCACTAGAAGTTCAGCTCATAAAATCCTCTAAAAACTCCTGTAAACAAACAAACAGCGTCTGGTTTGTTGTTCTCTACACCTCCTGGTGTTTAACATCACCAAAAGACCAGATTAGATCAACTAGCCTTGTTATATAAAGCATCTAGGGGCCAAAAGCTGCATTGACTAATTATTACATCGACTATAGAGCAGCGCTCTGGTGAAATAATCTGAGGCTGCTGTTGGGCTGACCAATCACAGTTTAGGATAGTTAAAAAATTGGGTTCTACTCCGTCCGTCCTTGTGAGCCTGACTGAGAGCCCTTGTGTCGACGGAAGATGGCGCTGTGTGTCTCCGCAGACGGAGAAACTTAAACTAGGCTTGATTCTAATATTCCCAATAGTTTCCCAAATGTAATCAGTAATGGCCGTTCTTGGTCCTCCTCTTCCCAGTTTGGGTGATTACATCACCAGATACATGTGTGTTGACTTGTGAGTTGCTAAACAATGACAGCTGTATTTTAGTTGTCTTCACATGTTTCTGCCAGTGTTTACACTTTTGCTATATAGAAGTGTGAAATGTGCGTAGTGATTGAAGTTTTGAAAAGAAGACTGGATGAGTTTTGCAAATCGTGTTTAAGTATCTGAACAGTGTTTAAGGTTTGGCCAAAACAGTGTTTGATTCGAAAAGTGAGTTTAGGCCACTGAGAATCTGGTTTAGAGAATAGAGTTTAGTGTTTTAGCAATTCAGAAAAACTGCCAAAAGGCAGAGAAAAGCTTGATTGTAATGACCGCCATCTACCACTAGATGGCGGTCATCATACAGAGGAATAGAGGTTTAGATTCAGATGCGTAGAAGGCAGTGAGCAACATCCGGTTAAACTTGGATGATGTTAGTTTTTTTTCATAGAAAAATGTCCTGCTTCAGTGTGTATATGCCACAGAACCAGACGACCCATCAGAACCATTACTGTTAGACTGGTTCCTACTGGGAAACCTGTGTTAAACTAGTGTTTACTGGGCCGGATCAGGATGTTTGAAACCTCACCGTGTTTCCTCTCTGTGTCCAGATAAGGCAAACGAAGAGTCGGTCACGGCGATCCAGAGGAGCATCTTCACCTTGTGTCTGGATGGAGCCACGTCTGGAGCAGCTGGAGAGTTTCACCGCAGCCGTGCAGCCGTCCAGATGCTGCATGGAGGAGGCAGCCAGGGCTACAGTGGAAACCGCTGGTTCGACAAGACGCTGCAGGTGACCAGATCATGCTCCCGGTCCAGATGATGCTGATTCTGACCTGGAACATGATGGATTTGGCTGCCTTTTCTTCTTTTTTTCCAGCAGTAAATAGCCAGTTTAGCTAAAGTTTCTTTTTCTTTTCTGTCAACCATCTGAATCAGACTTGTTTGGTTTCTTTCCTTCAGTTCATCGTTGGAGAAGACGGGACCTGCGGAGCGAACTACGAGCACGCTCCGGCCGAGGGCCCGCCCATCGTGGCGCTGATCGACCATGTGGTGGAGTACACGTCAGTGATCCTCCTGGATCCGTCTCAGAAGAACCGTACCCAGACAGCTGCTCGCTGAATGGCCGCTAAACATGAAGCCTGAATGAGAAAAGCTCTGAAATAATGATCGAAATTATTGAGGGACGCGAACAGAAATTCTATAAAATACAGTTTTCTTCTGTTTTCATGGAAACAGGAGGAAATCAGAGACAGCAGAGTCTCCTGCAGGCTCTCTCCCCGTCCCTAGAAAGCTGGTCTTCAACATCACGCCTGAGATAAAGCAGGACATCGAGGAGGCCAAGCTCAGCATGAACGCGTGAGAGCTGCTCGTCTAACCGCTTTAGATCTGATGGACCGCCGTACGGACTCATCGTTTGTCCCTCCACAGGCTGGCGCAGGACCTGGACGTGAGGGTGAAGGTGTTTGGACACTTTGGGAAAAACGTCCCAAAAGCTCACAAGATGAGTCCGGATGCCTTCATACAGGTCGCCCTGCAGCTGGCCTACTACAGGTGGGAGCAGGATTAGCTCTGGTGAAGTTAGTCTCTTTATTATCCTGCAGGAAATCTAACAGAAACAGCATTTCTGCTGCTCTGACTCAGACTTTACTCCGTTTTTTAAAATATTTGTTGTCTGTAGTGTTACAGCATAGCTGAACTTCCAGGCTACAATCAGAGGAACCTACTGGTTACCTTCTTCTTTCCTGTCTTTATGCATCACTTTCTGGACAATAATGCACCTTTCCTGGAGCTTACAGGTTACTTTTCTCCAACTTAAAGGGTCATTTCCCATACATTGTTGGGTACTTCTACAGGTGCTTTCCAGCAATTACATCTTAGACTGTTGAAACTTAAAGGTTCCTTTCCACTAACTTGTAGTACTGTCGTTGGTGCTTACGGGGTACTCGCCTAAAAAAGTACATCAAGAGACAGAAGTTAAAAAGCGCTTTGATATCTGGATTCAATAATGTAACTTTTATTGATTACATACATTTCGCTGGAAATTTCAAGAATACGGACCATCTCCAAATGTCCTCAATCCTCTCTTCTGCCACATCATTATATACACTTTAATGATGCACATAACAATGATTCCTGTCCAACTTTTGTGATTAACACCAGATGTTTCCTATCTGAAATGAACCTGGCACAGCACTCAAACACTGAGAACATTGAGAAATATGTTAATTATCCCACAACATTCCCCCCTGTTGGGGCTAATGCCAGTGATGATCCGCGACTACCTTATTCTTGACAACGTTTAGGTACAAAGGATCACCTTGCCTGACATAAAGAATCTTCTTTAAACTTGATTAACATGTAGCTATTCTAGACTTTTAACGGGTACTTCTTCTGAATTTAAAGTTGCTTACAGGGTACTTTCCTCGGCACCTACAGGGTATTTTACCAGAAATTATGGGGTACCTTGCAGAACTTAACGGCTATAATCTCTGAACTTTGAGGTCACTTTTCCAGACTTTAGAGGGTATTTTTCAAAATCTGGAGTTTTAAAGGTTAGTTTCCATTCATTTAAATGTCACATTTGCAGAATTTACAGGTACTTTCCTGGTACCTGTAGCGTACATTGTCTAATGCTTACAAGTTAATTTTCTGAAGGGTACTTTCTGAATTTAAAAGGGCTTACAGAGTACTTTCCTTAGTGCTTATGGCGTATTCTACTTAAAATTATAGGGTACTTTCCAGAACATAATGGTTACGGTCTCTGAACTTCAAGGTAAATTCTCCAGAACTTGATTGGCACTTTTCCAGAATTTAGAGAGTACTTTCCAGTAGCTAAGACCTAAAGCTTAGTTTCACTGAATTTAATCGGGACTTACCTGAAATGTTCTTACTGGGTTCTTTGTCTGTAATTACAATATATTTTCTCTGTACTTAAAGTATACCTTCCAGAACATTAGGGTGACAGTCTTGAAACTTACAGGTTACTTTCACATAACTGACATAGTGCCATTTCCAGTAAATGTTACTCTTGGCAGCACTTACAGGGTATTTCCTCTCTACTGAAAGGTAAACTTTCTCTGAACTTGCTGTCATTTCCAGAGCGTACCTAAAGTGCTTTATTTCTAAATCTCACGTATTACTTTCTCAGAACTTTCATCTTTCTAACAAACCAAAGATGTCGAGGTTTAGTTGATAATTGATCTGTTTTAGGTGATTTTAGTCGTAGAAACGCCTCCGACCTTCTGGAAGACTCGTCACTAGACTGAAGCTTTAATGTTGGTTTATTGGACTCATCCAGTCCGTCCTGCTGCTCAGTGCTGAGAATTGCGTTTTCTTCGTGAGACAGGAGTCTTTTCTCATTGGCAGGATTCAACTAGACCTCTGTAGAACCTCAGCAGCTCATGTTTGTCCTTTCTCCCTGTTTCCAGGAAGTACCAGCGCTGCTGCGCCACGTATGAAAGCGCCTCGCTGCGAATGTTCCGACTGGGTCGAACGGATACGATACGATCCGCCTCGAACGCCTCGGCTTCCTTCGTTAAGGCCTTCGATGATCCCAGCAAACAGGTCTGCAGTCACTAACCGGACCGTCTGGTCCAGAATCTGTTCAACCCAACCGGTTGTGATCGTAGCTCGCCTTGTTTTTAACAGATTAATCATGTTTTTATATGAATGTAACGGACGTGAAGCTTTTTGAAAGGAGTTTAATTCGAACATCTTCATGTTCTGCTCAGAACCTGGAGAAACTGGACTTAATGGAGAAAGCTGTGAAAGCCCACAGATCGTACACCAACATGGTGAGTAAATGCAGCAACAGGAAGGAAGACCTTTAGATTCTCTCCTTAGGTTCAAAAACTGAAGCTTTAAAACATCCAGAACAGCTGTTAGTCTATAGGAGACCCTGCATGGCGCAAATGATCTTTACTGTCTGGAGAACTCTTATGGTTGGCTTTGATTTTTATTTTATTTTATTAAGATGCTTTATAGTCATAATAAAATATTTTAATTTGTGGAAAAAAATAAATCAATTTAAATGTAATTTTAAATGTAGCGTCTGAACTGAACTGTGAACCTGTTTATAAGCCAGAACCGAACCGGTCCAGTTCCTCTCTGACCTCCATCAGCGAAGGTTTCTGTTTTTGTTCAGGCAATCAGCGGGCAGGCCATCGACAGACACCTGCTGGGTCTTAAGATGCAGGCTGCTGAGGAGAAACTCTCTGTCCCCGAGATCTTCAGAGATCCTGTCTACGCCAAAGCTCTCCACTACCGTCTGTCCACCAGCCAGGTACCGCAGAGGGACCGCCGAGGGTTCTGGACTCCTAGCCGAGCCTGACCCGCTCTCTGTTTTCCTCTCAAGGTCCCGTCTAAGACCGACTGCGTCATGTGCTTCGGTCCAGTGGTAACCGACGGCTACGGCTTCTGCTACAACCCCATGGAGGATCACATCAACTTCGCCGTGTCGTCGTTCAACAGCTGCAGGGAGACGGACGCCGGAGGTCTGGCTGAGGCCGTGGAGGAGGCTCTGGTGGACCTGAGGAGGCTGCTGGAGACGACCCCCAGGTCCAAACTGTGACCAGAACCTCCCAGGTCCTCTCTGATGGTCTCACTGATCAACACGGGGCACTTTAGGATCCTCTGATCACTGCTGGGAGGCTCTGTTTATTATCAACAATCACATGAAGAAGATTATTATATTAACTCTGATGAAGCACAACAGAAACATCAAGTTGAAATTTAACTAAAACAAGAATTAGTTGATTGATTTTTCTGATTATTTGTTTCGATTAAACTTTTAAATGGTGCAAAAACAATCAGATAAAAGTTAATAACTAATCATATCTGAGATAAAACATTGTTAGCCTTTAGGATCGTTGGTCCCTAGACATTTTAATGAAATATATTTTCTGATTTAAATCAGGTTTTGATGTAAAATTCCAGATGTGTGTTTACCTAAAGCTTCAGTTCGGTCCAGAAAACTGGTCCAGTCTTAAAGGAAGACTCCACATCATGACCACCAACCTCCTCTGGACCCCTGGGTTCCTGACTCTGAGCCTTTAGTAGCAGGACTGTCCGGTTCTGGGGGTTCTGCTTCCTGTCCAGAACCTCCACCGCTGGCTGCTTTAAACGGAGATCTGGAGACGCCGTCTAGTTGTGGAGCGGGGAGGATTATCCTGCTGGAGGAGGACTTGGTTTAATCAGGCAGGAGACCTTCAGAATAAAAGCCCGGATTATTCCTGATGTGATCGCTCTGTTAGATGCAGATTTATTATCTGAGCCTTAAATACGGAGTTTTCCTCCTGATGTGCCTGCTCTGTCCTCTGGTGCCTTCAAACAGTTTGCATTAAACCAGTCAGAGTTCACATCTACTGGTAATCAGGAAGGTTTTCTGTGGAATGTTTACAGCGGCCATGTTTTCTTCTTGCTGACTGACTGTTAAATGTAGCCCAGCTGGATGAAGACGCATTTATGCTTTAACTAATGACTTGTTGGTCAGTCTGTTAACACTCAGCAGGTTTAATGCAACAATAATTTTAACTAGAAAATTAATTTAAACATTTGTCTGGTATGAAAATCATGTGTAAATTGAGCTTTTTTTCCTAAAAATAAATAAATGCACAAACGTTTGTTACACTTGTATTATTTTCTGCATTGCTGATATAAAAAATTAATCCTTGTTGATAAACTGGAAACATTTAAAGCTTTGTTCAGACATGTAAATATTGCTATCATCTAGATTCTCTTTATGGAGCAGAAAGGGTCAACATAGAATAAAAGAATCCTTTATTGCCCCACAGAGGGGAAATTCAGCTGTAAGCGCACCAAAGTGAGGGGTAGTAGAAGCATATAGATTCACTCAAGAAAATATAAAAACAGAATTAAGAATATGTACATGAAGGACAAAATTACAAAACCAAAGGACTTTGCAGTTAATAAATGAAAATGGCATACTCAGATTTAATTATGCAACTGGGTAGGATAATTTATATATTAATAATCTATACATCATATATATTTACAGTACTGTGCCAAAGTGTTTTTTCTGAAGGACCTGGGCAGGTAGGTTGTTCCAAACATCTTGGAGATCTAACCACAGATCTTCCTCACATCCTTCTGTCTCTTCATGTGATCCCAGAAACACTCCATGATGTAGAGACCAGGGGCCTCATTTAGAAAGCTTGCTTACGCACAAAACGGGGTCTGAATACTACGTAGGCAACTTTATACGCAAAGTTTGGGATTTATAGAAAAAAACGTGAGGGAAAAATGTGCGTAATTTTAAGCACACTAAGGACCTTGCTTACCCACTTTTTGGACACAGAGCGCAGCAGGAGAGATGGCTAAAATGTGAATTTAATTCAGTTTACACCTTGTCGAGCTTTGCGTACGTAATGACGCACAGACGTACTTGAACAGTGAACTGGTGCCCCCTAGTGGTGATAACTAAACTATTGCATTTCAATAAAAGGCTCACTCATTTCACAACTTGAGTAGGCAACACAAATTAGAGCATCTCAACAGCCCCCATCCCGTCTCTGAAGTGAGAATAAAAATGAGAATCTGAATGAAAATGTTGCACATAAGAATCATATCACAGTATGTTCATATGTATTTATGTCTTCAGATTATATAGAAATTGCACCCATTGGTGTATTAATTGTGTGAAGTAGGAATACTGCAGCGTCTCCTGCATAATGATACACAATGGATGCTGGCGCTCATTGTAGATCACGCCACTGGCAGCATCAGGATGGGGGACCCGGTGTAGATTCCTTAAAGCAGTCTTATTAGATCTTTGTGCTGAACTGGACCCGGTGTTGGATCTACCGACCCACTGGAACCGTGCATCCCGTCCCCTGCTCTTCTTTTTTCACTTGCAGCTCTTCCGTTTGTTTGTGACCCCAAATCAATATTTTGCAAGGATGCAAGGATGAACTCGTCACAAACAGCATTTTTTAAATGATTTTAGGCGAAAATGTAGACCTCAAAACTTCATCCATACGGTCAGTTCATTTAGAATCTGCCTACTTTAAAATGAGTTTTTGGAGCAATCTCTCCTCAAATGGTCCTTGGATTTTTGGCAACTTTTATGATAACTTTATTCTGTCTTCTGCCTGAAATCCTGAGAAGCACCTGATCCTGTTATTCCTTTTACTACACATTTCATTCAGACATCTGTGACTTGGTTTCTTTTTGTGGAGTAGATGGGTTGTTACTGACATCAGGTGGGGATTCAGTGTCACTGGTACGTTTAGAAATACATTTACTCAGAAAATTGATGATGTGCTCAATGCTGCATTAATGTTGCACCTGCTACATCTGAAAAAAGGCACAACAGTTTTGATCAAGTGTTTATCTTTATCAGGTTTTTGTCAGAAATGCTGCAACATCACAGATAACACAGAGACTAACTCCTGGTGTTAGAGCAGCTTGACCAGATCATGATTTAATGAATCATTTAAGATGTAAAGCAGTTTAACATGTTGAAGGTTTAATGCAATAATTATTTTGTCTGTAGAGACAGGACCAAAACATGGGGAATGTCAGGAAATGATTTTAAAGACTGACTCTTACAGTAAACAAGTGGTTCCCAGACTATTTCTGTTGGCCCCCCTTTTGATTTATTAGAAAATGTTCATGCCCCCACGCCCCTCCCCCGTGAAATTATTACTTTTTCTTAAAACTTTTTTTGTATGACTGTGTATTAATATGTAACATTGCTTTTAATAAATATTTATACACTGAATCTGAATTAGCCCAATTTGAAATCACATCTTTAGTTTGGAAATGATTGTCACTAAATTGAAATTGAAATTTATATTTTGAAAATGAATTTATTTGCTTTAAAACTGGATTTCATCTTATTGTAAATTCAGCTCTTAAATTTTCAGCTTAAATTCTTACCATTCAGTTTCATTTCTACAATTTTATTAATTTCAGTTCTCAAATTCAGTTTTTTGTGTCCGACATACGGGTCCTTGAGAAGTAATCGAGTGCAGAGCAATAGAACTACGCTGCACTTCAGCCATCCTATGGTGTCCTGAGCTGGAGAGGGGCACAAATTAATCCTCAAAGAGCTCCAGCAGCTGTGTCACCGTTGTTTTATATCTCCGGCTGAGAGATAATCATATCCAGGTAAAGTAATGTTATTTAATCTACAAGTTTTCAGGAATATCATGTTAACATCAGCTATAGACCCAGCGTCTGAATGACTGGTGGTTAAATGTACTTTAATGGGGTTCTCTGCTCCTCCCTCTACTTCATCCTCATCCTCACTCTCGGCTGCTTCCTCTCTGTTCTCATCGCTTCTGATTGTATCCAGCAGCTGCAGCTCCCAGAGGAAGATGGCTGTTTAAACCTCTTGTTGGGATGAATCCTACATGGATGGGATGCCTATGAAGTTTGCTTATACAGAGGAAACTAATAATTTTCTCCTAAATACTGAAGAAATGACCCAGTTTAACTTATTCTGAGCTCAGTTGAGAAAATTAACATTTATAAAATCATCCTGCAGCAGTAAAACAAATATACACTGATTTATTTTAATTTAGTTGTATTATCCAGAAAATCTTGGACCAACATCCTGCTTTGGAAAAGCTCATCATTCACGCTGGATCATCAGATATCGCGATGAGACAATCAGAGATTCTGAAGAGAGACTTTTCTGATCTCCTACAGAGACTTGATGGACTTAACGTAAACATCCTCATCAGCGGACCAGTCCCTGAAGGGAATGATGAAAGATTTAGCAGACTCTGCATGCTCCAAAAATGGTTGAAGAAACAATCAGCTGAGAAGTCGTTCACATTTATTAATAATTTCAAAGTATTTGGAAGTGCTAACCATCTGTTCAAAGCAGGCCAACGTTATCTGAACAAGGCCGGAGTAAGGCTCTTAGCAGCAAACATTTTCTCGTATCAAAATCAGAAAGCAAAACACTTGCTCCCAAAAGCTGACCTTGAGGCGCCCATGGATATCAGAGAACAAAAACAGCAAGTCATGATGACGCCACAGGACCGAACAGATAAACAACCATCAGAGATTAAGTCTTCATCTTCCTGTGACTCAGCCACATCAAATGAGTCTCCATTTAGAAACTTTACAGACAGACTGAATGAGCAAATCAAACTTGGGACCCAATTAACACCTAAACGTAGACTACACCAAACCCCTGGGACTAATGTCAATAAGCCTGGGAGCTTCCCCCAACTGATTATTACAAATATTTGGTATTTGAGGGAACCGGGCAGTAAATCTACCCCTACTGTCCCCCAAAACTCGTCCGGCACCCCTGAACTTAGCATACCATTGATTATCAGCAGCAGGAAACATAAACCGTTAACCACACGCTCTCATATTAAACAAAATCTCAAATTGATAACCTGTCAGAAGGTTCAGCTGCCCATCATCACATTACTTAAGTTAGCTTTATTAAACATTAGATCTCTATCCGGGAAGTCTTTTCTTATCAATGACTTCATCACTGAGCATAATTTACACGCCCTTTTTTATCAGAAACTTGGCTAGATGAAAATAACGAAGCAACTGCATTGATAGAATCTACTCCTCCAAATTACAATTTCTTAAGCGAGAACAGAAAGCACAGACGAGGTGGAGGTGTAGCCACCATCTTTCACAACTCAATGAACTTTAAAAAGGTAACTCTGGGCGCGTTTGATTCTTTTGAATACCTAGCCACCCAGATAAATGAGCCTAACAAAGCTTTATTTCTAAGTTTATACAAACCACCAAAACTTAACTCCAACTTCTTTAATGATTTCAATGTCCTTCTTTCTGTAATATGTATCGACTATGACCAACTAATCATCGAGGGGGACTTTAACATCCATACCGACAACCCCCAAGATAGACAAGCAAAAACATTAGATGATACTCTCCACAACTTCGGACTGATCCAGCATGTCAAACAACCAACACACAATAAAGGACACACTCTGGACTTAATTATCAGCTAAGGTTTAAATATTTCCAACATCTCGGTAATTAATATTGCGTTATCTGACCATTTCTGTATTTTCTTTGAAAGTACCATCTCTGCTAAATTATCCAGCCACAGTAAGACCACTATAAAAAAGCGTTTTCTAGGGGACAGTTCAGTAGAAACCTTTAAACGTATTTATCCTTCCACCACATCCCCCTCATCTCCCAACTCAAACTCAGTAAATAAGCTGGTCAGATCTTCTGTTCCTTCTGTGTTTCTGCTCTGTCTTCTCAAACCCCCAGACGGTCGTGGCAGATGGCCGCTCCTACTGAGCCTGGTTCTGTTGGAGGTTTCTTCCTGTTAAAGGGGAGTTTTTCCTCTCCACCGTCGCTACATGCTTGCTCAGTATGAGGGATTGCTGAAGGATTGCTGTGGTTGGAAAGTCTGCCCAACCTCACGCCAATGACTGACGCAATCTGCTGGGATTCCTTAAATAGGAAACTTTTTAACTGATTGGAATGTTTGTATAAATGTATTGAAATGACTTCTTGTTAAGTGCCTTGAGATGACATCTGTTGTGAATTGGCGCTATATAAATAAACTGAATTGAATTGAATAGATAATTTCCTTGTGAAAATCTCAGACATCATGGATTCCATTGCTCCAACTAAAGTGAAAGTAGTCTCAGGTAGAAAGAAGTCTCCGTGGACAAGTAATCCACTGGTACGTAGTGAAAAAAAAGAGTGTCGACGAGCCGAGAGAAAATGGCGGAAAACTCGACTCCAGGTTCACTGTGAGATCTACAAAGAGAGACTGAATTGATATCAGCTAACTATAAAAGATGCTAGGGAATCGTTCTTTTCTGAAATCATCAACAAAAACATTAATAATGCAAGGACTCTATTTGCAATAGTGGAAAGACTAGCTAATCCTTTAGTGACAGTAGCCCCTGAACTAAACTCTACCAGGGCCTATCTATCTTAGGGCCCCTCTCATTTAATGTCTACATGCTCCCACTAGGCAAAATTATAGCAACCAATAAGATTAGCTACCATAACTACGCGGATGACACTCAGCTTTACATTACAATGTCACCAGGTGACTCTGAACCCATTCAAACCCTAAATCAATGCATTGACCAAATAAATGGATGGATGTGCCATAACTTTCTCCAGCTGAATAGAAACAAAACTGAAGTAATTATTTTTGGACCCAAAGAGGAACGATCAACAGTCAGCACACAGCTTCAGTTAATACAGCTAGAAACTACTGATCAGGCCTGAACTCTAGGTGTAGTAATGGACTCAGACCTGAACCTCCAGGGTCACATAAAGGTCAATAACAAGGTCAGCCTTCTATCACCTGAAGAACATTTCTAGGATTAAAGGACTGATGTCGCAACACGACATAGAAAAACTCATCCATGCGTTTATCTTTAGTCGGATTGATTACTGCAACAGCATCTTCACAGGTCTGCCTAAAAAGTCAATCAGACAGCTGCAGCTGATCCAGAACGCTGCTGCTCGTGTTCCTCACTAGAACCAGGAAAGTAGAGCACATCACCCCAGTTCTAAAGTCCTTACACTGGCTCCCTGTAGCTCAGAGAATAGACTTCTAAATACTTTTACTAGTTTATAAATCATTACATGGCTTAGCACCAAAGTATGTTGAAGACCTGTTGTCATGGTACCAACCACCAAGACCACTCAGGTCCTCCAACTCTAGCCTACTAAACATCCCTAGACTCAGAACTAAACATGGAGAAGCATGAACCCTTATCTGGAACAAACTTCCTGACGAGTGTAGAGCTGCTGAAACTCTGAACTGCTTTAAATCGAGACTAAAAACCATCTGTTTAGAATTGCCTTTGAGTAAATGATTGATGTCATATGTATGAAATGTGTTCATGCTCTCTTGCTTTATTGTGTATCATGTGTAATGTGTGTTTCTTTTACTTTTAATTTCCAATGTTATATTCCATGTCTGTTTGTTTTGTTTTTTGATTTTTAAATCACCAAATCATGTAAAGCACCTTGAATTACCCTGCTGTTGAAAGTGTGCTATACAAATAAAATTGCCTTGCCTTATCAGGGAACCAACAATATGCAACCTTACTCTCAGCAGGAAACCAGCAGATTGATTGAGATTTCCAGTTTATATGAATCTGGTAATGGATGATAGAGTAAAGTGTTTCCCTTTAGGCTGAGGAGGACTCAGACGAGTCGGTAATTTGACTCTGTTTGCTTTTCCAGTGATTCTGAGGAACTCAATATTTCTTCTTCTTCTTCTGACCTCATAAAACTGCCATGTAGTCTGGGAAACAATGCACCAAAATCCCCTTAGAGAGCGAAGGAGTTCAAAAGATAGATATGGAACACAAAAGTATTCACACCCCTTGAACATTTCCACATGTCGTCAGGTTCCAACCATAAAGCTCATATTTTACTGGGACTTTATGTGACAAACCAACACAAATCAGCAAATAACTGAAAGGAAAAGAATGCAGAGTGTGAGTTTATATATTTGGCCTAAAAAATAAATAACCCCCTCCACTTAGCTGCACTATAATTGAATTTGAAAAGATTAGTTAATAACAAAAGTCTTTTAATGATTGTAATTGGGTACTGTGGAAAAATGTGTTTTTTATGTCTAAAGCAAAGACATTATTATTTCTCATGTTAGCGGAAGACTGCCAGAGATAGGAAATAAACTCAGGATTAATATCCTATTTAAAACAATAGCGCTGTTGAATTTTCTTTACCAGCTCTGATTGTTAAATGTTTCCATAAACAACTTGATTCAACAGAAAGTTAGTTGATAAACCAGTAAAAAGGCAAAGTATAGATTAATAAGCTGATATGTAAAGTAACTGTAGCTCTCGTAGAGAGGACTCGGATAAAATGACTTCCTGCTTTGTTATCAGCTGGTGTCAGCACTGCAGCACAGCTGGCTCATACAGGAAGTTAGAAAAAGTACTGGAAGTCAATGATCCTGGATCTTTATCATAAATGAAACCTGAAAAAGTTGTTTTCCATCACTGATGGTTGTTTGGGGTCAGTTGAGTTGGTCGAATTTAATCGATATTCTAATCTGGAAACTACGGGTTATCAGAGATGGACGAGAAGCAGAGAGTTGGTGGATCGCTGTGTGACATGGTGTGGAAACAATCGTCTTATGTGGAACATGAACAAAACAAAGGAGATGAATGTAGATTTTAGGAGAAATGGGGTTAGACCAAACACTGTTGCATCATGGGAGAAGACGTGGAGGTGGTTGAGGAGTATAAATACCTCGGAGTTCACCTGGACAACAGACTGGACTGTAGAGTATTATAGAATATTATAGAACCCTCTGCTGAGGCTAGATAGAATACAGTGGTAGATATATATTCAATAGAAAATGCAGAATGTTTTTACACTGAGGCAGATAATAGTGAGGGCCAGAAGAAAGCAGAATGAACCGGTTCCAGGAGGAGCCACAGAAAAAACAAAAGAAGACTGCAGACCAGAATCTGGCCTTTTTGGATCACTGTTCCCTCTGAGGAGGGTCCAACCAGCTACTTCTGCTTCAGAGTTTTCTATCAGGGCTTAATCCGTGATTAAATGCACAAACAAGGTTTTTGTTTCTCTAGCTTTGATTTTTCCACATTGAGGTATCACCATTGTCCCATTTTACAAAATACAAACTGTTAAGCTGGGACAATTTCATTAAATATTCAAACCTATGTCTCGTTTATAAAATGATTAATAGTCTGTCATCCCCTCCACTCAACCAGTTTGTGAAAATAAGATCTAGTGCACAAAGATTAACACGAGGGTCGGCTCGAGGAGACTGCATTATTCCTCTGTGGAGGAAGTTCCTCTAGTCAGAGCGCCTTCTCAGTTACAGCTGCACGAGAGTGGATCTCTGTCCCCCACAGCATCAGAGAAATTACCACATACAGTCTGTTTAAAGGAGTCATGACCTGTAATTTTCACTTTTCCTCAAGAAAAAAATGGAGTTAACAGGTTAACTGAGGTTCAGGAGCAAGGCCACGCCCCAAACCCGCTTCATAAATCCTATTTAGTCTTGACTCGATTCACCCGGTACCTCGCGCCGCTCTACGTCTCTAATCACGCCGCGATACACATATAAACTCTGCCTGCCCTTCATCCCTCGTCTGTCTCGTTCGTTTTCACCTGCTCTCCACAAGCTTTACCCCATTGTAATAGCTGTCCTTCTTTGGGGACACGAGTCGCAGAACTTAATCCTAATTCACTCTGATAATGAAGCCGTCGTGGAAATTATTAACGAAGGTCGATCTCGTTCCCCAGCTATCATGCAGCTCATATCCCCGGTCACCTAAACTCCATTGCTGATTCTCTTTCTCGTTTCTCCTTTCAGAAATTCAGATCCTTAGCTCCCGCCGCAGACCTCAACCCAACTCCAGTCCCACCATTTTCAGCCACCATCTTCATCTGACGCCGCAGCTCTACAACCTCACCATCTTGCAGAACTTCATCGACAGCCTCTCACCCGGTACCCGCTCTGTTTACCTGTCCGGCTGGAACGCCTTCAAGGCCTTTCACGTAATGTATGGTCTCTTTCCCTTTTACTCCTTTGTTTATCTGCCAGTTCATCTCTCACTCGCATTCAATCCAAAAAATCCACATATCCAGCATTAAATCTTATCTATCAGGAATCAGCTTCTTCATCAAGCTGGCAACAGGTAACCCCTGTCCAGCTCTCGACCATAGCCACGTTCTGATGTTTTTCTGAAAGGTCTTAAAAAGCTAGAACCTTCCGCCGCTCATCGCTTACCGCTCACCTCCGACCTCCTCACCCGTTGCATTCTCACGCTTCGTTCCGGTTACCTATCCCCCTTCATCGACCTAACTCTCCAGTCCATGCTCTTGCTCGCTTATTTCAGTTTCCCGATTTGTTCTGAGTTTGCCCCCTCTTCTTCCAGACACGACCCTTCCATTCACCCATGTCTCTCAGACATTTCAATCCTTAGTCAGGACACCCTCATTTACACCCTACGTAGAAGTAAAACAGACCAGCTCGGCACCTCCGTCCAAATACACTTATTCCGCCTCAGTCCCCACGAACCCATCACCTACTACATTCAGTCTTGGTCATCTGCTAACGCCTCTCCATTCGACCCGCTTTTTATTACCGAATCGGGTAGCCCCGCTACCCGGTTCTGGTTCATTTATCACTTCCGCCAGATTCTTCGCCGGTCCGGTATCTCCCCCGATTTTTACTCCGTCCATTCAATCTGCATAGGTGCAGCTACCTCAGCCGCCAGGTCAGGGATCCATCCAAATCTTAGGCCGTTGGTCCTCTTTAGCATACCGATCCTACAGTCGTAATAATCTATACGATCTGCCTCACGCTCATTCGCTTCTCTGCTAATCTCTCCGCCAAGACCTTTTTGGGGGTCCTGAGCAGGCTCGGAAAGACGATTTCCCGAAGACTGCACCCCCACACTGAGTCTTCCTCCGGGTTTTCTGCGACGCCTCTCCTCAGACCATTCAATTCTCCATGCCTTCAATAAACCGTTAAATTCTGAATCTGTAGCGTGGTCCTTGCTAGTGAAGTCTCGTTTTAAAACCCATTTTTACTCTTTGGCTGCTTTTAATTCCATCAATCCATCCATTTTCTGTACCCGTCCATCCTATGCAGGGTTGCGGGGAGGCTGGTGCCCATGTCCAGCAGTCAAGGGGCGAGAGGCGGGGTACATCCTGGACAGGTCGCCAGTCCATCACAGTGCTTTTAATTCTTTCTAGCATATTTTACTACTCTTTCTTTGTTTCGTTAACTTTTTCCTTTTCTGTAACATGTTGTATTTGCTTGCATTTATACTGCTTGAATTGTTATTTCTCCTGTTAAGCACTTTGGTTGGCCCTTGCGCCATTGTTTAAATGTGCTATAGAAATATAGTACACTTGCATGAAATTGTGTTTTTATTCACAGTCAAGCTAAAATAAATGACTTCTTCCATTATATGAAAAATCCCTGTCAAAAACCAACCTTCAAGATTATTTTCAGGTTGTTGTTTTTTTGTATCTACATTTCAACTTTCTATTTTTTTTTTTTATTTTTTTTTTTTACGTGTCCTGTTTGGCAGTGTGGAGCTCAGAATTGGTGTCTGAGTACCAAGTAGAAGCCCAACAGATTTACTTTCACAAGCGGAGCAGTACAGCTTTTGCTATAGTACTCCACTTGATATATGTGTGAAAAATCTTTATTATGAATTGTTGGGGTTTTTATTTCCTGATGTTATGGACACGGAGACGGAAAATGAAGGAGAAGAAAGAAGGAAGATGAAGAAGAGAGGTAGGAAACAAAATGTCACGAGAGAGGGTGAGTTGAAAATACAAGAGAGGAAGGGGAACAAAGAAAACACAGGAAGACATTGAAGTCTGCCTCCATACCCACAGGACGGCAGAGAGAGGGGAAAAACAAAACACGAAAAAGGAACATCAACAAAACCAACCAAACATTGTGAACTAAGAATTATACAACCACATCACACAAAAATAGATATAAAAATACAACAACAATGTCACAGAGAAACTCATGGTACCGATTAATCAAGCTCTAGTAATGATAACCTCAGCCCAAGAATATATCCTTAAACACCAGAGACCCCACATCTATGTGTGTGTGTTAGCATGCTGGTGCATATAAGGTTTCTCCATAAGAGTGTTCGATAGTTTGTGTGAGCAGACATCAATCCGTCTCCCAGGAATCGATGCAGACATGAAGGAGATCGGAGCAAAGACGTCCAAAGGACCACCAGAGCCCCAGGCGGACCCGGGCGGGGCCGACCGGATCCCCCAAGAGAGGAGAAAAGGAGAACCCCAGGGGAACATCCAGCGGCCACTATGCAGGGGCCCGGGGGGCAGCAGTGACGAACCCACGGGCCCCGCCGGCAACCGGCCGCAACGAGGCAGGCATCCAACGAGGGCCAGGGCCAGTCCCACCCGCCAATGAACCGGCTACGCACGGTGCGCACAGAACAGGTGATCAAACGAGCAGAGACGCCGGATCCGCATCCCGCCGAGCCACCGAGCAGGCACCACCCAACAATCCCAAACCTGGCACCTCTAAAAGAGGTGCCCCAACCAACCAAAGGAAGATATCGGCCCAGCGCATCGGCCGACCGACACACCGGCCCCCCCAGGCCCAGCCAGGCACGCACCAGGTCCGAACCGGATTGACCACCGGCGCACCGGCAGGCAGGGGCCCCCGTCACCGGTGGGGAGTGACGGAGGGGAAATAGGCCCCCCATTAAGTGTAAGGCCTGAGGTGCGCCAGGCGAGGGGGCAGACCAAGATCCAACCTGACAGGTAGACAAAGACATACAGACACAGTCATACGTTCCCTCCCTCTTAAACACATACATTCTCACTGACTCACCAAGACACCCATAAAAATGACACTGTACCCTCACTCACACACCCCATGCACACTTTATGCTCCCAGGTCCAGGTACTGATGCCCCAGTAGAGCCACCAGCCCCCGGACCCGGGAGGTGGACCCCCTACCTTCTAGGATGGAGACAAGCAGACCGCCAAGGGCCCCACAGTGGCAAAGCAGCCCGACAGCCCAGGACCCCGACCAGACCGCCTGTCCTCCTCCGGACCCCAACACCTGATGGCCCGTAGCGAACAGGGGTGGGAAAAGACCCCTAGCCTCCATCCTCCCGCTCGAGTATGGTGTTGATGCGTGTTGTTATAATGTGCATTTAAAACAGAGGGGTGGGATGTGGGGGAGGCAGCCACACATCCCCCAACCCCCACCCCGAGCCCTCAGTGTCTATATGTGCTTTAACAGTGGGCACCGGCACCAGAGGTGAAGCTGATTGTACCGCTCCCCCTCTGGATGCCGAAAAGTGTGCCCACCCCAAAGTCCCTACATATGTGTCGTGTGAAAATGTTATAAGTGGGAGTGTCTAAGTTGTATATTAAAATTGGGACCCGGGACACCACGGGACAGCGAGGAGGGAAGCCCCTCCTCGCACCCCAGTGATGTGGCTATGCCCCAAGACCCTATATGAGTGGTAAAGTGATGGAGCGGGTGGACAGAGGTGTCCAGGGATGGGGAGGGAAGGACTGGGAGACAAAATGTCTTCCCAGGGAGCCAGCTCCCCCACTGACCCCAATAGGCACCGCTGTTCACCGGGATCCACCAGGGGAGGGAGGCCATGGCACGTCCGACCCGGGGCCCACGGCCACAGCACCACAAAGCCCCACGGACCCCAAGGCAGTCCCCCCAGCCCCATCCCAGAAGGGGAACTAAACCCACCCTGACATTCGCTCTACTCTCAAAACACAAAAGACACTAGACACCCAGGTTGAGTTTGCCCCCCCCCCCCCCCCCTCCCGCACACCCCTCCCCCCCGTCCAGGTGCCCTCGTAGGGGGAGAGCACCTGCTGCCACACAGCAGCAGCCTCCCCGCCAGCAAAGGAGGCCCCCAGCGCCACCCGCACACCGGAGGCCCCCGTAGCCCGAACCACGTCGACGTACCTGCCCAGACCAGGAGCAAACCGATGAGCCGGGCGGCCGACCCACCAGGCCGACATCCACCAGCCTCATTCTTTGTGGAGCGACCACTGTTGCTCAACGGCCCGGCAGGAGACCAAACCCGGCGCCCCACCCACCTGCCCTGCACGCCCACCACCCGGCCAGTCCACCCGCAAGTCCGACCGATCCCGGCCAAATGCCCAACCCCAGCGCCCCACACAAAGACCAAGACCCAGGAGCCAAGTCCAGTGCAAAAAAGGACTGATCCGGCCCAGAAACGCCACCCAGCCGCCGCGACCAGCAGCCAGGCACCCCAACCAGCAAACAAGGCGAGACGCCATACAGGGACCGACGATGACAATCGGCCCAGAGAAAAAGAGAGAGGCGGCCGCACATGCCGGCCACCGGCCGGCCACGACCCCCACAGCCAACAGAGACCCCACGCCGGCCGATCCCCAGCCAGGACCGCAGCTAGGGGGCGCGGCGCCCCCGAGCCCCGAATCCCCAGGCCCACCCCAGACCCTACCCAGGCGCAGCCCGGCCAGCAGGCCAGTAACCCATGTCCGCCAGTGCAACCCCCCCAAGGCACCGCAGCCATCAGGAGTCACCACCAAAGCCCAACCCCAGGCCGGCCACTACGTCCAGCGCCCCATCCGCCCAGTGATCCCACCCCCCGGGGTCCCCCCCAGACGCCTCCAACCCCAAAACCCCCACATCAGCAACAGTGTCCCAAACGACAAAACCAAGTGCCCCCCACCCCCACTAGGTGATGGAGCCGATCAAAGGAGCCCAGAGAGATTGATCAGATATGGAGCCAGAGGCCGTCTCAAGACCAATATGGTCCAACAAGAGATTTCTATACTGATTAATATTAAGAGCTTTTTTATTTTTCCAGTTCAGGAGGATAGTTTTCTTAGCGATGCATAAGGCAATGTGAACCATTAGAAATGACTTTGTGTCCATGGTGACATCATTTAAATTTCCTAACAGGCAAATTGAGGGAGATGGTGGGATGTTACATTTCAGACACTTTGATAAGTCCTCACAAATCTGGCACCAAAATTTCTTAACAGGTGGACAGAACCAAAGCGCATGAGCATAAGTATCTGGTATATTGCTTGTGCATTGTAAGCAGGTATTAGACGATGTAAAACCCATCCTAAACATTCGTTGACCTGTATAGTGTACTCTATGAAGGATTTTGTATTGTATTAATTGCAAATTAGGATTTTTTGTTATTTTAAAGGTTCTTAAACATATCTGAGACCAGACGATTTGGTCAAAGCTGGCTGATAAATCCACCTCCCATTTTGAAATAGGGATGGCTATTGATTCATCTAATGTAGATAAAGTTTTGTATATTTTAGACAGCAATTTGGGGGGGTTGAGATTAAGAAAATCTAAAACTCTTGCTGGAATTTGTAATTCAGCTGTATTGAGCCTTAATTACCTTTAATAATAGATTTAATTTGTTGATATTCTAAGAATTTGTTTTTATCAATTCCATATTGTGTAATTAATGTATTAAATGGGATAAAGTCTGTTCCTTCAAATATATGTTCCAGGTATTCAATTCCATTGCACCTCCAGACTGGGAAATTTATCATACATTTTTTTTGCAAGATGTCGGGGTTATTCCAGATGGGTGTACGTCTGCATGGGATTATTGTGGACTCTGTCATTTTTAGAAACTCCCACCATGCTGTCAGAGAGGAGCTGATATTTATGCTTTTAAAGCATTCATATTGTTTTATATTTGAGCTAATAAATGGTAGGTCTGAAAGTTTTATCTTATTACATAGTGTCTGTTCTACGTCTATCCAGGACTCGTCTAGGTAGCTATGTTTTAACCATCTTGATATGTATTGGAACCTGTTGGCTAAGAAATAATGATGGAAATTTGGTAGATCTAGACCTCCTTTTTCTTTGTACTTCTGCAGTGTTTTTAAGCTGATACGTGGGGGTTTATCTTTCCAAAGAAATTTAGAGATAGAGGAGTCCAGACATCTAAACCAGTCTAGTGATGGTTTACTTTGGATCATTGAGAATAAGTTGTTGATTCTGGGCAAAACCATCATTTTTATTGAAGCAACCCTTCCCATAAGTGATATGGGTAGAGATTTCCATCTGGCAAGATCATCTTCCACTTTTTTTAAAAGTGGGATGTAATTTAACGTTATTAAATCTGCCATTCTTGGTGAGACATTGATACCTAAATAGGTAATATTCCCTGACTGCAGTTGTGTATTAGTTGGATTCTGGACAGAACAATTGATTGGAAGAACTGTAGATTTTAAACAATTTATAGAATAATCTGAAACATTTGAGTAAGAGTTTATCAACCCGATTACCTGAGAGAAAGAGGTTTGTGAATGCTGGAGAAAAAGTAATACATCATCTGCATAAAGACTGATTTTATGTTCTATGTTATTGCATTTTATGCCTTTAATATTGTGAGTTTGCCTGATCGCTGCAGCTAGTGGTTCAATAAAAATAGCAAACAGGGAGGGAGAGAGAGGACATCCCTGCCTGGTACCTCTCTGAAGATAAAACCTAGATGATGTTTGGTTATTTGTTCTGATACACGCTGTTGGTGAACTGTATAATATTTTCAACCAGTTTATAAAAGAATTTCCAAAGCCAAATTTATGTAAGGTTACAAATAAGAATTTCCAGTTAACTCTATCAAATGCTTTTTCTGCATCTAAAGATAATATATTAGTTTTAATGTTTTTACAGTTAGAAAAATCTATTAAATCTATTAATCTACGTGAATTCGTGGATGAATGTCTCCCTTTAATAAAACCAGTTTGATCAGGATGTATTATAAGAGGGGTTACTTTCTCTATCCTTTTTGCGAGGGCTTTGCAGATTATTTTAAGATCAACATTAATGAGGGATATGGGACGATAGCTGGTAGGAAACAAAGGGTCCTTACCTGATTTTAGTAGACGACTAATGTAGGCAGAATTCATATTTGGTGGGAGTCGGCCATTTTCCTTGGTTTCCTGCAGCATTCTGTGGAATGTTGGTGCCAGAATATTCCAGGATTCTTTATAGAACTCTGCTGGAAATCCATCTGGGCCTGGAGCCTTTTAATTGGGCATGCCTTGGAGGGCCTCCTGGAGTTCAGCCGCTGTTAGTGGTGAATCCAGGGCCATCGCTTGACTTTCAGATAATTTAGGTAGTGTTATGTTATCAAAAAATTGTTCAATTTCATGATCCGATGGATTTATCTCTGGTGAGTATAATGCCTTGTAAAATTCCTTAAATGTGTTGTTTATTCTTCCAGGATCATATACTGTACTCCCGGTCTGATCTTTAATAGCAGATATAGTTGTTTTTTCTTTATTAATACATTATTAATACATTTCAACTTTCAAAATTGGTTAGATTTTGCGACCACAGAAGAAAATATTTAAATAAACGTTGATATCAAAGTTCCTGCGCTGATATGATGCATAATTCAGAAAAGTTTTAATATTTACAGTAAGACCAGGACAGAATGTGGAAATTTTCCACTTTTCTGCAGGTTTCTCATTTTCCTTCTGTATGAGGAAAAGTTGGAACTTTCTGACTTCAGCTTCTTCTTCTGGTTTCATGTTTCTAGGAAGGTAACCTGCAGGATGAAATGTTGCATCATCAAATCCCTGCTCTGTCTACAGTTCCTCAAACTGTCCATGTTATTTTTCCCAGGATCTGTTCGCCGTGGTCATGCCAAAGTTTGCTTTCCACAGAATAAAACTATCGGCCTGCGGTTTGGTTTTTGCACAGCAAGCATCAAACCAGCTGCTGCTGGAGTTTTTTTTCTTCCTGAAGTCATTTCCAGTCTTTCGCTCTGATTGCATGTCTGATCTGGCTGCTCTGACTAACAATTACTGGAATGTTGCTGCTCGGTTTCCTGTGTGGATTTCACAACCACTGTGAACATTTCCAGTGAATGATTGGAGTGGCGGCAGCATGCAGGGAGGGCTGCTTCAGGGAGTAACCCAACCCTCCGACTTTCTTCATTTTGACTCACTGTCCTCAAGCTGGAGCGATCCTGACCTCTGTGTGTGAGCTTTTTATAATTTCATTTGATCCCAAACGGGTCAGGAAGAGACGGTTTAACGGTTGGTGGCTTTAAACGGACCCTGCTTGTCCTGCCACAGGTTTCCCACTAACATCTGAATCCCTGCAGACGTTCCCAGTTCTGGGAGCGGATAAGGATAAGGAGGATTAAAATGATCATGTGTTGGTTTTTGTTGTTGCTTCTGGTCAGTCTGAGTGAACAGGACAGACATCAAACAGGTCAGTTCTTCCTTCTTTCTCTCTAACTCTGCTTTTATTTCTGACTGCAATCTATGTTTAAAATATTGGCAGGTTTAATGGAAATGCTAAGAGTGAGGGGATTATGAATCAGCTAAGAGTTTTAGACGGTTTTAAACACGTTTGTATTTGCTGGTTAGTGAATCTGAAACCAGGATCACAATCTTTGAGACCGAATTTAAAATAATAATTTGATTCTAATTTAAAAACTCTCTTTATATAGGAATCCTTCGTTTGGTTTTTGGTTTTGAAGCTCAACGCTGAATCATCTCAAAGAAAACGGTATAATTTAATCACTGACTGGAAGGGGTAACATTTCATCTCAATCAAATTAATTGAAGTGAAAATAAATCAAACTATTCATCTATACCTGCATATTCTTGAGGGGGGTGGGGTGGGGGGGTTGGGGGGGGGTATCTCCAGTGGTCATTGGGCGAGAGACAGGTCTCCAGTCCATCCCAGAACAAACAGCCATGCAGATGTTCATACATAAGCTGGAGTACCCAGAGAGAACATGCACTTTTTACTTCTATAGCATGGTCTCGTCCAGATCAATCAGACTGGATGGAGAACATCTCAGAACATCAACATTCGAGTCCTGCCATAGATTCTCATGTGGATTTAGGTCTGGACTTCTTCTGGCTTTCTTCTCGTCCTTCTTCCATAAAAGACCCGATTTTCGGACTGCATGAATAATAGTTGTCCTGTGGTCAGATTTTCCCACCTGAGCTGAGGATCTCTGCAGCTCCTCCAGAGCTTCTCTGATCAAAGCTGTCAGTCCGGGTGGTCCATCCTCTCTCCATGATGATGGATTGATCAGAGATCTGGGAGATGTTGTTGTAGAACCTAACCCTGCTTTAAAGCAGACCAGAACCTCCTAGGCCAGAACCAGAATATCTGCAATTGGACTTCACTGGACTCTGTTCCACTTGTTCCAGCTCCTCAGGAGGAATCCCAAGGTGTTCTCAGGCCAGCCGAGAAACATAGTCCCTCCAGCGTGTCCTGGGTTTTCCCCTGGGCCTCCTCCCCGTGGGACGTGCCTGAAACACCTCACCAGGGAGGCGTCCAGGAGGCATCCTGACCAGATGCCCGAGCCACCTCAACTGACTCCTCTCGATGTGGAGGAGCAGCGGCTCTACATAGGAATGTAGATCGACCGCTAAACCGAGAGCTTCGCCTTTCGGCTCAGGTTTCTCTTCAACATGACAGACCGGTACAGCGCCCGCATAACTGCAGATGCCCCACCAATCCGTCTATCGATCTCCCGTTCCATTTTTCCCTCATTCGTGAACAAGACCCCCAGATACTTAAACTCCTCCACTTGGGGAAGGACCTCATCCCCGACCAGGAGGAGGCACCCCACCCTTTTCCGGCTCAAGACCATGGCCTCGGATTTGGAGGTGCTGATTCTCATCCCAGCCACTTCACACTCGGCTGCGAACCGCTCCAGCGAAAGCTGTAGATCACGCTCCGATGAAGCCAGCAGGACCACGTCATCTGCAAAAAGCAGAGACCCGATCCTGAGGCCACCAAAACGGATCCCCTCAACGCCTTGGCTGCGCCTAGAAATCCTGTCCATAAAAGGCATGAACAGGATCGGTGACAAAAGGCAACCTTGGCGGAGTCCAACTCTCACCAGAAACAAGCCCGACTTACTGCCGGCAATGTGAACCAAACTCTGGCACCGGTCGTACAGGGACCTAACAGCCCGTATCAAGGGGCCTGGTACCCCATACTCCCGGAGTACCCTCCACAGGGATCTCCGAGGGACACTGTCGAGCGCCATCTCCAAGTCCAGAAAACACATGTAGACCGGTTGGGCGAACTCCCACGCACCCTCCAGGACCCTGCTGAGGGTGTAGAGCTGGTCCAGTGTTCCACGGCCAGGACGAAAACCACATTGTTCCTCCTGGATCCGAGGTTCGACTATCCGTCTGACCCTCCTCTCCAGAACCCCTGAATAGACCTTACCAGGGAGGCTCAGAAGTGTGATCCCCCTGTAGTTGGAACACACTCTGTGGTCCCCCTTGTTAAACAGGGGGACCACCACCCCGGTCTGCCAATCCAAGGGAACTGCCCCCGATGTCCACGCAATATTGCAGAGCCGCGTTAACCAACACAGCCCCACAACATCCAGGGCCTGGAGGAATCTCATACACCCTCAGAGCCTTGCCACCGAGGAGCTTTTTAATGACCTCGGTGACCTCAGTACCAGAGACCCAAAGTCCCCAAACCCTGCTTCCAGACTGGAAAGCGTGCCGGTGGGATTGAGGAGGTCTTCAAAGTATTCCATCCACCGACCCAAAACGTCCCGCATCAAGGTCAGCAGCACACCATCCCCACTGTAAACAGTGTTGGTGGCAGACCGCTTGCCCCCCAGAGACGCCAGCAGACCCTCACAACACGTTTGGGCCTTCCGGGTCTGTCCGGCATCCTCCCCCACCATCGGAGCCAACTCACCACCAGGGAGTGGTCAGTGGACAGCTCAGCCCCTCTCTTCACCCGAATGTCCAAAACATGCGGCCTCAGATCAGATGTGACGACAACCAAGTCTATCATCAAGCTGCGGCCTAGGGTGTCCTGGTGCCAAGTGCACATATGGATCCAATAACAAGACACCACTCGGGTTCAGATCGGGGGCGCCATTCCGCCCAAACACACCCCTCCAGGTCTCACTGTCACTGCCCACATGAGCGTTGAAGTCCCCCAGCAGAACAAGCGAGTCCCTGGGAGGAGCACTCTCCAGCACCCCCTCCAAGGACTCCAAAAAGGGTGGGTAATATGATCTGCCGTTTGGCGCGTAAGCACAAACAACAGTCAGGACCTGTCCCCCCACCTGTAGGTGGAGGGAGGCTACCTTCTCATTCACCGGGGTAAACTCCAACGTACAGGCGCCGAGATGAGGGGCAACAAGTAGGCCCACCCCAGCTCGGCGCCTCTCAGCGGGGGCAACTCCAGAGTGGAAGAGAGCCCAACCCCTCTCGAAGAGACGGGTTCCAGAGCCAGAGGTTCCAGAGCCAGAGCCGTGCATCGAGGCGAGTCCGAAGATTTCCAATTGAAACCTCGCACACCAGCTCCGGCTCCTTCCCCACCAGAGAGGTGACGTTCCAAGTCCTGAGAGGCAGCTTCTGCAAAATCTGACATTCTGAAATCTGATGCATTGTTAGATTATTGATCCATATCTTATTCAATTCAAATTCAAAAATACTTTATTGATCTCAAACAGAAATTAAGTGTTGTTGTAGTTCATACTAATTAATTCTTTAAGGAGTTGTTGTAGATCACGATGGCGGTGGGCAGGAAGGATTCGCTGTAGCGGTCTGTGTTGCAGCGAAACTGAAAAGGGCTCCGACTGAAGACACTCTGTTGTTGTAGGATAGTCTCTTGAAGACGATGCTCAGGGTTGTCCAAAACTTTTTAGATTTTTATGAAGAATCCTTCTTTGCATCATCATCTCCAGATATTCCACAGTCGTTCCCAGAATATAACCAGAACAGAACCAGAACCTTCTTCATCAGGTTGTTGAGCCTTTTTAAGTCCTCATGACCGTAGGTGAGGGTTGGAACGTAGAAGAACCAACAAATCTAGAGGTTCACCTTCCAGATCGGAATCAAATATGAGCTTCTTCCTTTGATGATGCTTCAGTAATGATCACATAATCAAAACAATGAGCTCTAAAGCAGTAACTGTCCTTTCTCAGGTGTTTCACGATGCGGACCTCAGAATCTACAAGTCAGCAGGTTGGACCAGACGGTCCTGATAACCTGGGAGGACGACGCTTCCTGCTTGGCTCTGAAGGAACCGATTCTCTACAAGATGACAGTTCTCATTGAACACAAGGAAGCTCATTCTGTGAGTTTATTCCCACGGTTTGATAATAACGCCACATGCCTGCTCGGCCTCTGACATGGCTGTGGAAATATCTCAGGATGAAGTCTCAGTGCCGCCGGACGACGTCGGATCGACCCACTCCTGGAGGTGGATGTCTCCGTTGCCGTTGGAGTGTGCTTCCCACACCTTCAGGCTGAGATCCCAAACCAACAACCAGACGAGTCAGCTGGAACAAGAAACAACTCTTCATGGTCAAAAACCGCCTTGAGATCCGAGTCCCACACGTCATGCTGAAGCTTAACGTCACTCTTGTGTTTCTGCAGGTGAAACCGGATCTGGTAGGGAAAAAGTCTTCCCTCAGGATGCAGTGCTGGAAGCTGGCAGCATGGGCACCTTCTGCTGTATCGTCCCACATGGTGAAGAGTTTGATAAAATGACGGTGAATGGATCTAAAGACAGAAACATGAGCACCAAGATGATCAGTGAGCAGAAATATGCTGTGACTCTGCAGCTGGAACCCTTCTGGGATCGCTGCGTGGTTGTCGGATGTGAAACCAAAGAACCAACAAGAGGACCCTACGGATCTTGTGTTTACATTGGCTGTAAGTTAGAGGCGAAAATGTGGTTCCAGGAAATTCCTCCCTTGGGTGAGTAATCTCAGATATTTTTATTCGTATCTATCATGAATCAGACCCACCTGATGTTAGAGATCTTCAGTGTGAAACTCGGGATCTGGAGTCTGTGGAATGTTTCTGGGACAAAGGAAGAGACACGATGGTGGAAATCAAGAGTGAGACCAATTATCAGCTGGATGGAAGGTAAAAGGAAACAATCTAGATCTAGATCTATCTGTGTAGAGATCAAGAATGAACCACAGGGTATATTTAACCACATTTAAAGCTCATGTAACAGGTAAACATATATTCAACTCTAGTTCATGTATGAAGCCTGTATCTGACAGGAGCTGCTTATCAGCTGGATCCAATAACTGATCAGAATCAGAATCTTTATAAAAGCAGGTTTGTCAGTTTGCTGCTTTAGAGCGAAACAGGATTGTGTTAAGACAACAGCAGGACAGATACACATCAGCAATGACCCTAAATCAGCAACTAGTGCTGCAAATCAATTTAGGAAGGGTTCAAAGGTCATCTCCAAACTGTCTGAAGTCCGTCATTCTCTAGAGAGGGAAACATCTCAGACGTCTGCAGTTTCAGCCCTTAGCTTAACTTAAATATCTAGCCAGCTAATGGACTTTTTTACTTTATAAAATTTTAAATTATGGAATATCTAACTAGCGTACGAGGAGGTTAGCCTAGACATCCTGCAAACTAATGTGCATACTGACAAGCTAACCAGCATGCTAACCTGCATATCTAGCCAGATAGCTAACATGCAAGTAAGTTAGTCTGGGGGTGTTTCTCAATGCCAAGGAACCTCGCCTTGATGCCTTGGTCCCGCCCTGGTTGCCTAGGAGACACGTCATCAGGGACCGCCAAGGCGTGTTCCAATCTTCATGTGCTACCGAGGCGTCTGTCCTCCGTTTGTCTGCCGTTTAGCTAACTGACCGAGGATGCATGGGAGGTTCCTTGATGCCTTCCCTCTGTCAAAAATTTCCCAGAATGCATCGCGGTATTTTCAAAGTTGCAGCTTCGGTTGCTAGCAGGCGCTAACTAGCTTTCACATTTGATTTAACCAATATATACACAATTAAAAAAGTAAAACTCTCGTTATACATCTATGTTGAAACTTATCCGTATAAAGTCGGGACGTAAACAGAGCGCGTAAGCAAAAGGCGGGCCCTGGGCAGCTGCGGTCACATGACGTAAGTCTGTTCCATTTAATTGGGGGGGGGGGGGGGTATCTTGAAAAATTGACTTTCTGAAGCTTGATATCCTGAGAACCTGTCTTTCCCTCATTAAAAACATGCCTGAAGTGTTGCTCTGACCCATTCACTCATGTTAGAGGGATCTTTGAGTCTCTGCTGGTAGTTTTCAGGGTTGCTGAAACGCCTGCTCCCACCTATCCCCGCCTTTTCCACCCGTCTCCTCCCCCAACCTTATGTACTCAGGCGAGAGCCTCTCCCCTGCAGAGCTCCCCGCCCCTCACACAACCCTGGCTGAGTCCAGGTGCAGTAATTATAACACACCAGCTGCAGCTGTGCGTCTTTTGTGGGATTTTATTTCCGACTCTGTGCATGCTGCGATGATGCACGGTATGTGACGAACTGAAGGGGGAGTGTCAGAAAGAGTAGGAGGGTCTTAGAGAGGCACAGGCGAAAATCAAGGCGTCCAATACGGAAGTACATTTCTTTAAGGTGGATTTGGATATATGACGGACTTTTAAAAGACTTAAGATGACAATTTTATTGGAGTGTGCTATAGAAGGGTAATATGTGCCTGGAAGAAGCATAATACCCCCCCTTTAACCGTTTTCTTTAACCAAGGAAGAACAGTGTCGTCATAAGCAAGGAGATTCCTTGACATTGAGAAACACCCTGGATTTCTGACCAGACCAATTGATGAAAATATTGACAAGTGAATATGTATCCATGCAGCATGCAAGCAAAGTTGTCTAAATAATTAGTAGGTTGGTAGTTCTGAGAACGAGTAAATGAGCAATTTAGCATCTAACTAGCTATGTAGTCTGTTATTATGTTACCATTAAAATCAAACTTGCAAAATACCATGTTAGCAAGTCGGCATGCTAAAGTGAAATGCCAATTATGCCACAATAACATGAAACATAATCACAAACACAAATCTGCAACAGAAAGAAGACAAACAACATGATGCAATGGCCTAGTCAAAGTACAATTTCAACCTGATTAAAATGCAGTGGTGGGCTATTGAGAGCTGTGCAGAAACCTCAGTAAACTAGAATGAAAACCGGTCTGGAATTCCTCCACAATGATTTGAGAAACTAATAATCAGACTAAAAAATCACAGCTGAGAGGTTTTTGATGCTGAAGGTGGTTCTATGACCTACTGGATTGTGGTGTTGGCTGAGGAATTCACGTTCTTAATTTGAGTTTAGGAGGTGTAATAAAATGTCATTTGTTACTCACCTTAGCTAAAACCCTTCACCATCTTAGATTGTGTTTTTGTCTTGCAGCCCATGTGACTCTAAGTCAAAGACAAGATGCTCTAAAAAGTTGGAGGTTAAAGGTGGTGAAAAGAACTGGACTTTAACAGCTTGGAATAAACTTGGAAAGGTGGAGATCCAAGACACGGCAGATCTGACCAGAAGAGGTACTTTTAACAACCTTCTGGGAGCTAAAATCTTCTGGATTTTTAAAATCAATTCAGCTAACTGTTTCAGTTTCTGTTTGTTTCAGTTTACATGCTGCCCCCCCAGGGACTCACAGCTGGTGAGGTAAATGCCAGGAATGCCAGTCTTAGCTGGAGGTGGACGGTGCAGCAGTACAATAACCTGAGCCTAACATGCAAAGTAAACATCCTAAACAAAGAGGAAAATGTACGTGTAAAAGTAGTGGTAAGAAAAAGAGATGAGACATCAGTTTATCAAATGGTAAATTTAAACCATGTTGTGTCCACATAGTTGACCCTGATGGAACACGGAGTCGGACTGAAGGCTGCAGTTTTAAGTGATCTGACACCAAACTGGGACTATGAGGTGAAAGTCCAGTGCAAAACAGCGCAACATTTCTGGAAATGGGGTGACTGGAGCCAAAGTTTTCTCTTCCGCACGGAGGGTGATAGTGAGTATCTGATGTAGTGCACAGGAACACCTCATTCGACAATTCGCCTACTTTAACAACTTCACTCAAGGTCACTTTAAGATGTTCTTGCCAGATTTGCTCAAAACAATTCCTTGATCTGCAGACACTGACTGAGATGTTCAAATAATGTTTTTTTATTACCTTATTCTTGCTGTTGTAGAGCATTAAATGGTAAACGGTACCAAGGAAAAACATTGAAAAGGAGAGAACATGCTAGAAAGGCCTCAGACCAGTGGCGGTTCTAGACCAAATTTACCGGGGGGGGGCAGAGTTTGTTCATGGGGGCACAAAACAAAAGAATGAAACAACATTTCAATATGTCATCGTTTACTTTATTAAATGAGCCAAAGGGACTCTTGTGGCTCCTGATCCAGCAGATGAAACTCAACATGGCTGAAGCTAACAGTTCAACACATTAATTTTTAACTCATTGCTGAAATAAAACTTTAAAGGTAAGAAATGAAATCGGTCCAACAGATAATTTAGTTATGGTTTCTGTCCTAAATCATCTTAAAAAAACTGATTTGGTATTATTTCTGCAGTACAGGGGCCAGGATCAGTTCTACAGGGGCACTGGCCCCCGTTGGCCCCTGTCTAGAACCGCCCATGCCTCAGACAGATGGAGTTATGTTTAAATATCTCTGTGTAAAAAAAATCTCAGACAGATTGGCGTCACTGTCACCGTTTGTCAGCCACGCTGTGCACAAATGGTCTTTTTTGAGAACAAACACGTGCTTTAAAACATGGAACATAAAACATGTGAACATCATTCAAGACTGTCGATGTCAGGGAAAAAAACACTTGCTCTATAGACTGAAGTCCTATATTGTACATCTGTTGGTATACAGCGATCTTTGTGTGCTTAAGTGTGCCCAGAGCTGACAGTTGGGATGAGTAATTATGCCCATATAGGGTTGTTTGTGTCATCTAACAGGTGTGTCCAATTCATCATAGTTTTATAACCAGACACGGGTAGAATAAATGTGGGGATGTTAATGGTGAAAAAAAGAATTATGTCACATGAAAGATAAAGGAGGTCCCAGGGGAGGGAACCATCGGGAGGCACAAAGGTATAAATTAAGAGGTCTGATCAACGTGTGTCTGTGCCTGTAAGCTGCGCACCGTCATGTTTGTGCAAAAGAAACATCAAGTGCCTGAAGAGTCCTTTGTTGAACTCCACAAGCAAGATAGTTCACAGTTTACATAGTTAGAACATAGACACTACATCTAAAGACAAAGGTTGTCATTCAGCAACGACACTGTGATATTTAAAAAGATGTCATCATATGTCACAAATGCCTCCTATATCGATTATTTTATTTTGATCATTTGGAAGCCAATCAACTTTGAAGTAATCCAGAATAAAGATGATTACTAGAATAAAGATGATGCTCACATTCTGTTACCAGCTGAATCTGAGTATTTTTATTCACTTACATGACTGAGTTGGGTCTTGAGAAAAGGCTGTTATAATAATAATAATGGCTTGCATTTATATAGCGCTTTACAACTCCATTATTCTCTCACATTCACACACTGGTGGAAGCAGCTATGATTATAGCCACAGCTGCCCCGGGGCAGACTGACAGAAGCCATATTGCGCCATCAGCCCCCCCTCTGGCCAATACCAGTAGGCAGATAGGTGAAGTGTCTTGCCCAAGGACACAACGACATGTAGCAGGTGGAAGCTGGAATCGAACCCACAATTTCTGGGTTGCAGGCCGACAACTCTACCCCTGAGCTACAGCCGCCCATTGATGGTTTGGCCTTTTCTTTCATCTGAAGAATGTAGTTTGGGTAAAACTGTATAATCAGTTTTTTTCTTATTGGCTGTCCAATGTAACAAATTACTCATGTTACTCCCATCTCTCTTCTGATTGGCTAATCAGCCCTTGTGACGTCTCCTCCCCCAGTAGCTCCTGGCTCCCTCTGAATAGATTTCTAACTCTCACCCCTCCTTTCCACGGGACGCGTCTAGCAGCGCGTTACAGGAGCAGCACGTTTCACTTGCGTATTCTGCTGCTTGGCCCTTTCCACCGGGTGCGTATGAGGCGCATAGCAGCAGGGAAGCAGCTGTCACCGAGAGAGCACGAAATCACGCGAGATTAGCAAAATCACGCGTGGTTTCGTCTGTAAACACAACAACAAGCAGGAAAAGACAACGACATGGCTCCAAAAGGTCTGTGTTTTATGTTATGTCCGTTTTATATTCGCTAATAAGTTTATGTTATGTCAGGGAATATCCAAAATCGCTCATTTGCGTGTTATCACCTCCCGCGAGGTACTGACTTCTCACTTCTCACAAGTAGTGGCCTTTTTTTAAGTAAAGCAACCACAAAGTAGCACGTTTCTTTTATTTTGAAAATTTCCGGATGCCGAGCCGTTTGATTTCCTGTCTTCCCTATCCAAAATGTAGAAATGTATGAGTTTCAGAGGCGTTCCGCGTAGAAAATAGGACTGCTGCGACATGACGCTCCTGAGACGCGCTGCTTTCGCCTCCGGTGGAAAGGAGGGGTTAGACATAGACACCAAAGAGCCAGAGGAACTGAGCCAGAACCCGAACCAGAACCAGAACCAATCCTCTGTCACATTTAGTTGCATCAAATGCTACGCTATTCTTCTCTAAATCTCCTGAGTCTTAATGTGGTTTGTAAAAATTGCTCAGTGGAATGTACAAAATTCATCATCAGACTTATTTTCGTATCTAATAGAACTCATTCGTTGATTATGAGAATGATTTAATTTTAATTCATGAAGATAGTTTTTTTTTTGTACTGAAGCTACACTGAAGAAAACCCACAAAAAACTTTGATGTAAGACTGAAAACGGAATATTTCACCTGTTTGCACTGCAGTTCCAGATGCTCTCGATGTGTGGATGAAGAGGGAGAAAAACCAGACTGTGATTGTTTGGAAGGTGAGTCTGTAGCTTCTGGTCGTGGTAAATGAAACTAGACTAAATCAAGCTTCAAATCCAAAGCTTCACCTTTCGGCTCAGCTGCTTCTCCTTTCCAACACACCGGAACGATGTCCTCATCCCTGATCGATGTTTCACTCCACATTACCTGGGAAGAACACTCCCTGGCTTCAGACTCAGAGGAGCCGGGTTTCGTGTTTGTTGCTTCACACTCACCTGCAAACCGCTCCAGAGATGCACAAACAAAAAAAGCTAAAAGCTAACCAGACACCCTCCTGCGGTCTTGGGCACGAACAAGCAGTGACTCTTTGGTCGTTATGACCAAAAGAGCCTTTGGAGATTTCTGGCAGTGAGGTTTGTGGTGGAAAGCCAACAGACCAAAGTGACCTCATCCCTGCTTGTTCTTCAAACCTTTACAAACCTTCTTGACTTTAAGCATAAATGCAACGGCTTACTTACAAAGGGATGTTTCTCCAGCATGTGCTCACCTAAAGTCCTGCTGTTTCTGCAGACGCCTCTGGACAAGCAGAGCCACGGAGACATCACAGAATATGAAGTAACCTGGGCCAGAACCAGTGACTTAAATCAGATGCATAACACCACAGTGCCGCCCAGCATTCACAGATACCCTCTTTGTTTGGACACCGGCGGAGAACACGTCGCCACGGTTACGGCGAGAAACAAACATGGCAGCTCACCACCGTCGACCATCACCATCCCTGCCATCAGACCCGGTAAGAGGGGGTGGTACACTTCAGATGGGATCAGATTAGGCGTGGTTGTGTTTTTATAACAATAATTAACATTCGGGTAACGACTTTCAGGTGTAGACTAGCAAAGAGACGATTTTAGTGTTAAGCACTGTGAGACATGCATCATATGAGTCATTTTTTGGCAGGTAAAAATTCTCCAAACAGTTATTTTTGTATTCATGATTCAGAGATTATTAAAAAATGAATCAGAACCAAACATGAAGAAGCAGCTTTCAGTTACTATGCTCCTCTAATCTGGAACAACAACTGCAAAGCTGCTGAAACACTGACCTTGTTTAAATCAAGGCTAAAAACTCCTCTGTTAAGAGCTGCCTTTGAGTCATGTTTTAGTGTGTCATATGTTTTGTTTGTTTTTCATGCTTTATTGCTGTTTTATTGCCTCGTTGTTGAAATCGTGCTATATAAATAAAATTGCCTTGACTTTATTAGGATTTTAGACCGAGCTATGGGCTGCTCATCACTTCATTTAGTTGGACCGGTTTTTGGCTGATCGGCGTTGCTTCTTCTCCAAATCTAACCTTCAGAGTTTCTATTTTCAGACGAAACCAGTGTGACCCCCAACTGGATCACTGGGAGTAATGGGGGCTTTGACCTGTCCTGGCTCAGCAGTCCTGAAGCCAGCTGTGGCTACATTGTGGACTGGGTTCCTGCAGTCAGGGATGGGCCTGTGGACTGGCTAAAACTGCCTCCCACTCAGACCAGCGTCAGGATGACATCAAGTGAGATTCTGTCTATGATCCGGTTATGTCCACAGCTACACTGGTGTCTGTGACTTCGTCCTACGTTTATATGTTGTCAGAGAACTTCACTGATGGGTGGAGATACTCGTTATCGATCTACGCCTGCACCCGAACCTCTCCGCTGCTTCTGGAGAAGAAGGAGGGCTACGTCACAGAGACACGTGAGGCTGCAGTTTTGTTTCAGTGTGTTGGCAGAACGGCAGGGAGACGTTGTTCATTGATGCTTTACCCTTCGTCACTCTGTTCCAGCAATAAAAACAAATCTGTTTAAGTCGCCACCACGTTACGAACAGCAGGGCTCCGATGTGGAGATCTCCTGGGATCCAGTTTCTCTGAGAGAGCAGTCCGCTTTCATCCGCGGATACCTTCTGTACTACCAGGAAGAGAGTCATAAAGTCTCTGTCGTGACCACAGGTAATGTTCCCCTCATGCTCTGCAAGAACAGGGGTGTAAGACACCAAACAGGAACAGATTTCCAGTCTCACATCCCTGTTTGTTGAGTTTGTAACTGGAGCTTTTTTTATGTCTTGATTCAGACAATCCTGAGGCCACCAGCCTGACAGTGAAGAACCTGAAGGAAGGTTCCTACACCTTCACACTGGGGGCCCAGACAGCAGTCGGCGTATTCTGCAACACGTCAGTCAGTGCCACCTTAAATTTCCAGAGTACGTCCCTTCGTTCCTGCTTCAGACCAAAGTTATGGCCATGACTGGTTCTCAGTTGGGGACAGATCTATAGAGGTCCAGCATTTAATCGTTCTGATCGCTGAGAAATTTCTTTATCACATTGGCCTCCTCCCCAAATGCTCCATCTAATGTTCCTCTGTTGTTGGAAGAAGTTCCTCTTGGAGGGTCCCATTCCTCATCCATAGAGAAGCAACCCCACACATGGACTGTATCAGGATGCTTCACTGTGACGCTCATGGAGGCTCTCAGCTTTCCTTCTCCAACCAGAAGGATTCATCCAGTCTCCTGCTGTCCATCCTTGTACTTGCTGCATAGCTGACCAAGCTCTGCCTCGGTGGCAGCATGGTTCTGTAGCGACCCTCTCAGGTGCAGACGGTCCTGAAGCTGGGGGGACCATCATGGACGTCCTGAGACCTTCCTCACTGTTCTTAATGCTCCAGAAGACTGGATGTTCTCAGCAGCAGGTTCCTGCATGTGAGGGTGCAGCTTGTCCTCAGATCTATTAGATTTCAGCTCCTCTTACAGCCATCAGCCTGCTGGTTGGACTGATAGAGGGATTTCAGATGGACTCTTTCACAGCGTCTCCTGTCCCGATCACATGACTCCACTGACAGAAAGTTCGCTCATCGGTTTGGGCCAAAATACACGAGAAATAAGGGGAAATTTATGAGCTACTGGAGCTTTTTATGATGATTTCATCTGCTCCTGAATCAAAACTAAAGCTGTAAAGTTAGAAGTAGCAGGGATTCCTTTCGGTTTTAAGCGAACCAGAGTTCATCTTCTCCCAACTTTGACCCTGAAATTAAAGATGATCCAGTTAATGTTCTTACAGTGAAGCATATATTGTAACAGGAAGCATTTCCTGAGGCGACCTGCAGGTTTCTGACCCGTTTATGTTTTCTTCTCCTCCAGCCGACAACTTCTTCAAGATCTTCATTTCCATGCTCGCTGTATTTGTCCTCCTCCTCCTCATCACATTCCTCTGTTACAGACACTGGGCAAAGTGAGTGACCCGACCCGACCCGACCCGACCCGACCCGTTTCATTGCATTCTAAGGAACATGCCTCTAACTTTGTTGTGATTTTATCTCATATTTTTTGGTCCAACAGCATCAAAGAGAAAGTTTACCCTCAGATCCCAAAGCCAGACATGGCTGACTGGTTAGCAGCGCCTGTAAGTTCTTACAGATAAAAAGTATTTACACCCCTTTAATGTTTGTGCATGTTGTCCAACCACTAACCTCTGTGTGCTTTATTGGGATTTTGTGTGACAGAGAAACAAAAAGTAGTGAATAATCGTGCAGAGGATGGTAAAATGGTCAAATAGTAGAGTTTCGACTAAGTTTGCTAAATAAATCTGGAAAGTGTGGCATGCATTTGTATCCTGCAAATAAAAGCCCAGACTGGGTGGGATTTGTAAGGAGACATCATGTGAAAAGCTGAAGATACCAGAGAGTCTGATCCTGATATTTTCCAGATTAAAACCATTCATCCCTACCTCCACACTGAGGAGCACATGGACATCCCAGAGCTGTATTATAAGTCTGGAGAACGGCTGAACAACAACACCCACCAGGAGGACATGGCTTTCATCTCCTCACAACCTCCACATAGGTACCAGAAGGATCCGGTTCAACGCTTCGACCCGTCTGCTCTGATCACATCCGACCCAGGCATCCCGGCTCTGTCCGTGTTTCCCAACCTGACGTATAACCTGTCAATGCCGGGCGAGGATCGGACCCCCGGCTCGGAGCCGAAGCTTCAGGTGAGGGATGGATACAAGCCTCACGGTTTGGCTGATATCTTTACCCAGAACCAAACGGACCAGGACCCTATCCCCCATGTATCGGAGTACATCATGGTACCGCAGACATCTTTGTCTCAGTGAGACGACTGGGACGGGTTTAAAGTTCGGTCCACAAACTCACTACAGCATAATAAAGACATTAAAACTGTTAAGATCTTCAAGATCGGGGAACTTCTGGACTGAAGGTCCCACGCTGCACAGTTTCTTCTGTTTATCCGTGTTTGAAAAGCTGCTTAGATTAAAATACAAATCAAACATGAATAACATAAATGGTTTTAAATATTAAATCTGAAGATTTTTGCTCCACTGGTGAATAAATTCTGGTGAGTTTTACTGAAAGAATTGTAAACAGGCAGCTGGGTTGGTGATGTTTGCAGAGTAAACAGCAGGGGGCGCCAGAGTTGCATAAAGAAGTCGGAAGGTTGGGGCAGAAACGTTTTTATTTTTTCCTCTTTTTTGGGGGGGTAATTTTTTTAAGTTGTAATTTAATTTTAGAAAAATATTCGTGTTAAAATAAACGATTGATTGAATAAATCAACAGTTTAAATGAAACAGCTTGTTGTCATTTATTGTGCAAAAAGAAAACAGTGTATTTCTGTCTGTGAATGTGTTTCTACACTGAAGCTGACGTGTAAATGGATCAGGAGACGCATTCGTACACCGATACAGAGCTCGGTAGGCAACATCCGGGTCACCTCTGACCTCTGCATCGCTGCAGGGTGAGAATCCCAACCTGGACTATTTGTTAAAGGATTTTTTTGAACTGAACGAACCCAAAGCAGAAAGATATTAAAACCGTTTCGGGAAGTATTTACGTCTGATAAGTCATATTGTTGTCATTGAATCTAGCTGAATGAACGGCAGGTTTTCAGAACATTCTGGATCGGTACTTTTAAGCCTCGATAAGCTGTTGATGTTTTTAATGAAGTAGACGTGTGTTTGCTTTTTCCCCCCACAAGCATCGACTGATTTGATCCAAACAGGCTGAGGAAGCTCATCATCCTCATCATCATCATCATCATCATCATCATCATCATCTCCTCTGAGTGGCATTTATACTCCTGACCACCCTGAAACCTTTTCTCTCCAGTTTTCTGGACATAATAATCTGCCTGTTCTGAGCTCAGAACGGCTCCAGATGGAAACAACTTGGTGTTTGGATGTTTCGGGTTTGACGTCGTTTTCTCCCTCCTCTCCTGCGTGTTTGTCCTGAGCTCTACGACGTCACCTCGCCTGTTTGTTGACATGATGTCAGGATCTCTGATAACTTTCAGATGTTTGAGGCTTTCTGCATTCCTGAGAAGCCTGAAAACCCTCAGAGGGACGGTGGTTTCGGTCCGGTTCCAAACGCCTGGACTCGGTGAAACCGGCCGTTTCCTGCAGAGCAGAGTCGTGGATCTGAACCCTGAGGAACGATGGAGGAACCTCCAGCATCTTCATACCTGGAAACGTTTTTAATAAAGAGGAGAAAAAGACTTTTAAAGATTTAAAACTGATGTTTGGAGAGCAGATAAATCCCAATAACTTCCTGACCAATAAGTGTGCCTAAACTACCAACTCTAGTAGTTTGATTCTCCGTTTGATAGGTCACTGCAGTACAGTCACATGACCAGTAGTAGTAGTATTTTTTAGTTGTAGTAGTATCTATTCACACGCACGTACATATATTCATATGCATTTGAGATAAAATAAAGAATAAAGAAATGAACATGCATGTGAACTGGTCCCCAAAGAAGATATCTAAAGCTTATACTAGGGGGCCATGACAAACAAACAAAATAAACCAGAGCCGGCACAAGGCATACGCAACATATGCAGCTACATTGGAACCCAGCAGCAGGTCAGAGAGGAGGTTCTGGTCCGGTCTAAAGCAGAGTCAGGTTCTAATCTCAGAGGACGGAGCAGCTGCAGACCTACCAGTACGTGGACGTGCACCTGGACTGACTGGAGATCTTTTATCATGGTAGCTCTGGAGGAGCTGCAGAGATCCTCAGCTCAGCTGGGAGAACCTGTTAGCAGAGAAACTCTACAAAGCTGTTCTTTATGGATGGAAGAGTGGTAAAAAGAAAGCCAGAAGAAGAAGTCCTGTCTTCAGTTTGTCACAAATCATTTAGGAGACAAAGCGAACATGTGGAAGAAGATCAGAGGAGACCAGAATAGAACTCCAATCTAAAAACACGGTGGTGGCAGCATCATGCCTGAATGAATCCAGAATGCAAAACACAGTCTGCTGAGGAAAACTACCACATGGAACACGGTGGTGGCAGCATCATGCCTGAATGAATCCAGAATGCAAAACACAGTCTGCTGAGGAAAACTACCACTTGGAACACGGTGGTGGCAGCATCATGCCTGAATGAATCCAGAATGCAAAACACAGTTGGCTGAGGAAAACTACCACATGGAACACGGTGGTGGCAGCATCATGCCTGAATGAATACAGAATGCAAAACACAGTCTGCTGAGGAAAACTACCACTTGGAACACGGTGGTGGCAGCATCATGCCTGAATGAATACAGAATGCAAAACACAGTCTGCTGAGGAAAACTACCACTTGGAACACGGTGGTGGCAGCATCATGCCTGAATGAATCCAGAATGCAAAACACAGTCTGCTGAGGAAAACTACCACTTGGAACACGGTGGTGGCAGCATTATGCCTGAATGAATACAGAATGCAAAACACAGTCTGCTGAGGAAAACTACCACTTGGAACACGGTGGTGGCAGCATTATGCCTGAATGAATACAGAATGCAAAACACAGTTGGCTGAGGAAAACTACCACATGGAACATGATGGTGGCAGCATCATGCCTGAATGAAACCAGAATGCAAAACACAGTCTGCTGAGGAAAACTACCACATGGAACATGGTGGTGGCAGCATCATGCCTAAATGAATACAGAATGCAAAACACAGTCTGCTGAGGAAAACTACCACATGGAACATGGTGGTGGCAGCATCATGCCTGAATGAATCCAGAATGCAAAACACAGTTGGCTGAGGAAAACTACCACTTGGAACACGGTGGTGGCAGCATCATGCCTGAAGGAATCCAGAATGCAAAACACAGTCTGCTGAGGAAAACTACCACATGGAACACGGTGGTGGCAGCATCATGCCTGAATGAATCCAGAATGCAAAACACAGTTGGCTGAGGAAAACTACCACTTGGAACACCGTGGTGGCAGCATCATGCCTGAATGAATCCAGAATGCAAAACACAGTTGGCTGAGGAAAACTACCACTTGGAACACGGTGGTGGCAGCATCATGCCTGAATGAATCCAGAATGCAAAACACAGTTGGCTGAGGAAAACTACCACTTGGAACACCGTGGTGGCAGCATCATGCCTGAATGAATCCAGAATGCAAAACACAGTTGGCTGAGGAAAACTACCACTTGGAACACGGTGGTGGCAGCATCATGCCCGAATGAATACAGAATGCAAAACACAGTCTGCTGAGGAAAACTACCACATGGAACATGGTGGTGGCAGCATCATGCCTGAATGAATCCAGAATGCAAAACACAGTTGGCTGAGGAAAACTACCACTTGGAACACGGTGGTGGCAGCATCATGCCCGAATGAATACAGAATGCAAAACACAGTCTGCTGAGGAAAACTACCACATGGAACACGGTGGTGGCAGCATCATGCCTGAATGAATCCAGAATACAAAACACAGTATTCTGAAGAAAACTACCACATGGAACATGGTGGTGGCAGCATCATGCCTGAATGAATCCAGAATGCAAAACACAGTCTGCTGAGGAAAACTACCACTTGGAACACGGTGGTGGCAGCATCATGCCTGAATGAATCCAGAATGCAAAACACAGTCTGCTGAGGAAAACTACCACATGGAACATGGTGGTGGCAGCATCATGCCTGAATGAATCCAGAATGCAAAACACAGTTGGCTGAGGAAAACTACCACTTGGAACACGGTGGTGGCAGCATCATGCCTGAAGGAATCCAGAATGCAAAACACAGTCTGCTGAGGAAAACTACCACATGGAACACGGTGGTGGCAGCATCATGCCTGAATGAATCCAGAATGCAAAACACAGTTGGCTGAGGAAAACTACCACTTGGAACACGGTGGTGGCAGCATCATGCCTGAATGAATCCAGAATGCAAAACACAGTTGGCTGAGGAAAACTACCACTTGGAACACGGTGGTGGCAGCATCATGCCTGAATGAATCCAGAATGCAAAACACAGTTGGCTGAGGAAAACTACCACTTGGAACACGGTGGTGGCAGCATCATGCCTGAATGAATCCAGAATGCAAAACACAGTTGGCTGAGGAAAACTACCACTTGGAACACGGTGGTGGCAGCATCATGCCCGAATGAATACAGAATGCAAAACACAGTCTGCTGAGGAAAACTACCACATGGAACACGGTGGTGGCAGCATCATGCCTGAATGAATCCAGAATACAAAACACAGTATTCTGAAGAAAACTACCACATGGAACATGGTGGTGGCAGCATCATGCCTGAATGAATCCAGAATGCAAAACACAGTCTGCTGAGGAAAACTACCACTTGGAACACGGTGGTGGCAGCATCATGCCTGAATGAATCCAGAATGCAAAACACAGTCTGCTGAGGAAAACTACCACATGGAACACGGTGGTGGCAGCATCATGCCTGAATGAATCCAGAATGCAAAACACAGTTGGCTGAGGAAAACTACCACTGGGAACACGGTGGTGGCAGCATCATGCCCGAATGAATCCAGAATACAAAACACAGTATTCTGAGGAAAACTACCACTTGGAACACGGTGGTGGCAGCATCATGCCCGAATGAATCCAGAATACAAAACACAGTATTCTGAGGAAAACTACCACATTGCTTTCTCTTAATTATTTGTTTATTTATTATGTAATGTATTTTGTTTGCCAGTTGTAATCCATTGACTTTGTTTTTCTTTTATTTTATTTTAAAGCACCTTGTGATTTATATCTTAAAAGGTGTTCTATAAATAAAATTTTGTTTTATATGAAACATGGTGGTGGCAGCATCATGCCTGAATGAATCCAGAATGCAAAACACAGTCTGCTAAGGAAAACTCCCACATGCAACACAGTGGTGGCAGCATCATGCTGTGGGAGGCTGGTCAGAGATGATGGAAAACATGGGCGGAGCTAAATCCTGGAAGAAAACCAGCTGGCTGCAGAAGACCTGAGAACGGGGTGGAGGTTTGCCTTCCAGCATGAGAACCAGCCTGAGGATATTATGGGATGGCTTCATCGAAGCAGATTCATCAGAATCAGAAACGGTTTATTGCCAAAAGTTGGGCAGGTTTACAACATTAGGAAATTGGTGCGGTACTTTGTGCAAACATACGGAATAAAAAGACAAACACTTTAATAAAAATATAATTTGCTAAACAGATTGATATATACATGAGTCCAGGTAACGATCGGTGCAAATCAGACAGGTGCAAAAACCACAATATGGGTCATGTGACTGAAACAGAGCAGGTGGTGGAAACAGTCTTAGGGTTATTGTTCATGAGTCCAACAGCAGAGGGGAAGAAACGGTTCTTATGGCCGAGAGGTTCTGGTCTGAATGGACCAGAATTCATTGGTTAGGAGTTAAACGTCAGATGTAGCTGAAACACCAGGAAGTTACTCAGCGTCTTGTCGGGGTTTGGGTCGGTACCACCAAGTCATCACCTGGTAAACAGGCTGTGAGTCCAGTGTGTGTGTGTACTTGTTTTTGCTATCCTCCTTATGTCGGGTTTTGCTGTACGGACTCAGAAGCAGACGGGCAAGTTAGAGAAGGCATGTTCTTTAATGAAGGAAGGTACTTACAAAGGGCGAAAACACAGGAACCGGAGGACAGGAAGAATGACGACGAACCAGCGAGTAGTGAGTGAATGAGAACCGTTTAAATACTGAGGAGGGAGAGAGGAAATTGCAGAGAAACCCGAGGACCAATCAGTGGGAAGCAGTTGCAGGTGAGAGGGAGAGAACAGGTGGAGGCAATTAGCAGCTGGGGCAGAGAGGGAAAATGGCGAGGAGGAAACAGAGGAAGGCCGAGAACAAAACATAAGAAATGACTAGACAGAGAACTATACTGAAGAGGAATGAAGTATAACAGAACTAACTGGACAAACAATGAGAGGAAAAAGCAAATAAGACTAAACAAGGAAGCAAAAGGTGAAAATATCTAAAGATAGGAAGTGAACATATAGAAGGAAGACACAGCCCAAAATAAGTAACACTATGACCCTGAAGTATAAAAGTCTAGAAACCTAACATAAGAGCACCAGAGGATAAAAGAGGGTGAGAAAACGTGGTGGAAGGAAAAACTCAAATAACGTGTAACAAAACACCAAGGAATAAACTAAAGTGTAAACTCAAAACCCAAACACCTAAAGAACCTAACACTTTAGGACCTTCTCTGTTATATTCTCTAACCTTCTGAGGACCGATGGACATTATAGGGACCAAAGCCTGGTCCTAATATGGTGGACCCCCTATTTTAGGGTTAGGGGTTTAGGTTTAGAGGTAAAGTGTGAATTATGTTTTGGTTAAGGTTAGGGTTAGGAATAAACTGGTAATGGTTAGGGGTAGGCATAAATGCAACTATTAAAATGAATGGAAGTCAATATAAAGTCCTAATATGGGTGGAAATACAGACGTGTGTGTGTGTGTGTGTGTACATGTATAGCTATACTTGTGAGGACCAACCTTTGACAGCCCACCAGCCTTGTGTGGACATTTGTAGTTGTGAGGACATTCTGACTGGTCCACACAATGTTTAACTAGCTATTAAACTCTACTAGTTAGGTTTAGAGGTATGGTGAGAATTAGGTTTAGGTTAAGGTTAGGGTTAGGCATGTATCAGTAATGGTTAGGTTTAGGGAAAGTGTCTGGGTTAGTCATAGTAAAATCAATGGAAGTCAATATAATGTCAACACAAGGATAGTAAGACGTGCGTGTGTGTGTGTGTGTGTGTGTGTGACATGACAGTGAGACCTGGAGGGGTGTGGTTGGGCAGAATGGCCCCCCCGATCTGAACCCGAGTGGTGTCTTGTTATTGGACTTCTGTGCTCGTCATGGATTGTCCATAACAAACACCATGTTCAAACATAAAGATGTCCATATGTGCACTTGGCACCAGGACACCTTGGGCCGCAGCTCAATGATCGACTTGGTTGTCGTCTCATCTGATCTGCGGCCGCATGTTTTGGACACTCGGGTGAAGAGAGGGGCAGAGCTGTCCACTGACCACTCCCTGGTGGTGAGTCGGCTCCGATGGTGGGGGAGGACGCCGGACAGACCTGGAAGGCCCAACATGTTGTGAGGGTCTGCTGGGAACGTCTGGCAGAGTCTCCTGTCAGAAGGAGCTTCAACTAACACCTCCGGCAGAACTTTGAACACGTCACGGGGGAGGCGGGGGACATTGAGTCAGAGTGGACCATGTTCCGCGCCTCCATTGCCGAGGCGGCTGACCGAAGCTGTGGCCGTAAGGTGGTCGGTGCCTGTCGCGGCGGCAACCCCCGAACCCGCTGGTGGACACCGGCGGTAAGGGATGCTGTCAGGCTGAAGAAGGAGTCCTACCGGGTCTTTTTGGCTTGTGGGACCCCTGAAGCAGCTGATAGGTACCGGCAGGCCAAGCGGGACGCGGCTCGGATGGTTGCTGAGGCAAAAACTCGGGCGTGGGAGGAGTTTGGAGAGGCCATGGAAAACGACTTCCGTGACGCTTCGAAGCGATTCTGGTCCACCATCCGGCGTCTCGGGGGGGGAAAGCGGTCTGCCACCAACACTGTTTACAGTGGGGATGGTATGCTGCTGACCTCGACGGGGGACGTTTTGGGTCGGTGGATGGAATACTTCGAAGACCTCCTCAATCCCACCGGCACGCCTTCCAATCTGGAAGCAAGGTCTGGGGACTTGGGGTCGGTCTCTCCAATATCTGGTGCTGAGGTCACCGAGGTCGTTAAAAAGCTCCTCGGTGGCAAGGCTCCGGGGGTGGATGAGATTCGACCGGAGTTCCTCAAGGCTCTGGATGTCGTGGGGCTGTGTTGGTTAACGTGGCTCTGCAATATTGCGTGGACATCGGGGGCAGTTCCCTTGGATTGGTCCCCCTGTTTAAAAAGGGGGACCACAGGGTGTGTTCCAACTACAGGGGGATCACACTTCTGAGCCTCCCTGGTAAGGTCTATTCAGGGGTTCTGGAGAGGAGGGTCCGACAGATAGTCGAACCTCGGATCCAGGAGGAACAATGCGGTTTTCGTCCTGGCCGTGGAACACTGGACCAGCTCTACTCCCTCAGCAGGGTCCTGGAGGGTGCGTGGGAGTTCGCCCAACCGGTCTACATGTGTTTTGTGGACTTGGAGAAGGCGTTCGACCGTGTCCCTCGGGGGGCCCTGTGGGGGGTGCTCTGGGAGTATGGGGTACCCCTTGATACGGGCTGTTAGGTCCCTGTACGACCGGTGCCAGAGTTTGGTTCGCATTGCCTGCAGTAAGTCGGGCTTGTTTCCAGTGAGAGTTGGACTCCGCCAAAGTTGCCCTTTGTCACCGATCCTGTTCATGCCTTTTATGGACAGGATTTCTAGGCGCAGCCAAGGCGTTGAGGGGATCCGTTTAGGTGGCCTCAGGATCGGGTCTCTGCTTTTTGCAGATGATGTGGTCCTGTTGGCTTCATCAGAACGTGATCTACGGCTTTCGCTGGAGCAGTTCGCAGCCGAGTGTGAAGCGGCTGGGATGAGAATCAGCACCTCCAAATCCGAGGCCATGGTCTTGAGCTGGAAAAGGGTGGGGTGCCTCCTCCAGGTCGGGGATGGGGTCCTTCCCCAAGTGAAGGAGTTTAAGTATCTGGGGGTCTTGTTCACGAATGAGGGAAAAATGGAGCGGGAGATTGATAGACGGATTGGTGGGGCATCTGCAGTTATGCGGGCGCTCTACCGGTCTGTCGTGGTGAAGAGAGAGCTGAGCCGAAAGGCGAAGCTCTCGGTTTAGCGGTCGATCTACGTTCCTACCCTCATCTATGGTCACAAACTCTGGGTGGTTTCCTCCGCAGAGTGTCTGGGCTCTCCCTTAGAGATAGGGTGAGAAGCTC